>CM032453.1:73903609-74003609 GCA_019049505.1 Pachyrhynchus sulphureomaculatus | reverse complement strand
CAACAATACAAGAGTACAACCAATGAGAGAAAGATAATCAGGTTCAGAAGAAATACCGGATATAACATTGGAAAAACTAAGATATGCACTGATACAAATGAAGAACAATAGAGCGCCAAGAGAAGATGGAATAGTGATTGAAATGATAAAAGAAGGAAAAGAAGAAATTCTAATAAAAATACGTGACCTTTTCAACATATGCCCAGCAAAAGGAGAAATTCCTAAGAACTGGAGTAACGCAAGCATGATATTATTACATAAGAAGGGTGATCAGACCAACCTCGAGAATTATAGACCGATAAGAATTTTATCACAATTATATAAAACAATCACTAAAGTTATTACAAATCGCGTAACTAAAAAACTTGAAGAATACCAACCAATCGAACAAGCCGGTTTAAGAAGAGACGATAGTACAAGTGAACACCTAATAACAATGAGAACGCTAATCTAAAAATCAGTTGAGTACAACTTTGAACTAAATCTAGCATTTGTCGACTTTCAAAAAGCAATTATGAAATCTTGAAATTTGCCAGAATAGACCATCGTTATATAAGGCTACTTGAAAATAGATATAAGAACGCTACATCCACTATATATCGGCATGAAAACACAAAACCAATTAGTATAAAAAGAGGTATAAGTCAAGGAGATACTCTCTCGCCAAAATTATTTACGAATGCTCTAGAAGATGTTTTTAAACAACTAAATTGGCAAGATGATAAGGGCATCCTAATAAATGGAAAAAGACTCAACAACCGCAGATTTGCTGATGATATCGTTCTTATCGCAGAAATCCCTGAACAACTACAGATTATGTTAACGAAGCTGGACAAAGTATCAAGTGATCTAAATATGAATCTAATAAAACAAAAGTTATGTGTAGTAGATCCCTAGAACAGAGTATAAAAATTAAAACCCAAGAACTAGAAGAAGTGGACAATTATTTTTATTTGGGACATATGATGAAACTTGGAAGGGAAAATCAAAAAATAGAAATTTACAGAAGAAGAAGACTGGCCTGGGCTGCCTTTGGGAAAAGACGCTAAAAAATAAAAATATACCGATGCATCTACGTACTAGACTATTTGACCAATGTGTCTTACCGGTTTTGACATACGAAGCTCAGACGTGGACTCTCACAAAAATAATCAATGAACAAACTAAGAGTGACAAAGAGAGCATTGGAGCGCCAAATGTTGAGTATAACACTTAAAGACCACAGAACAAACTCCTGGATAAGAGGCATAACAAAAATAAAGCAGTAGCGGAACTGAAGTTGAATTACGCAGGCCATGTGCCAAGATGTAAGGATAAAAGATGGACCAACACAATTCTAAAATGGAGGCCCTACTTGGGAAAGAGATCTAGGGGACGCCCCCCAATGCGATGGACGGACGATCTAAAAAGATCTGCTGGACTGATGTGGATCCGAGAGGCGCAAGATCGAAGCAAATGCAAAGAATGAGGCAGGCCTATGTCCAGAAATGGACCGAAGAATCAGGTTGATGAGATGAGATTGAAGTAATTTTGTTGGGACTTATTTTTAAATATAACTATAACATGTTATGTTTCTAAAAAGATGAAATGTAATCTAATGATTTTTAAGAAATATACCAGAAGTTTCACCTGAAGTTTCACCGATTTTTAGATATATATTTACTGTATATCTAAAAATCGGCAATTGTTGCCTGTATAACAAAGAAAAGGAGTAAAAATATTGAAAATCAACTTAATATCATAACATCCATCTTTTTGAAGTGAGGTGATCTAATTTGAAAGAATTACGCTCTTCAGAAAATTAAATACAACGTAAGTCGTTAAATCCGTATATGAAATAAAAAAAATCATTATATTTTTTTCAAGTTCTTTTGATGTAACTATTTATCGAAAGATCACGTTGTACCCTTTATTTTTTTTTCTTGAGGGATTTTTCGTTTGTAGAAAAATGATTATGAATGTTTAATATAAATCTGATCGTTTGGAACATTCCATTTTCTCTCAAGATCGTTAGGGTTAATTTAGGTTTCTGCCGTAAAAAATGGTTATATTTCTTACAGTCTATAATAATTTTTCACCTGTAATCGTAACACTAAATGCCCATTTTACTTTTACCCATTTTTCTTTTATGAAATAAACAAAAGCTCTTCATTATTTACCATTTACCGGTTGTAAGTGTACAAAACAAAATGCACACTCAGCCCTAAATAATGTGTTTCCCTTTAGCTAACGAGGGTATTGAGTTGTTTTATTTACTAATTAGAGGTATTTTGAGGCCGGTTTTTTCCCGATAGTCAGCACTTTTGTGCAGCTTTTAATTACCGTTAGGGATTTTATGTGATCTGTTCTTTTTTATTTAATTCCATTTTTTTTATGTATTGAATGGAGAGAACCAGGTGGAAAATACTCCATTGTTTTGAACAATACCGTTTTTAGAGATAAGTTTTTGTATAGGCAGGAAAAAGTATATTTTTTGCCAGATGAATGAATAAAAAGTGAAAACTTACATTTGAAATTTGTATCTAATTTAACAAGAAAATTTTTGGCTCCGCACTTTTTGGCAACAAAAACAAATGGTTGTTGCAGTTGTTGCCACCTAAACCATTATGGAAAATACAAACCCAATCACCTACCTACTGACCATCAGAGCAAGTTTATTATTATTTTTTTGTCATTCCCAGACAATTCAGCTTTGACTTTGATAACGTGGTTTTTTCTTTGGAAACTACTAAGCTACTTATTTTAGATAATTAGTTAATTTGAAATTGACACATTGGATAGAAGTAATGTTTGTTTAACAAACATGGACATATTTTTTAGACATTTGTTATTTCGCATCCTAAACTTGTTTGGTTAGGGGCAGTAATACCGTGATTACGGCCTTCGGATTTTCACTCAATTTTTTCATACCATTACTTGGCTTCAATTGTATCTAGTAACGCAATGTTGTTGAAGTATTTCGCAGTTGCACACTGTTACTATTTGCCAGTTTTTACGTTTATGCACCAACAAAACGCTAATTGATCCAAGGAATCCCGTGATATTATAGGCATATTGCATTAATATCAGAAGTTATTTTCTAAATATTCTATTATACCTTTTGTAGATATATAGCGAATTTCAGAAGTAAACAGCATCCTTCTTGGATCGTTTTTCTTTTTTGAAAATAAGATGAATAGTGTCTACGAATATGGGTTCGTAAAGGCCTTGTAACTGTTCTTAAATAGTTATGAAATTTCTCGATTTTTTTTGGTACCACTGTTTCTACATTTTATATATATATATATATATATATATATATATATATATATATATATATATATATATATATATATATATATATATATATATATATATATATATATATATATATATATATATATATATATATATATATATATATACATATATATATACATATATATATACATATATATACATATATATATATATATATATATATATATATATATATATATATATATATATATATATATATATATACGAGGCTGGTTTGAAAAGTCCGTGCAAAGTCCGAGAGATGGCACCACCGGCGCGTATCGAGGTCATGTTTAGTTAGTAGCATCTCTTGAATGAACGCACACCAAGTTTCAGCCATATTGGTATATTTCTTTGTGTTTGGCATTCGTGTGAATCAAGGAAGTTGAGTGATTTTCAAGAAATGGACGAAAAAGAATTTAGTGTGGTGATTAAACATTATTTTATGAAAGGCAAAACGCCTTAGGAGACTAAAGAGAAGCTTGATAAACATTACGGTGACTCTGCAACTTCGATTAGAACAGTTTATAAGTGGTTTCAAAATTTTCGGACTGGCCATATGGGCACAAGTGACGCTGAACGTTCTGGACGGCCTGTGGAGGTTACGACTCCAGAAATCATTGATCAAATCCATGATATGGTGATGGATGACAGAAGAGTTAAGGTGCGGTGCGTGAGATTGCTAGTGCTGTGAGCATCTCGACTGAACGGGTACATAATATTTTGCATAAACATTTGGACATGAGAAAGCTATCCGCAAGATGGGTGCCGCGATTGCTCACGCTTGACCAAAAACGGAATCGTGTGAAGTGTTGCAAGGATGGTTTGCAGCTGTTCCAGTCACTGTGGATGAAATATGGATACATTACTATACTCCTGAGACCAAACAACAATCTAAACAATGGGTTACCAAGGGGGAATCCGCACCAAAAAAGGCGAAGACCGTTCCTTCGGCCGGAAGGGGTTATGGCGACTGTCTTTTGGGATTCGCAAGGGATAATCCTCATCAACTATCTGGAAAAGGGTAAAACTATTACAGGTGAATATTATTCATCGTTATTGGACCGTTTGAAAACCGAGCTGCAAAAAAAAAACGCCCGCGATTGGCCCACAAGAAAGTCCTTTTCCATCACGACAACGCACCAGCACACACCTCAGCAGTTGTGGTCGCAAAATTAATGGAAATAGGATTCCAACTCGTTTCACATCCCCCCTATTCTCCAGACTTGGCTCCCTCGGACTACTATTTGTTCCCCAATTTG
This sequence comes from Pachyrhynchus sulphureomaculatus, assembly GCA_019049505.1. Classification (NCBI taxonomy): domain Eukaryota; kingdom Metazoa; phylum Arthropoda; class Insecta; order Coleoptera; family Curculionidae; genus Pachyrhynchus; species Pachyrhynchus sulphureomaculatus. The sequence continues at coordinate 73,999,068 of CM032453.1, read as the reverse complement.
AAGAAATGGCTGGCGGGACAAAGATTTTATTCAAACGAGGAGGTGATTGCAGACACTAATGGATATTTTGCAGACTTGGACAAATCCTATTATTCGGAAGGGATCAACAAACTAGAACATCGTTGGACGAAGTGTATAAGCCTAAAAGGAAACTATGTCGAAAAATAAAAAAGGTTTACCCCAAACACATAAGTAGTTTTTATTTTTGCACGGACTTTTCAAACCAGCCTCGTATATATATATATATATATATATATATATATATATATATATATATATATATATAGATGCATTTGGTAGTATTACATAATACAACATAAAATTCACCTTATTTATTAATATAAAGAACAATTTTGTGTCGTTATGTGTTAATCTCGATAAATGTAGTTTCATTATTTACTAACATACCACTTGATTTGGTTATTGCAATATTGGAGATGGGATAGGATCTGATAAATATTATCAAAGTGTAATTTTATAATTAAATTTATTTTCAAAAATATATACTTCGGTTTCAAAGACAAATTCTACAGATATACTTTTCGAACGCCAATAGGTCCTCCCATTAGTTCCCACCATTACACTGGATAATCTTCTCAATCTAGTGATGTCGGATTTGCCTTTTAACGTCCCATTTATTTCCAAATCTGAGGATGATATTATTTGCTCTATACCGGCTGATAGTATTTAACCAACTTTGCAGATATTAATTTTCATCACCAATCATTTGCATTTCACAATCGAAGAAGACAACAATAACATCATACCTTTTATAAATATTAACGTCATCAGAACCGATGTTAACAGAATCATCTTCGATTGGTATCGAAAGGCTTCAGGCAGATTTTTGAACAAGTGTTCCAATTACCAAGAAAACCAACCATATAATGCAATGAAAACCAGAATAACACACATTAGCAATTAGCGATTCCTACAAGATAACTTAAAAAATTGTTGGATATATTTCTTAATAACGGGTACCCAAAGCATATTTATATATATATATATATATATATATATATATATATATATATATATATACATATATATACATATATATATATATATATATATATATATATATATATATATATATATATATATCTATATATATATATATATATATATATATATATATATATATATATATATATATATATATATATATATATATATATATATATATATATTACAATAAAGGTTTTCAGGGATGGTGGAATGTAATACATTAAAATTCCGGGTTTCAATCCGTTCGTCTAACAATGAATTTGCACGACGTTTCGACCAAATCTCATTTGGCATTTTCAAGTGCTCTTGCTGCCGCTGCTACTCGATACTGTGATCTTATTGCTGCTGCCGCTCGAAGCTAGCTTAGCGACTAAATTAGACCAAATTCCTCAGTATTAATATTGATCTACTTTTTGTTAATTTTTTTATATAGGATCAGTAAGTACCATATCATTAGGGAGATCTTTCTGGGGAACAAGCTCTGTAGATGAGTGCTGGGTATTACTAATTAGTTTGAAATCATCGAACCATGAACAGTGTTCATAGAGTCTTCTAGTCATAATAAATTCCTGATCTATTGTTAACGTATTTGGTTAATTAGAAATTGGATTCATGTATAATTCCAGTACAATTTCTTCTGTAGAAACCTTTTAGTATCATATCCACTTAACACCTTGTGTGAAAATAGTTAGAACCATCTAAAGTCGTACGTCTTGCTTGATTAATATTTGGTTTTGATTATTGCCCACACTTATTAAACATGAAAGACCATTTAATATTTTTAAAATCTCGTAGAGTGAATTAACGTATTTACTATATGCTTTTACTGCATTTGTATATTTATGTTATTTAAGGAATCGACTAACACTGCATAGTTATTTTAGCTCTAATTTAATAACTTTCACATATACAAACAATTTCTTGATTTCAATTATCTTCTTCTCTCGATTCCTATCCGTTCCATATTAGCTCTTATCATCTTGTTGAATGCGGCCATAAACAGCTGCGTGGTGCTCATTGAAAACCAAGTGTGAAGATTTTTGAGCCAAGAAATCCTTCTTCCTCCCCCACTTCTCTTTCCGTACACTTTACTTTCCAGTATATTCTATAACAGATGGAATCTGCCCCCATTCCTCATAATGTGGCGGAGGAATTCGAGTTTACGTTGCTTGATGGCAACTAAAACCTCTTTTCCTTATTCATTTTTTGAAGAATTATTTTATTCGTGACTCAATCTATCCATAACACTCTAAGCATCCTACAATATAGCCAAAGTGGAAAAGGCGTTGTTGCCTCTGTACAGGTTCCATGTCTCCACTCCATAAAATTTCAGTTATAATACCATCTAATTTCTGTTCAAGGCAAAGTAAGCTAAATTTAACTTATATTGTGTACTCTTACTCTTTATTTTCATCATTGCCATCATTTGTCCAAGTTCTAGTTGTATTATTGCCATTTTTATCCCTTTTCTAATATCGAAATAATAAATTTTCCTCTGATTTTCTTTTAGAAACAAAAGTATTTTCTGAAACCTTGCTAGTATTTACTGCTTTAATTATTTCTAGAATTCTCCACTGCAGCACGAAAAAACGGGTGGACTTTTACTGTACATTTGCAGTACTCACGCAACACCCGAAATTTTCATGAGCTAGATAATTGCTTAGAGTACTTACGATTAGATAGAAAATTTTGCGTGAATTTTGAGGAAACACCACCAAGCTATTACAGCTAACTTTTCCTTTGAACATTTAATATATTTTTTTTAATTTCAAACTGTTTCCACTGCAATTCGAAATAGTAAAAAAATCTAAAAATGTCTTGACTGTATCTCGATAATGCATAGAAACATCTCATTTTATTCTGACAATAGAAACCCAATCCTAATGAATGTGGTTTAATTTGAAAATCCCCCGTATAACCCACAATAATAAATTCCGATCCACTCTTCACTTAGTCCTTGCTACAGGAAAAAGTAAAACTTTTGCCAATAACGCGACGTAATCGTTAATGTTTTATTCGTAATGTCTTATTGAAACCAAGGCATTATAATAATCAAAACCGCATTTAAAAGCGTAATAATCAAAAGACATTACTCTCTATTTATTTCATAAAGCGAAACTTTGAACTTTAAATCTTATTTAACGATTATATTCACGGCGTAAAACGAAAACTGAATTTCTATATTCATTAAAATTTATAAGCCTTAAAAGTTCCCCGAGTATTTACTGGCAAAGAAAATCTGGCAAATTTGGATTTATTTGCTTTTAATGGTATCTCTACGAAAGAATAATAGTAGAATTTAATTCATTGTAGATAATTGCGAAGGAAATCAGTTTGAATTTTGGCTTGGCAGAGTCAAATACGACTGTTATAAATTTGCTTGTTGAAAATTAATGCTTCCTATATATTCATTATCAAAAGACTACATTTTGAGCATCATTTTAAAACTTCTTTAATAATTTAAATATTTCTGAATTTCTTGTTTTTAAGTTTTCTTTTTCTGAATAATACACTATTATTTATTCATGTCATCTATTATCTTTTTTACTTTGGATATTATATTTGTAAAAAAAATCACTCTATGAGATTTTTGAATTTCTCCACGTTTCAAGGTTCCCAGCTCACAAAAGACACGGTTTTTAGGTTCTGTTCATTTGTCGGTCTGTCTGCTTGTTAGAACAATAATTTTGAAATGTCAAGAGATATCGATTAGTTATATTAATTAGATCTACTTATTTATTCAAAAAAGAAAATAAAAACGACCTCGACAAATATAGAAACGTTACTCTGCCAAATAGCACTCGTAAATTACTAACCAAGATCATTACTACAAGAACAACGGAAAAAGATCGAAATAATCGAAGAACAACTGTGATTTAGAGAAAATAGATCCATAGCTGATGCTATATTTACAATCCGACAATTGGCTGAAGAATCATTAGAATTCAATCAACCTCTATTTCTGTACCTAGTTGATGTAAAAAAAAGGATTCGATAGGGTTCCATTAAGAGACGTGTTACAAATTTTACGAGATCATGACTTCAACAACAACTACATTAAAGTGATTCAACCGCCCAATAAACGTACTAGAATACGTATAAAGACACAGCAAGAACTAACTAAAAAGTACGAATATCATCTGGAATTCGACAGGGTGATAGCATGAGTCCAACAGTTTTTAATTTAATAATGGATAAATTGAGGTCAGTGGTGGATACAAAATGGGACGAAAAACTCTGAAAGTACAGTGCTTTGCTGATGATACAATATTTACAGCAGCTAATGAATATGGCTTACAGCGACTAATACATCGTTTCCAAACAACAGCAGAAACTTGTAACATGAGAATATTAATGAACAAAATAAAATTAATGGTTATAGCTAAAGACCCCATTAGATGTAAATTAGTCGTCTATAACAAAACAATAGCACAGAACATGCACTACACATACCGAGATATCGAGCTCAAGAAAATCTATATCAAAAGGTACTCAATCAGGCAAATAATGCATGGAGAATAAATGGTTGTATGAGGTATTTAGTACGGAAAAATGCCTACATGTTCGTATATATAAAACCGTGGTAAGACCAGTACTAATGTATGCAGCAAAAACATCTAAAACAAAAACCCACATGAGAGTTACAGAAATAAAAACACTGCGTATTATTAAAGGAATAACCTTGAGAGACCAGGTATGAAGCACAACTATACGAGAAGAGCTCAATATTCAAGACATCATCCGTTTCGCAAGATCAAAACGTCGCTATTGGAGCGTTCATGTAAGTACGTTGCCAGTTAATAGCTGGCCAAGATGGAAAACCGGAAATGAGAAGACCTCTTGGTCGACCACCAAAATGATGGCACAAAAGCTGGACATCTACGTCACAAGAAGCTTAAAAACAGATAAACCAAGACCATATCTTATAAGAAGAAGAAGAAGGAGAAGAAGTTTTTTACTAATATCGCTTTTCGGGAAAGGAATGAAAAGATGCATAAATTTTGTATAAAGCCTGATCAATGGATCTTTGCAGTCATGTGATCAACGCGACGTCAAGAATATTCATACGATTCAATCGGCTGTCAATTCAGTATCGGCGGTCTGAGTTTTAAATGACAATTTCAAAAGTCAAAATAGAATTTAAAATTTTTCATCCGGTTTGGTAATTAACGAAAACTACGGATATATTAAATGTGTAAAACACCCTAGTTCTTACTTGTGAAGGACATTTACCCCTCTGCATAAATCCAACGTCTAATATTTTTATTTTTCAGGTTACTATTAGACTATTTCGTGAGTAAATTTACTTTATGAAAAGTTTACAACTGTTATCTGTTAGTTCAGGTTAGTTCCGGTTAGTCAGGTAATATTTTTATTTTTCAGGTTGCTATTAGATTATTTCGTGAGTAAATTTACTTTATGAAAAGTTTACAACGGTTATCTGTTAGTTATTTGAAGTTTGTATATTGTTTGTAATGAAATTACAATACACACTTAACACAGCTTTTTCAAATTTACCTATTAAGCATTACAAAAACTGTAAAAAGTTGCACCGTAGAACTCATTAAATAAAATTTTAAAATAGAGAGCTTAAATATAATACTTTTAAAAATAGAAAGATATTTCATGACGAGGATATAAAGTATGAATAGGAGATATAAATTGCATAATCGAATTTTAATATGATTTATTAAATCAAACTAATAGATAGATAGATAAGTCTATATTTGTCTTGCAAAATTTACAATGAATTTTGCCCAAGGGGCTTGGAACGTGCCAATAAGTAATATTTAAATTATTAATGGAATAATGACACTAATCGCTAGAAGTAGATTTTTTACTCTAGCTTTCATGATTTCTGGAATCTCTTCGATTATTACCTCACGATCACTATTGAATCAGGTTTTCTGTATGTTGTACGCTGGCATGCCATACCTCTCTTGTACACTTTTCTAAGGCTCTATTCCACATCTGAAGTACTTGTTTATCTCCATATCCCTCTTCACCAATGTGCTTGTTATAAAATGTTTTTGCATTTGCCCAAATCAGCTCGATTGCATTAAATTGACAGTTATAAGGAGGTAATCTCAACATTTCATGCCCATGCTCTTGAAAAATTTTATTAATTTGATATTCCTTTGATTTTTTATGAGCTTTTGCAATATCTAACAATTCTGTCTTAAACATCTGTTTGTTATGAGGTAAACTATTCTTCTGTAACCACTCGAGAATTTCTTCTTTTTTCCATGCTGAAGATGGCTGTTTCTCTACTTCAACTGAATGGTATGAAGCATTATCCATTATAATTAAAGATGGTTCTTGTAAATTAGAAATCAATTGGTTTCTGACCCATTTCGTAAACATTTCACTAATCATTTCTCCATGATAATCAAGTGACTTTAACTTGATAGTAAATTGGCATTTTCCACAAAACCCCCACTGTGTCCAGCTTGTAAAACAATAAACCTTTTACCATCAAATCCCCCAGGCTTACGAACACTTTTTTTAATGTTGTCATCCTGCCATGTTTTCCTTTGACTGCCTTTTGAAAAAATCCATGTTTTATCTATGAAAACAACCTGACGGGGAATGTGTGGATTTTTGTTTTCCATATACTTTCTAAGAAAAGCTGCTCTCATTGGACAAATTCTTGGTGTCTCCATTAATGCTCGTCTGTTGTCATCTTTCTTATATTTGAAACCCAAATCCAGAAGTGATGATCGAAGAGTTCCATAACTGACATTAATTATCTCTTTTTGTCGCAGTTCTTTACGTAAGTTGTTAATAGTAACAAGTTTTTCTAAAAGTACAATATGATTTACTTTCGATTTCACTTAAACCGATAGATATTAATAGCTACTTATTTTGTGCATTCATATCATATAATGTTTACGAACGTCCATTTTAGAACTTTCACTCAGATCCTGGGTCTTAGCTTGTTTCCTTGGTCGTGATGTTCCAGGTGTTGAAAGTAATTCAGTTTTATCACTACGAATTTTGATGAACATTGTAACACATTAAAAAGATATACTTATGTGATTTATTTACCTCTTGTACAGCATTAAGAGATATAAGGGGACCCTTGTTATCTCTTCCGATGTAAAATACACTATTAATTTCGCCACAAAATCTCTTGCTTGACTATTCAAACTTTACCAGGCATTTTGGTGGCTTCATATGAAGAGCATTTAGTCAATATTCCACAAATATTAGAGCTCTGAACCGAATTATTTATTAGTTGGCAAGTATATTCCAAAATTCAATAATCGGATAGAAACGATAGTGACCGTTTGCCGTAAAAATTAGGGAAGTGCCTACTGCATGGTCCAAAATACGTTGAATAAAAATTGCTGCACTGTTCACGTTTTTTGTGGGAAATTCTGGTTATGTTTGATTTTATGGTAAACCTTCCGTAACGCGGCTTTATTTATGTAAAAAAGTTGTTATAATCACCCTCTCTGGATACCACAAATTTCTCACACAAAACGTGGACGGTGCAGCAATTTTTATTATGTCGACGTCCAATGACCGTGCATTAGACACTTCCAAAAATTAAGCATAAAGGTGATGTAACCTCAATCCGTCAAAGAGTTATCGATTATTTTTATTGCCTATAAACTCGGCGGTACTGGCTTCTAAAACATGAAGCTATACCCAAATTCCAGGTTGTTCGCTGTCTTTCTTGCATATGTACAAATAACCGAGACAGGTAATAGAGCGAATGTCGTAAATAACTTCGGATGACAGAAGACCTACGTTTTTAAGTTTTTAAATATACTTAGCATGTTGACAAGAAGAATAATATAGACGGATGTTTACACTATATTCAGATATTTTAGGCGTGCATGCAAAGAATCATTGATCGGACATTATTTTCATTTCTATTATAACAATTTTTCTGGCTTTTGGTTAGGATAATGAACAAATTTTAAGCATAATTTTTGTAGTGACTCATATGAGGGGTTATAGGGGTGAAGAGAGTACGAGGGGATATCTTCGAATATATTATCTCTTTTGGAGTCAAGAGATCTGAAAATTATATTATTTTTTGATTATTTCTAATTTAAGCTGAAGCCCTCCTCCCTCTCAACCTTTTTTGTGAATAATGTCTTGTCATAAAATATTAATCATTTAAAACATTGAGGTACAAGGCTTGTATTAATTTACTCTTTGGCATGATAAAGGCAAATTCAGTGTTTATTTTAGAACGGCGCACATTGGGACCAAAACCCGAAAAGGTGGCCAAAATATGAAGGTGTTATTCGAATTATATGAAAATTTGCGTATTTGGTTTTTTGAGGTCGCTGATTAAGAATCTGACATAAAAAATGTAAATAACAAAATTGCGGCTCCAATATGGCGGAGAAAATTGATAAAAATTGTCATATTTTCATGAAATTTCGACTATAGGGCTCTTCGAGCTTGCTGATGGAGAATCTGAAATTAAAAATGTTAAAAACAAAATGGCGGATCCGATATGCGGACAAAAATGATAATTTTTGTCATATTTTCATGAAATTTCAACTAAAGGGCTTTTCGATGTCGCTGATAAGGATCTGATATTAAAAATGTGAAAAACAAAATGTTTCAGTTAACTAGTGTTAAATGAAAATTAACACGGATTTGAGTATTATGTATTATAAAGATAGATATAACATTATTCATACTTTTTTACATAAAATTTATTTTAAAAAAATGTGCAAGTGCGGGCAGCTGATTTTGCTTCTATATTTTTAAAAAATAGTTAGAAAACACGATAAAGTTGGTATGACAGTGGGATGTCGTGGGACTTTTAACTTATGTATATTTTAATTTTGATGTTTGAAACTAAATGTTCTAAAAAAGTGATATTTTAAACGTTATAATAATTAAATGATAATCAAATTTTATTGTAATTAATTTATATCGTTTAAATGTACTCACTTTTATTCGGATAATCCATTTCACGAAATTAAATTAACTTCAAATACAAAACATTTGAGCGCAATTGAATCTGCCTGTCTAACTCAAACAGAACAAGCTCAGAATCTGGCCTGCTCGACGCTCTAACAACAATAGGTGTCAAGAACCACGTATGCACACTTGATTATTATAATCGGTTGTTTCGAATAGCGCAGGTACCAACCCACATACCTAGAGCCTGAAAAGTCCCTCAATCGAACATTCATTTTAGGGACTTATGGCCACCTTTTCGGCATTCGGTCCCAATGTGCGGCGTGTTTGCGGGGGAAGTATTGGATAAATTGCTTTACTAATTTTTTGTCAACGTTGTTTTTTTTTTCCCTCATCCGGGTTGTTTTCAAAACACTGGGGATTTGTTTTCAGTTCATTAAAAATTAGTGTTTAAAAAAATAGCCTGAACTAAACTGAACTATATACGTGTATATGTACAGAGAGTAAAGTACGGTAACGCCTTTACATGACAAAAAAAAACCGGCCAAGTGCAAGTGGGGCTTGCGCAATTAGTGTTCCGTACGAGTAGTATAACAAACGTGCTTCTGGACCACCTCGATGGCCACTTTTTCTTTCAGCAGTGGTCCATGACCTCTACTTGACCTTTTACAAGAAGTCCTGAAAAATGTCCTGAAATCTGCAAGAAGTGCTGAAAATCCGAAGAAGTAGTTTTCAATGACGTCACAGTCCAGTGGCTGTTGAACAGTGCCCTTTTGGCATATTTCGTGAACCTCTTGAAGAAGTGTATACCTGTTTACCTGTTTACCTGTACCTGTTGTCACCTAATTACCTGTACCTGTGTCACCTGTTTACCTGTAATTTACCTGTAATTTACCTGTAATATCTGAAGAAGTGTTCAATGAGGTAATTTGTCCAGTGGATGTATCTCAGTGCCTTTTAGTCATTGAAAGACCTTGGGGACTTAGAATAAATGTGTGTTAAATGTTGTGTATTAAATGAAATAAGTTAAAAAAAGTCATGTCTGTAGTAGGATTTGAACCTACATAAGTTGGTTTCAATACTGCAAAACCTGGGGACTTATCCTACTTAACCAAATAGGATTCGTAATAGAGAATGCAATTGTTGGGATGCCATAAAAAAAGGAATGTTGAAAGCTGTGCAAGAAGTAGTCTTCAATGACGTAAATTGTCCAGTGGATGTTGAATCAGTGCCTTTTTGGTAAAATAAAATTTGTCTAAGAGATGTTTTAATGTTAGATGTGAATATGTGTAAGCTTATTAGTTAAGAAAGTGCAAGAAGTAGTCGTCAATGAGTTAAAATTTGTCAAGTTTAGATGTTTGAAAATGTCTTTCTAGAGGTAGATAGTCTGCAAGAAGTGATCGTCAATGACGTAACAAGTCCAGTAGATGTGGAAACAGGGTATCTTAACTTCATTAAAAACTTTGTAAACTTTCATTTGAGGAGAAGTTGCATTAGTTTAGATGCTTATTGGTGTGGTCTTATCAGAGTAGGCGTAACTAGATAAGAAATGTTGTATTTGGTTGGTTGAATGTGTAAAATTAGATAAGAATCTGTGTATTTGGATAGGTGAGCTGTGAAAATGGGTGTTGTCTATTGGAAAAGGCATGTATTTGATAGGTTGTTGTGTAAAAGTTGCTAATAAGAGTATAAAATTTGATTGGTTGAAGGGTAAAAAATGTGTGTTATCTATTCGAAATTGTGTCTGATAGGTTGAATTGTAAAGGCAAAGAAGTAAATGTATTAAAATTAGCAATGATACAATGTAAAATCTTGTAATTTGAGCGAAAACAGTAAATAACTGGCGCCGTAAAGTCGGTAAAAATGTCGAAGATAAGGCAAAATGTAAACAAAAAGTATGACTTATGCTAATTTCCTTGAATTGAAACCAAGTAAACACTTTTGCGAATTATTCTAAAAATAGAAATGACGTGATAGCTAGAATGTTCTAAATGGTCTGATAGGTCACAAAATAGATAAGAAAGGTCAAAAATAGTTGATAAGGATATGTTTTGAATGCATACAAGTGTATTAAAATTGATGAAATTTGTTAGCAAGTAAAATAAGTATGAAATGAGCTTATTGTGAGCTCGTTGAAATGTTGTGAACTCGTTGGATTTTGCTATAATATGTTATATGAGATGAAAGCAAGTTAAATAAGTAATATTTGTCAAGAATCGTAAAATAAGTACGAAATGAGCTTAAATGAATCTCAAATGAGTTTTTGATTTGTAATAATAATAATAATAATAGTAAAATATTAAATGAGCCTAGCCTTTTACCGTATAAGAGTAAAAGTTGTTGTTTTTTTTTTCACAAAGAGTTAGTTTTGTTGAGCTTAGTTTGGTCTCGTTGTATTGTAAATTTTAGTAAAATATATATGTAGAGAGAGATGATCCTAGCCTAGTCTGTACTCGTATTATGAGAGGAGAATAAAATACAAGTATGAGCAGATATTTAAGACAATATATTAATAAATTCTACAAATTGTTACTAAAATAAAGTAGATACAAGAAACTATAAAATAATTCATTCGAGTCATCTGTTACTAGTTTTGTAAAAGGTTTTGTTGAGCCTAACAAAAGTATAATTTGGTCTCGTTGTATTGTAAATCTTAGTAAAATATTTGTTAAAAATGAGCTGAGCCTTTGACTCGTTGTGTGGGAACGAGAGGAGAATAAAACATACAAGTATGAGAACACAGATTTAATAAATATATTAATACCAATGAACAAAAGAGCCTCGTCTAATTTGTTTAAAAATCTTTACAACTATTCTTCTATACCTTGGAGAAAATTTGAAAAACTACTTACTTAAATACTTAAAATATAAAATCTCTATAAAACAATAAAACTAACTAAAATCTTAAGATGTAAATGTAGAGCCTGGTACGAAATGATACAAAAACCTAAATTAAATGAGAGAGTTCAACAAATTTGATAAGAAAGATCAAATATTTGTCGATAAGAGGATGTAAAATGTATTGGATAAAATATAAATTGCAATGTTATGTTTTACTAATAACTATATATTTGATTAGAAATATTAAATAAATGCGAGAGAGAGTTCAACAAAAACAGATAAGAAAGGTTAAAATTAGTTGATAAGAGGATGTAAAATGTATTGGATAAATTAATATTTTAGATTCTTACTTAAATACTTAAAAGTACAAAAATATACAATAAAACTAACTAAAATGTTAAGATGTAAATAATATGTTGCCTGGTACGAAATGATACCAACAAAAACCAGTTGTTAAGAGAGTTCAACAAATTTGATAAGAAAGATTAAATTTTTGTCGATAAGAGGATGTAAAATGTATTGGATAAAGTACAAATTGCAATATTATATGCTTTACTAATAACTATTTGACTAAAAATTATGAAATGCTTATTAGTATGTATAAATGAGAGAGTTCAACAAAAACAGATAAGAAATGTTAAAATTAGTTGATAAAAAGTAGATTCGAAAGCATTAAAAATAATTGAAAGACCAATAAATTTGTCATAAATTTAAATGTGTAAAATATTTTGTTTCCAAGTTACTACTATCACTAATTAGTTGATATTTGTATAAATCAAAATTTGTTTCCAAAAGAACAAAGATTTGTCAAAAACTTTGGAACTGCTGTTGTTGCTACTGTTGTTGCTACTGTTATTGGCAGAAGACATTTAGTTAAATAGAGAGAGATTTCTTTATTTCCAACAATTTCGATAATTATATAGTAGTTTTACATTGGATAACGCACAATGCCATGGATTAATATCCTTATGAAAATAACATTCTGGAATCATTTTAAATTCACTTAATTTAGGTTCTTGTTCAATGGGAATGTTTGTGTATATAGTCCTCATTTAAGAATTTCTTTAAAATATTCACTTTTGCATTTCCTTTGACGTAAATTCGATATGGAGTTTGATAAATTTTCAATACATCTTGTAAAATGGGTTCGATATCGTTTATTTCAACAAATCCATTTTCCCAACATAGTCCGTGATATTTGTCTGACCAATCAATCAATTTTTGATCTTTAGCATTAGATATCATAGTTCTCGAGAATGGTGGTTTAAATAAATAATTTGCACAACGATGACCATCATAAATTGCCAACTCTTTGATTACATATCCAAAAGAACAATTATATCCTTGAATGTCAATAAACACATCTGATTCAATCATATTGATATCGAATGACTGACTAACTGAATAATAATATTTTTTGTTCAAGTTAAACGTTTAAACTGATGACTATATTAATAAATAATTCGTTCTATTTTATATTTTAAACTTATAGATTTGTTTTGCTTAATTAGTTTTTGCTTTATTGCAAAAACAAGTCAATTAGTCTATAAAAAATATAATGATACGAGATAAATCTCGAAAAACATGTTTATAATAACAAATATTTTGCATGATGCAATCTTATATTTTTGTTGTCTTACTTAATTAGTTTTGATTTATGTAAAAACAAAAACAAGTCAATTAGTCTATAAAAATATAATGATACGAGATAAATATCGAAAAAAACATGTTTTTTAATAACAAATGGAAATTTTGCATGATACAAGTGGTAATTTTGTTGAATTTATACTGATAAACGTGTATAATTAGTATATATTTCTAAAAAAATGCATATCTGATGATTAATATCCTGTATTTAATATATAAACACCCATCTTATACCGATTCAATTACAATTTTGTTTGTTTGTGTAATACTCACTAGTTTGAAGTAAAAAAAATGCTCTTTTTCGCAGTCGAATTAATAGATGATGATATATCATTAGATATGATATATGTGTTATTAAAAGAGTTATTCAAGTGAGTATGAATAGTAAAATTCACCTTTCTAAACTTTTACTTGTTTCTTGTCTAACATATTATTATTATTGATTTTCAGAGATATTTTGTTTGAAATAAGAAGAGGACAGTACATGATTCATGTGTGTTTGAAGGAGGAACCGACACGAGAAAAATGGGAGGAATTTGACAAGTTACCTGTGAAATTTTTTTTTATGCTGAAATTCTTAGTTAGTCTTTAAAAATAAAATACAAATATCTTTATAAACATTGCTTTATTTTATAAACAAATTAACAAATTACTAGAGCTTAAACTTATGAATATATACTAATAGATAAATCTTAAAAAACTAATAATAGATAAATATAAGTTTCTAAAAAATATCAAATGATTATCATATGATTAATATCCTGTATTTAATATATATAAACACACAAGTCAATTACAAATAGAGAAGAAGAAAGGCAAGTTGATATTGATTCTCAAGAATTGTTCAAGAGAGAAAATTATACCATTTTCAATTTTTATATTAACACATTATAACGCAAAAAGCAGAAGAGGAAAGTCTGATCAAAGTAGCAGTTTTTCGAGAAAAAGAACCTTTTGTTTGTTGTGTGTAAAGATTCTAGTTAGTTTGAAAGCAAAAATATGATTTTAATATTTGAATCTGAAGATTTGAATGCCTTATCGACAAATATATTATTACTCCAAGAGTTATTCAAGTGAGTATGAATAGTAAAATTCATAAATCATCTTACTAACAATATATTTATTTTCAGAGATATTTTGTTGGAAATAAAAAGGGAAAGGAGACGTATTCATGTGCGTTTGGAGAAGGAACCGACACAAAAAGTATGGGATGAAATTGCGAGGCTTCCTGTTAAAAAAGTTTTTTGTATGAAAAAGATGTAGTCTTTAATAAAATCCAAAATACCTTATAAATATTGTTTTATTTTTATAACCAAATTATTCCTAGGTTAAACTTTATATACTAATAGATTAAAAAACTAATAATAGATAAATCTAATACAGTTTGTACTATAATAGATAAAAAAAAAAAAGACTCTTAGAGGTACAACAACAAACGTAAAATTATTCAGAATCGGAAGAATCTGAATAGACTAAATTTTTAAAACATTGATTAAATTCGGCAATGTCAATATCTGTTTGCGGTTGTGCACAATATTGTCGTGCACCCAAAAATTGAGCAGCGGGAATCTTATATTTTCCCGAAGAACCAAAATTGTTTGATTTTCTGATAACACTTCTCTTTAGAGTCGTAATATTTCTTTCGATCGATGCATTTACCAAAGGACATATAAGTAATTGAGCAATTTTTCGATACTTTTCCAATAAGATATTTTCATCCGATATAAAATAAATAATTAGAGGTCCGTTGTAGGTTGCATCTACGATACCTGTTCGTATAGTTCCTATAGCATTCGTAGAGGATCTCGCAACAATTTGTCCATAGAATCCTATAGGAATATTTACTTTTTCAATCAGTTCAATCTTTGTAGCTTTCCCTGCGGGACAAAATGTGTCGTGTTTAATACAAAGATCGAAACCTGCATCTGATTTGTATGCTTTCCAACAAGAATTATTTCCCGGAATAATTATTTTCGAGTTGTCATCATCGTCGTCATTAATTATTTGAATTGCTCTTTCTATACGTACATACAAGTCGGAAAAGTAAGTTTTATCATACATTTGTGGATAATGAGGTAAAAAGACATATTGGTTGAAAAGGTTGTATTTGGATAATAAGGTGAAAAATTTAAATTGAGTCTTTACATATTTTACGGCTGAAATTAAATCTATCTCTTGTATTTGCATACTTTTCCAAATAATGTCCTTAAGATTGTACTTATTAGGGATAACAATTACCGATGGAAATTGTTCAAATATTTCTGTTGGAATTTCCTTTAAACAGTCGATGATATTCTTTTCATCAAAATTTTCAATCGAGTCAAATATTAACGAAAAATACAATTGAGATAGTGGTGAACGTTCAAATAGTCTATAATTTTGTTGTTGTTGCATTTTATTCACAATTGTTAATGTGTGCAGGTTTTGTCTAAAAGTCTTTAATGATTCCCTACTATTTTCATGTTTAACATCATTATAAAGGTGTACGTTTTCAAATCTCTTGAGAAATTTGAGTAGTCCCATATGTGTAAGACCATCCAAAAATATATTTTTAGCAAGTGGAAATTTTTCCTTAGGAGTAGTAGTAGTAGTAGTAGTAGGAATTGTTGTATCCATATCAATGATTAGATTAGATGAAGATGTTGTAGGCATGGTAGATTCAACGTTTAAAGAGGACATACTGCAAACAACAACAACAATTCAAATTAGATATGATGTATAAATATATAAAACCTGTTAAACTCACCTGTTTAAGTAATTACACACACAAAACAAAATATATATATTGTGAGAGAGGAAAACGCAGACAATTGCTTGTATTTACCAATTCAAATCTTTTTATAACATAAAGAGAGTTCAAAACAGATAAGAAGGTTAAAATTTAGCAGATAAGGAATAAATTCAAATACATTGAATGTACAATATAATTAATATAACTCGTGTTTTATGCAATGATAAAAGTATTAGCAGTATGTAGTTAAAAATAACAAAAAACAATTTGTACTGAAAAAGGTTTTATTAAGTAAAAAAAGAGAAAACTATAATGATTTAACAACAACAATTTTCAATTTGATCAATGTAGGGTTTCATTTCTTGTAAAAAGGTGGGACTGATTCCTCGTTGAAATTTTTGAATAAATTTCCAATTAACTCGTTCTCTATGTCGACGGATAAAATCTTCATTCAAGTTTTGATGGATACTGATGGCATTCCAATCCAACATTCCGGCAAATTCCTCCATAAATCGTTCGTTTAATTGCTGATATTGGGAGATAAGTTGCCAATTGACTTTATTGATACAAGTACGTATTAGATCTTCGTCTAAATGTTGTTTTCGTGATATGATGTTCCAATTGACAAAATCTTGAAAATAAATGATAAATTTCGCAGGTAAATCGGGAAAATTGGATATTTCATTCCACCAAGCTCTTAGACAAGCCATTATTTTAGAATGTAGGTGTCAATAGCAAGTATACAAATAATATGATTGTATTTGATGTATGTTTTTATATATAATTAACAGGAAATGGATGCTATCTGTTTCCTTGTCTTGCAGCAGCCTCTCTCTCGATTCCTCGTTCTTCTTTGCCAAAGGAAAGAAGGTAAGCAGGTACGTTCTTTGCTCCATCGTTCTGTTTGATTCGATCTTTGACCACACATGACAAACATTTTTGATTTCGTATTTCACTTTCACCTTTACATTGTGGACATTTTACTCGTACAATAACTGGCATTTTTGAATGAATGATATGATGTGTGTATTAATGAAATGTTTTATACAAGTTATCTCTCCCTACTATTTATAATTGATAGAAGCATGGAAATTAGGCTATTTTTCCTATATACAAAATTAATTAAACAATATGTACAATATTTACGTATTCTAACTCGATCTCGATAGTAACTATTTATATTTTTGTTAACTTTACATCCACATTTTAAACAGTTAAATTTTACATTTTCCATATTTTTTAGAGACTTCAAGAGGTTCTCGGGAGGAGAACACGATCTCTATAAAAACAGACGCTAAATAAGTTTTTGATTCATTTATCATTCGCTCCTATTGACCACACTAATGTTATCTACCTGTCTATTGTTTGTTCTCGTTATTGTTGTTGTTCAAAGTACAAACAACTACGATGACGATGTCAATAATACTTGTAATCAAAATTATGAATATTTATTAGAGGATTATCATTCACTTTATAATACCAGTTTAAATTTGTATCAGGAATGTATTAAGTCACTGGACAATTATATGGATTTATACGATAATGAACAAGCTGTTAATGATATTTGTATGGGAAAAATTCTAGAATACGAATACCTGGCTGCGAATTTAACAATGTCGTTAAATTATACGAAACATATTGCTCTGCTCAAGGAAAATATCAAATTGGAATCGGATTTGTATTTATTGAGAACCAATCTAACGGAAAACATTGCAAATTTGTCAAGAAAAATACAAAGTAGCATATGGCGTAATTGCCGATTTAAAGGAGGAAATTGAAAATTTTAAAAGTAATTTGACCGATCTGACTCGTGAAATCTATCAGTTAGATAACGATTTGTCCAAATGTCAAAAGGATTTAAAACAACAGAGGAAAGATGAAACGAAAATTTTCGTAAATCTAAAAGACTGTTTAGAACGAGAAGAAGTACTTTTGGACTCGAAAGACAAATATATTATTCGACTGTCGACGTGTAGAAGACAAAATAGAAAATTGCGAGAAGGAGAAAGTTAAAATTTAATTTGGTGCATTTGAACTACTCATTGCATAGTAATATAATTTATCATTGTATGTGCTACTCTTGACATTATCTGCATGGAATTTTTTACTTATTTATGTAGTAGTTGTTGGAGAGAGACACACAGAGTTCCATATGCAAATCATCAAAGACCTCGAACTCGAATACGGGTTTATTGTAATCAATGTGCTCGTATAACTATGTGGTATCTTTTGGAGGAATAACAAATCAGTATCTTAGAAATAGTCTTAGAAATAACAATTGCTGCTACCATGAACTTTACTTATTTATGTAGTGGTTGTTGGAGAGAATCGAAAAGTATACCTTTTCAACCACATATAGCTCAAGTAAATTTAATCATTAGACGTATAATTCTGTTCGACAACTTCGACCTCGACTCAGATTACGAGATTATTGTTACAAATGCGAACGAACGACTATTTGGTATCTTATCGAAGAATAATTTATGAAATCACATAGTATGTAATTAGTTAATACTTGCAAAATTGTATTCAGTTATAAAATAGACGATATGTTTAAGTAATAACATGTTTTTTATTAAGTTTACTAAATAGTACAAATAAATAAAACACATCTATCACATTTTATGATAATTCAATTCGTTCTCTTACAGATATATATTGATTATTTGGCATTAAGTTAGTAATTACTTTATTTTACTCCTACTACCCAAGTCATTTTCAGTTGAAACCAATATTAAAATGAATAACTAAATACTTTCATGTATCTTATATCTAACTATTATTCGTAAATAAAACAAAGGTAAATGTTTTACAGTTTATTAGTAACTTGAAAACAAAAACTTTTACGTTTACAAACTATAAGGTATATTTATTATTTAATATATAGGATTTTATCCCTGGATACTTTTGGATTGCATCCAAAAATGTCTTTTCATCCTCTGCACTTTCTGCCTCTACGTGTAGATACTTTATCGGTAATATCCAGGTAATTTCTTCCAATTTGGTAGTTGGTACTTCATCCCCGTCCAAGAATACATTAATTTGATTAGTATTATTTACAATTTCAATTTTATGCACACCACGTCTGTGAAAGAAATAAAAGATTTAATAATCTATATATTAATTAAATCAGTCATTAAAATCAAAGCTAAATATATAAGTAGTAAATTATATGAAACAATACTCACACGAATAAGTTTTTTTTTTATTAATATATATAACGTTTTGATAGGTAACACTTTAATGTCTTCAGATTCAAAAATTATCAACATTTTTGTGTTTGTTTCACTACACAACAAATAAATTTGACTCTGAGTAAGAAATTTTAATGCTTATATAGTAAATACAGTAAAAAAATAAATCACGTCATTTGATATTTGGAAAATTTATGTGACTGGAGCAATAAATTAATGATATCTTGTTTACTTAAAAACCTTATCAGACAACATTTTTACAGACAAAACGACTCCACTAGTTTACATATTTGCTTATTTATATTTTTAATAGACTAATTGACTCTCATGACGACTATGTATGATGTGATTAAATCCCCTATATAATAGGTGTATAGAAAGGTATTAAAATCAATACAAAATTCATTCGTCTAATAGTTACTTGCTCCAATACTTAATAATGTCGCTTTTTAATGAAGAAGAAGTAAATGCCAACAACGTTATTAAAAGAAATACAGAGTTACTAAGACTACTGGAATTAAGGCAAATGGAAATTGCCGAAGAAGAGGAAGAACATTTACCCTTAAATTTATTAAGAGAAAAATTACTACAACAAAAAGTTCAAGTTGATGAAAATGATGATGATGATGATGACAACGATGATGAAATCCCACTGAGTAAATTAAAAGAAAAGTGGTTAAAGGAGAAAATGGATGAGGATGAAGAGATGATTGAACAAACAGAGAGTGAAATGGATGTGGATGATGATGATGATGATGATGAATATTTAAGTTGGGAGGATATAATTAAATTAGGATACCAGATATTATAGTTTAGATGTTAGATATTTTATAAATACCTTTAAGAAGAAAATAGATATTTCTCTCGTATAAAACTTTTGTTTTAATAACTTATACTTTTCTAGAGACCTAACTATTTTTTATTCCATTCCCTAAAAATATAAAAATAAGATTAATATTGAAATCAGTTCAGGTAAACAATGTTTGTGGAGAGGTCATATTATATATGTTTGCTTTGTAAAAGTTTTATTAGTTGTAAAGTAACTGTGACACGATGAAGTTGGCTGTTCTCGATATTCAAGGATTTAACTTTTTATTTGCTGCCGATGATGATAATCATGATGTGTATGTGGAAGAATTTCATGCTAAAGAAATTACGATATCAAATGGTTTACAGACAAGTCATTATGTATTGAAACCGAAAATACCCTTTGCTCAATTATCTCGACTCAATAAAAGAGCTGTTTGTAAGACCGAAAAGGAACTTGGTTTACGATATTCTTCCGGCTATGTAGATTACAAGCAAGTTGGAGAAATTTTAGATAGAGTACTGGACAATATTGATGTATTGTATGTAAAAGGAAAACATGTTTTTCGATTCGTTCAAGACAACATTGCTGCTTCTACTACTAATTTGCATACTAATCCCAATTTCAAGATGATTGATATAGATACTTTAAATGTATGGAACATGCCAACATTTAATCCTACAAAACCTTCCTGTTTAGATCATAATCTAATATACAATGCTAAAGTTCAATGTAGTACTACAAATTGTATGACACTATTGGCATGGCTATCAATATTCATCCCATAATATCAACATCATATATGTTTAATAAATTTTTTAAGGAATTTTTCCAATGTTAACTGAATAATTTGTAGAAAAATTATTGAAAGAGCGAGCTTAATAAATATTTTCAATTTCAAACATGTGTGTTTTATTATTTCCTATTTAAAATACTAAAAGTATTCAGAATATAAGGACTTTATACTAGAAAAAACAAAACATTAAATATTTAAGAATATAAGGACTTTATTAAGACACATATACATATATCTATTACTTAAAAAATAAATAAATAAAAGGTAATAAAAATTAACAAGGAGTTTTCTAATGGTTGCCTCTTTGTTCTCGTTGTCGTTGTTGGTATTCTCGTTCCCCAATCGGTCTTGGAATTATCGATTGTACATGTTTATCTATAAGATCATGTGTACCAGTCTTCCAGATATCCTGACATTTCGAATGCATTCCTTGTTGTCCCCCTGAAAATAGGTCGTTATCACGAACACCACATGCTATACATCCTCCATTTTGATATAAACCGACTCCACTTAACAATTTACCAGGTGTTAATTCGACAGCATTACGATTAATCCAAAGTCCATTTCTTTTTGTTACTACATATAATTGTTGACGATCTTCACTCATTGTTTATTTGATTTTATGTTTATCAAATACTGACTACTAACCAAACATATCCATTTAAATATACATATCCCTTCTCAATCGTTCTTTTTAACCTTATCATCAAGAATTATAGGAGAATCTCAGTATAACACATTAAATTGTCAAAGATTTCATCTTATTTGCAAAATGAATTTATTCAGTCAAGATGATTTAGTATATAAAACTTGTAGAAAAATTGATGATTTTGTCAAGAAATTAGCATGTTGTTGTGAAACAAGGATTCGACTAATATCTTATCGAGAATATTTAACACCTTTTATCGATCGCAAACAAGTTACGAATAATTTAGAAACACATTACGTATCATGTGTATGGTCACATCCTGGAGTTCGAGAAGGACCCGATACATGTGAATGTTTCCATGTTAATATGGTACTAAGACGTGTCAATGAAGAATTGTCAGAGTTGTCGACATCAAACAAATGTATCCAATGTAGTATTTATTGCAATCATAATAAGAATAATAAGTTAATTGAACAATTATCTAAACTATTTGTAAATCTATCGAGCTGTTTTAAAAAATAAATTTTAATACAATGTTAAATAAAATTGCCATCTAAATATTACTGTTTTTCCAATCACCAGATTTTGTTATTATTATTTTTATATATTGCAGTTTGTTTTTAAGTAATAGCGCTAATTAAGTCATAGCAAATTTTCCAATCACTTTGTTATTATAAACATGTTTTCAACATTTATCTCTTATCATTTTATAAAATTAATCCAATTGTTTTTGTTATTTTTGTCTATAGCGACTAGTCGACTCCATACATCATTATTTAGATAAGTGGTAATTTTCCAATTTAAATTGCATTTATACTGATAAAAAACGTGTATAATTAGTATATGCATATCAGATGATTTGTATTTATTATATAAACACATACATGTCTTATGTCAAATCAATTACAAGTTATCAACATAGTAACATATAACTGATTTAATCTCTTTGGAAATTTTATTAAAACAGAAAATTGTCAAATCATACACGATGACAAGTTCTCAATGTTCATATAATCTAGTAATAAAATGTTCACGAAGTGGTGCAACGTTAAAGTTTTGTTGGAGTGCTGAAATGGTACAACTGAAGAGCTGGTCCCTGATGTTAACTCAATTAAGTAAATCAAAGTGTAAAAATTGTCTACAACCTTTAATTATGCAAATTTCTTATAAAAACAAGCCTTGTGCATTGGTTAGACCATTACACGAAAATCTGTTCATTGGCAAGGAAGAATATGAATGGCTCAGGGACACACTACTTCATATGGGTCGCAAATGTCTTCGATATACAACTCGAATTAATGTATTAGCAGGAATGAGCGGCCCGTATTCAGCTAAACTGAAGATGGCAGCCTCCACTATACGGAAACGTTCCCACCAGGATGATTAATGTATTATAATAATTTTTGTATTAAGATATTAGTTAATTTTATATAGAGATTTTTTTTTTTTTAAGTATTTAAGTAAGTCAATAATTTAAACCAATTTGCTTTTTAGTAAACAAATAATATTGATATTATATTTACAACCTATTTCTTAGTTTATTATTAGTCAAATCTTTGTTCTTTTGGAAACAAATTTTGATTTATACAAATATCAGAATTACTAAGTAGTGATAGTAACTTTAAAACAAACAAAACAGCACAACCTATTTCTTAGTTTATTATTAGTCAAATCTTTGTTCTTTTGGAAACAAATTTTGATTTATACAAATATCAGAATTACTAAGTAGTGATAGTAACTTTAAAACAAACAAAACAGCACAACCTATTTCTTAGTTTATTATTAGTCAAATCTTTGTTCTTTTGGAAACAAATTTTGATTTATACAAATATCAACTAATTAGTGATAGTAGTAACTTGGAAACAAAATATTTTACACATTTAAATTTATGACAAATTTATTGGTCTTTCAATTATTTTTAATGCTTTCGAATCTACTTTTTATCAACTAATTTTAACATTTCTTATCTGTTTTTGTTGAACTCTCTCATTTATACATACTAATAAGCATTTCATAATTTTTAGTCAAATAGTTATTAGTAAAGCATATAATATTGCAATTTGTACTTTATCCAATACATTTTACATCCTCTTATCGACAAAAATTTAATCTTTCTTATCAAATTTGTTGAACTCTCTTAACAACTGGTTTTTGTTGGTATCATTTCGTACCAGGCAACATATTATTTACATCTTAACATTTTAGTTAGTTTTATTGTATATTTTTGTACTTTTAAGTATTTAAGTAAGAATCTAAAATATTAATTTATCCAATACATTTTACATCCTCTTATCAACTAATTTTAACCTTTCTTATCTGTTTTTGTTGAACTCTCTCTCGCATTTATTTAATATTTCTAATCAAATATATAGTTATTAGTAAAACATAACATTGCAATTTATATTTTATCCAATACATTTTACATCCTCTTATCGACAAATATTTGATCTTTCTTATCAAATTTGTTGAACTCTCTCATTTAATTTAGGTTTTTGTATCATTTCGTACCAGGCTCTACATTTACATCTTAAGATTTTAGTTAGTTTTATTGTTTTATAGAGATTTTATATTTTAAGTATTTAAGTAAGTAGTTTTTCAAATTTTCTCCAAGGTATAGAAGAATAGTTGTAAAGATTTTTAAACAAATTAGACGAGGCTCTTTTGTTCATTGGTATTAATATATTTATTAAATCTGTGTTCTCATACTTGTATGTTTTATTCTCCTCTCGTTCCCACACAACGAGTCAAAGGCTCAGCTCATTTTTAACAAATATTTTACTAAGATTTACAATACAACGAGACCAAATTATACTTTTGTTAGGCTCAACAAAACCTTTTACAAAACTAGTAACAGATGACTCGAATGAATTATTTTATAGTTTCTTGTATCTACTTTATTTTAGTAACAATTTGTAGAATTTATTAATATATTGTCTTAAATATCTGCTCATACTTGTATTTTATTCTCCTCTCATAATACGAGTACAGACTAGGCTAGGATCATCTCTCTCTACATATATATATTTTACTAAAATTTACAATACAACGAGACCAAACTAAGCTCAACAAAACTAACTCTTTGTGAAAAAAAAAACAACAACTTTTACTCTTATACGGTAAAAGGCTAGGCTCATTTAATATTTTACTATTATTATTATTATTATTACAAATCAAAAACTCATTTGAGATTCATTTAAGCTCATTTCGTACTTATTTTACGATTCTTGACAAATATTACTTATTTAACTTGCTTTCATCTCATATAACATATTATAGCAAAATCCAACGAGTTCACAACATTTCAACGAGCTCACAATAAGCTCATTTCATACTTATTTTACTTGCTAACAAATTTCATCAATTTTAATACACTTGTATGCATTCAAAACATATCCTTATCAACTATTTTTGACCTTTCTTATCTATTTTGTGACCTATCAGACCATTTAGAACATTCTAGCTATCACGTCATTTCTATTTTTAGAATAATTCGCAAAAGTGTTTACTTGGTTTCAATTCAAGGAAATTAGCATAAGTCATACTTTTTGTTTACATTTTGCCTTATCTTCGACATTTTTACCGACTTTACGGCGCCAGTTATTTACTGTTTTCGCTCAAATTACAAGATTTTACATTGTATCATTGCTAATTTTAATACATTTACTTCTTTGCCTTTACAATTCAACCTATCAGACACAATTTCGAATAGATAACACACATTTTTTACCCTTCACGCATCTTTTTACCCTTCAACCAATCAAATTTTATACTCTTATTAGCAACTTTTACACAACAACCTATCAAATACATGCCTTTTCCAATAGACAACACCCATTTTCACAGCTCACCTATCCAAATACACAGATTCTTATCTAATTTTACACATTCAACCAACCAAATACAACATTTCTTATCTAGTTACGCCTACTCTGATAAGACCACACCAATAAGCATCTAAACTAATGCAACTTCTCCTCAAATGAAAGTTTACAAAGTTTTTAATGAAGTTAAGATACCCTGTTTCCACATCTACTGGACTTGTTACGTCATTGACGATCACTTCTTGCAGACTATCTACCTCTAGAAAGACATTTTCAAACATCTAAACTTGACAAATTTTAACTCATTGACGACTACTTCTTGCACTTTCTTAACTAATAAGCTTACACATATTCACATCTAACATTAAAACATCTCTTAGACAAATTTTATTTTACCAAAAAGGCACTGATTCAACATCCACTGGACAATTTACGTCATTGAAGACTACTTCTTGCACAGCTTTCAACATTCCTTTTTTTATGGCATCCCAACAATTGCATTCTCTATTACGAATCCTATTTGGTTAAGTAGGATAAGTCCCCAGGTTTTGCAGTATTGAAACCAACTTATGTAGGTTCAAATCCTACTACAGACATGACTTTTTTTAACTTATTTCATTTAATACACAACATTTAACACACATTTATTCTAAGTCCCCAAGGTCTTTCAATGACTAAAAGGCACTGAGATACATCCACTGGACAAATTACCTCATTGAACACTTCTTCAGATATTACAGGTAAATTACAGGTAAATTACAGGTAAACAGGTGACACAGGTACAGGTAATTAGGTGACAACAGGTACAGGTAAACAGGTAAACAGGTATACACTTCTTCAAGAGGTTCACGAAATATGCCAAAAGGGCACTGTTCAACAGCCACTGGACTGTGACGTCATTGAAAACTACTTCTTCGGATTTTCAGCACTTCTTGCAGATTTCAGGACATTTTTCAGGACTTCTTGTAAAAGGTCAAGTAGAGGTCATGGACCACTGCTGAAAGAAAAAGTGGCCATCGAGGTGGTCCAGAAGCACGTTTGTTATACTACTCGTACGGTGATTGCTTTAAAAATAAAATAAAATCCTTACCTTTGCTAAGTTAATTAGGTCCCTCACTAGTATATATCTTACGATCTAATATGTATTTTTACGTTCTTTCTTAGTCATTAATGTATAATAGTTATAGTATCTTGGTTATCTAATAGCTAATAAATCAATTTAGCTCCATCTAGAATTTGGTAATAAAAGTGTAAAACGAATATTTACTACCTCCACCATATTGTCAGGCAAATCGTTTTTTATTCCAGATAAATTATCAAACGAAATGCACTCGTGATAATTCTCGCTCAATCTACACTTCACGAAGACTATTCCAGAATTTTTACAAAAGTCTTTGATCAGTACTTTTCGAGATAGGGTGGCGGCAACGATTATTGGTCATTTTTTTAAAAATAATACAAAGAAAATTGTACGCAACTATGATATTATACATATTTTTGAACTCGTGTTTTCACAAGCTTTTATTTAACACGCTACTAGCTGACCTGGTCATTTTTTTTTTTCACTTCCAATTTTACTCCCAAAAGGAACCCCTTAAGTCAAAATTTAACTTTCAAAACTACACTGATGAGGCCATCAATTCCTATATTTATGCCAAATTTCAACTATAAACGTCAAATAGTTTCGGAGATAAGCGGATGTGATACACGGACGGACACCGAAGTGATCCCATAGGTGATCCGTACGGAACAATAAAAAGAGTCGCTTGACAACATATCCATTTAGATAGCCGCCGTCGCGTCGGCTGGGGTGCCGAGTAGTGCCGTATATCATAAACTAGCCGCGTCATCTACAGGTTAAATTTTAGTGCGAAATATTGACAAATTATTGAGATACAATACGTAAGAAAATGTCTTTGTACAAATTATAATACGGAAACAGGAAATCTATTTAAATTTCACGGAAATAGGAGAAACTTAGCTTATTTAGTGATTATATTCGCGGCCAAAAAAAAGTTTTATTATTGTCCAATGATAACATTGTGCAGGTAATCGATAATGCTGCTGCTGCTGCTGTTTCCCCCTTCACATGGCTGATAAATTACCTCTTGCTGTAGTTAGTTTGAATTTGTTCTACACGATTGTTGAGAGCTTTCGAAGTGAAATTGTGTTTGTGAGTTGCGGTGAGAAAATTTACCGGCAAAATATCGAGCAACATTATATAATCAAACTGTGTTGTGGAAAAAATTACAAAGACTTTGCAGAGAACATTTTCTATTCAGGATACAAGTGTTCAGATGGCACAAGCATAGAAGGGCATAGAAGAAGTGGGAGATGAAGTTTGTGTGGGTAGACCGTAAACTGTAAAAATAAACGACAATGTGCAAAGAATGAGGTATCTTGTGAGGTCAGACTGAGATTGAAAATAATCAGTAGTCAGTTAAATTTAATCCGGTTTAGCCTCAGATTTTCAATACGAGATTTGGTCATAAGAAAAGTGTGCACCAAGATTGTTTTTTTTATCATTCATGTCATGAAATCGTCGATTCTAGAGTACGACTGTGAAAGAAAACAGTATACACTTTCTTCGTCCCGCGAATATGGAAATATCGAAAATCAAATCTTGAGTTTTTTTTTTGATAGACGAGATCGTCTGCAAGGTATATGTGTCTTTAGGACAAAGTATCCTTAAAGAGTTGATTGAGTGGTCCGCTACTTTGTGACAGTACATTTTAACAATAAAACTACTTAATTACTTTGTTAACTGTCACTAAATATATTTGTAAAGATTTTACAATTGCGTTATCGCGATTTCGTAGTACAACTACATTGTCAAACGCTTAACTAAGACTTTTTAGTCTTAGTTAAGCGTTTGACAATGTAGTTGTACTACGAAATCGCGATAACGCAATTGTAAAATCTTTACAAATATATTTAGTGACAGTTAACAAAGTAATTAAGTAGTTTTATTGTTAAAGTATCCTTAGCCTTATATCGTAAAGAATGGCGTGTGCGCACGTAGGCATTACACACAGTTGAATGCTGTACCGTGATAGAGTTCCACGTCACTCGGCAGTCTTCTTTTATGATTCTTGGCAAAAAATTACTGTAATTCCCCAGTCCACTTTTACCCAGATTTCAGTTCCTGTGATCAATGGCGTAACCCCGCTCCCCGCTCTCAAGAATGTTAGAAAATAGCGTCCTCTCAGAAACAGGATTTTTTTATTGAAGGAAGCTTTGAAAATTTCAGCATGGTTCTTTTTGTGGAAAACCTCTTAGACCCACTTATTGACTTTTAAATTGCAAATTTCACTGTACGTAATGATTCTTTTTGTCAAAAATCTCCTAAGATGACCAAGAGAATCGATTATGAGTGTACTATGTCGGAAAGGGTCTAAGTTTTTAGAGTCTCAGTGCAAAGGAGGTGTTGTTTTTCTTAAAAGGGTCAGTCTGCCTTCGAATGTTATTTGACGCCTCCTCTATGAGAAGCTTCGCCTTTAGTGTTTCTTTTTCTCATTGACGAAACGCCCTTAGTAGTCACCCCCACATGGGGGTATTTCAACGTTTTATGAGGCCAAAATTATTTTTTGGTTTTTAGATATTTTAAGATAGTTCACTCGTGACAGAGTCAAAAGTATAGTCCGATAATAAATACAAAAAGTTTAAAATACACAATGGCGGAGTATTTTATTTTTGTTGGAGAGTGTATTCGATACATGAAAACTTTCATATGCAAACACACACTTTTACTGAAAATAAATATGGTCACGCTGCCAATGCGTATACTGAATACTCTATCGAATGACGTTTATATAGGTTATGTAGGTTATTTATTATTTTTGTGTATTTATTGTTGTGACCGTATTACTTTTATTTAAAATAAAAAAAAAATATAATTTAAATAAAAAATGCTTGTTGATTATAATCAATTGCGACAAAAAGACAAATTTGCAAGGGAAAGCTCATCAATAAACCCCTTGGGAAACATACAAGATCTTATATGGCAAGAAAAGATAAAATAAGAAAACAAAGAGCATCAAAATCTGCAAGGGAAAGCTCATCAATAAACCCCTTGGGAAACATACAAGATCTTATATGGCAAGAAAAGATAAAATAAGAAAACAAAGAGCATCAAAAGCTAATTTGCTTGCAACGAAAAAAATTTATTAGTTAAAAATAAAGACGCCACGAGAAAAAATAAAGAAAAACATGAAGGGGTACAGTATCAATCAAATTGTGGACTGCAGATCGACGTTTATCATACTGGTGACATTATTAATCCTCAAGCG
Organism: Pachyrhynchus sulphureomaculatus; assembly: GCA_019049505.1. Taxonomy (NCBI): domain Eukaryota; kingdom Metazoa; phylum Arthropoda; class Insecta; order Coleoptera; family Curculionidae; genus Pachyrhynchus; species Pachyrhynchus sulphureomaculatus. The sequence continues at coordinate 73,969,391 of CM032453.1, read as the reverse complement.
TTAACTAATATATTGAATAATGTTTCAATTACATCCGAGGGCTGTGGCTTAGTCTATTTGATTTAGAAACATCGGGATTTTCAAGTACAGCTGATATTTTGCAAATAGCGGTGAAATATCGGGATAAACATTCATATTAGGCCTACGTAACCGATTAATTACCACGCTTTCAAAGTTACATGCTTAGAACATATTAATGGCGACCTGTATTTATATGGTAAACCTATCAAAACAATCACTCTAAAGGACGCATTAATTTCATTCCAATAGTTTTTAAATTTTTCTCCAAAACCTTGCGTACTTGTTGCCATAGTGCACGTTTTGAATCGTCCCATTTAATTTAAGGTATAATTAATTTTGCAATGATCGATAGTTTTAAAAATATTGCTGGTTTTTTGGACACAATAAGTCTTTTTAAAAAACCCTTTCCTGACCGAAAAGGCTCAGAAATGTTTAAGCTCGGAAACTTAGCGCATGATTTATTGCAAATAGCACCAAACGAAAAATCCACGAGGCGATATATGACGTTAAAATCCTTGAGAATTTGGCAAATGAGTTCTTGAAGAGAGAAGATTTAATTACAAATTACGTATCGTATAAAGAATGCGTCATGGAAAAACTAATGTTGCCATCGTTAATGTCTTTAAAAAGTGTTATTTCGGATCTTATGATTAAAAGAATTGTATCTGAATACATAACTTTGAAAGATCTAAAAAGTACTTATGATAAATTAGGTTCTACAGGAATAGTGTAATTATTATCTAGTCGAAAAGACAATGGCAAACCACCTGTAACCAAGGATACGCAAGTAGTAAATAAAGTAATTAATTAGTTTACAAATAGTTTATAGTACTTTATTTATTTATCACTAGTATCATTAAATTTATTTAGTTTTACGGAGAAGATTTATAAAACCTTTTTTTAATATATATTTAATATTGTTATCAATTGATATGTAACAGTGTTGATAAATAAATGTAATATTAACTTGAAATATTAAAAAATTTATGAACCTATAAACGTATTTTTGTTAAATATAAATCTTTTAAATATTAAAGAAAAAAATAATAAATATCAAGATACAAATTCAAATTTTTAATTAATACATTTAATATTTTTATTTGATGATTATAGATAAAGTTGATAAATATATTGTGTTTATTCAACAAATTATTTAACTTACAAATTAATTTCTTCAATTAATCTCGCTTAGAAATCGGTCAATTTTTTTATTAAATGAAAAACATATTTCAATTTCATTAAATGATTAAGATGGAAGAGTGGATTTACGAGTGAACTACCTTAAGTCAGGTTTTATTTCTAAATATAGCAGTGCAAGTTTTCTGAAGTACATGTTTTGAAGAAAAATACATTTTAATATATAAAAAACAGTTTATTGACAATAAAAAACATGTTGACTTAAACACAAATTACAAAAATAATTATTCACGATAAAGAATACCAAAAGTCTCTTTGTCCGCCCCAGAGCGTCATTCCTCGGCTTCCTCTGCAGATTCTCCGCGGATTTCTCTTCTTCTTAGGAACATTCGTAGTTAATGTTGGGTTCAGCAGAAACAAGCATTTATATTGCTTCTTCTTATACTAGATATTAAGGGATTTTAGCAATAATCTGTTGAGAATATCTAAATTACATTCTTCTCTTGAGAATATTCTAGCAAAATTTTGCCGGAACAGGCGAAAGTGCTTTTTTCGTGCCTCTGCTGCTTCTTCGGACAGTAATCCAATGAGCAAAAGTGCCTTTTTCATTACTGTTGCACCGTGATTTAATATTTTGTGCATCGTAGGAGTCATGGGATGCCACTCCACATAAATTTTGGTGGTCTTATATCCACAGTCTGCGAATTTTTTTAAGTCGACTTTATGACCACTCGATATTACTTCCAAAATCACTCACAAGTGAGTTATGATGACACCGGTAATTTCAGCGGCCACCTTTGGATTGGCAAAAATCTCCTCCGTATATTGCCATCATTGGTGTTACCAAATCCAGCTTTTGGCACATGTATGATTAAGCCCATTTGCTCTCTGAATTTTGCCTCTATTTATCTCTTTTTTGCTTAATAATTTCTTGGTCACTGTCCGATCTTACTTGCAGTGGCGGCTCCTCTATAGGAGCGAGTTGGGTGAAAAGTGGGATAGTCGATCTGGCACACTTGTCACAAAAAATTAAAAAGTATGAAAGTTCGCAGGTTCATATAAATTCGCTGTTAGAACTAAGACTTTTGGGAAAAGTTGATATAAAACAACAAGTGGATAGTGCCTACAGAACAGGTATCGAAAAACATAATGACAATGTGTTGAAAAACAGATACGTTTTGCCGAAAATTATAAATTGTATAAAGTTCTGTGGATGTTTCGAATTAGCTTTGCGAGGACACGATGAAACGGATGGTTCGCAAAATCCGGGCATTTTCAAAGGTCTAATCAATTTTAGTGTAGAGTTGGATCTGGCTTTAAAAGAGCATTTTGAAAAATCTACGGTCTGCAAAGGTACTTCAAAAATAATTCAAAACGAATTGTTAGATTGCATGCTATAAGTTTGCCATGAATATATAAAGAATGAAATAGCAGACGCTCAATTCATCTCTGTTATAGCAGATGAGATCACAGATATTTATTGTAAGTTTCAAATGGTAGTAGTTTTCAGATACATTTTAAAAGCCGTTTCCTCAACTGAACGATTTTAGGCTTTTTTTCATCCACAAGATCATAAGGCAATTAGTTTAGTAAATTGTATTAAAGACGTTTTGCAATTGCATATACACCAAATAAATTAATTTCACAAAGCTATGATTGAAAAAATGTTATGAGTGGCCGCCATGGTGGAGTAAACAGAATTATTCAAGATGATTATAAATACGGCTATTATGTTCACTGTTATGCTCATCAACTAAATTTAATTTTAGCTCATGCAACTAGCCAGAATGCAGAAGTACTTCTTTTCTAATATAACAGATATTACAAAGTTTTTTTTAAATTCTCCTCGGCAGGTTGAAATATTAAATGAAGTTGTACACTGCCATATTCCAAGAACTGCTACGACACGGTGGCTTTTTAAAAGTGGAGCTATAAATATTATTTTTGAGAACAGAGAAGCGCTTATACAATATATGGAGAAGGTAGAAAATACTTTGAAAAATCTACCACAATTAATCAAGCCTCTGGAATCCGTAGAATATTATACGATGCACAATTTGTATTCTGGCTAACATTTTTTCATAAAATTATGCCACACGCCGATATCCTATATAACAGGTTGCAAAAATCGATTTCTGATTCTGCACAGGTAGCCACAGCAATTAATATATTTGAAAAATGTATAGCGACTGAAAGGCAAAATGCTGAAGAAATTCCTACTTTAATTGAAGATGTAGTTCATTTTCAGAATAAAAGACCTAAGGAAGATCCTTATTTAACGAAAATAGTTACAGCAAAAGAAGTATGTGATTATATATTAATTCAAATTAAGGAAAGGTTTTCATTTAATAGTCATCTAAGTGGTTCGCTTCTGTTTATATCTTTTAAGTTCTCGGAGTTCGAAAATAAATTCCCATCGCACTATTTAAATGATATAGTTCAGGCATATCCATTTTTGGAGAAAATTAGATTACAAACTGAACTTGAACTTATTTAGGAGGGGTGCACTGTTTGCGATTTATAATCGAAAATAATTTACCATTCTGATGACAATTGCTGAAGCTGAAAAAAATTTCTCCACTTTAAAAAAAATTAAGTCGTTTTTGAGAAGTACTATGAATGAAGAAAGACTTTCAGCATTGGGAATGTTGTCAGTAGAAAAGAAAATGGTTTTATGATTTTAATCAATTAGTGATTTGCAAATTTGCAAATTTAAAAAACCGCCGTATGGATTTTTCGTTTAAACATAATGCTACATACAACATAGCCTTGTGAAGTATGTAAACCTCCACCAAATTCCATCACGAGCCGCCACTGCTTATCTGCCACTTTTGCACAGGAAGCTTGTATAACATGCAGAATAGTTTCGAATAATCGGATTCTAGCGTGCAATACAGGCAGGCTAAACTGTAATGTTTTGTGTCGACGTTATTTTTTACCATGAGGTCATTAAACTGTAGTTCAAAGAAACTGGAATCACAATCTCATTGTTGAAGTAGTTGAGCCTCATTATATGTTTCGTGGAAAAAGAGATGTCTCCTTGTAAAGATTCGCTGTTTACCAAAGCGTTTATTGCATTTTCTATGTAAGTAATTTCAGAATTTGTCATATCCACTGTTCCGGTAACAAATCTAATCCTCACTGGCCGACAGTATCGTGGCGAAGAGGAAGTTGGATTCTGCTAGATAACTTTCTTGTTTGTCCCATAAATTAATTGTAGTAGAACAAAGCAATGTTGAAAAACGTTGCTATTAATTGCATCTTCTTGCATTTTTTGCTTAAATTGTGATTGTTACGATCCGTCATATCCCCATTTCGAAATGAGTGTCAGTGACTGACGCTCCTAAATTTAATTCTTTTAGTACATCCTCCAAATATGTGGTCAAACGTTTAGCCGCGTCGCTAAACGTTGTTGTAAGTTATCCGATAAGCCTCTTTCGCCAGATAAGTCCTTTTTGCTTGCTGTAACACGGTGTAACTGGGAAAATACTTCTTGTTACTATTCCTTGTTATTTCATACTGTCTCCTTGAGAAGTCAGTTTCTATAAACATTGAGAGGGCGGCTACTCGATTTAGTTGTGATTTTTTCATGCTGCTTTAATATTTTGTATGCTTTCTGGTATGTTTGGGCTGTATGGGGAGAGTTAGTTATGTCTTTTAGAATACTGGATGCAATTCTCTCTCCAAAACTTTGAAGAGATGTTTGAGCAGCACGAATTATTACTTCTTTATCTACAGCACTGCGTAGTTCCTTTGTTTTTTTACGTTTTGCTCCTCTCACTTGATTCTTCAAATGGCTTCGTTGGTCGACCAAGAACCTCGTTTTATCCTAGATATTTCAAATGTTCCTTATAACAATTCGTTATTTTTTTTAAGAAAAACTTCTGCTTTTCTATACGCTTTTTCTTGAATTGTGATTTCAAATAGGAGAACTTCCTTTTTTTGCTCATCACAATATTCAACTTGCGATAAAATATATCTCTCAAGATATATCAATTTTTCTTTAAAGTTTTGTTTCTGCAATTTTTTAAAAAGTAGTCTACGTGTTACTACTAGAGCTCCTGCAATACCATCAGATCCTAGAACAAAATAAAAACTGTTTAAATTAAAAAAAAAAAAAATAAATATAAAATATCACGTGGTTTTCACGGTTTGATTTAAAGATCATGAAAACCTCGATTTCACGGGAAATCACGACTAATATTGATATATTTGAATAGTAAAAATACTTTTTTTTATGTGATAGCCAGTAAAATCACTGAAACGCACCCTTAAAAAAATATCTTTTTAAATACTGAAAAACGAGTTTTCGTACAACAATTTTGAGTAACATTTTCTACCTTCAAAACATTACTAGTTATTTAAAGAAAAATACGTTAAAATGATCAATATGTATGCGCTCTTACCTGTAATATTCAAATCTATCACAATTTTCTTCAAGATAAACTCCAAAAAATTAAAATTACTTTTTTAAAGAACTGTTTTATAACGAATGCCGTGAAGAGAAACGAACACTCAGAGCGATGATTAAATTTCGACTGAGACTCCGGCGTGCGCTTTGTCAAATGGGTAACGAGAGTGGTCGCCTATTGTTCTATGCCTATTCAACATTGTTAGATATCAAATTTTTTCTACCTGGAACAAGTTTTAGGAAATCGATTTATGGCCGCCTAAAACGCTGAAATATCCCTATGTGCGCCCCTTAAACCCGGCTACGCCACTGCAGGTAATCTATTTTTATTCTTCTTGCTCAAGAATTGTTAAAAAGGGTTCTTTAAACGATATTTAGAAGGGCGTAATTGGCTAGCTGAATAGCTGTCTAGCAGAACCCTTCCAGCACTTCTATGAAAAATGGAAACGATGTGTAGCTGTTCAAGGAATCTGCGTGAAAACTAGATTGAGAAAAAAAAAATGTCTAATTACTCTTCTGCCACACCATGGAATTAATCTGAAATATGTTAGCAACATTGATTTAAAAATTTCTTAGAACATTAAGCCACGAATTTCCTCATTGAACTTTTCCTAGCCACTACATTATAACCTTTATTTTTAAATGTTAACGTATAAGCACTTCTAAAGTCCCATATCATGAACATATAATACAGTCCATACCAACTACCTTTTTAAAATTCCAAAAATCATTAGATACCAAAGTAGACACCACTTATCTAAACATTTATCAAATCGCCTAGTTAAAATAAAATAGCTACCTATTTAAGGGAATTGGTAATTGGCCCACTATGTAACGTTATCTTAATGGGTAATCTAGTTTTAACCGTATTTGATTTAAATACCACGATCGACTGGACTCTTAAGGCATTTGAAGATTATTCTGGTGTCACTTAACAAATTTGTGAGCGATAAAAAATAGTAATTACAGTAGTAAATGAGAATAGATGTAATTAAGATTTTTTTTTTCTCAAAATATATGAATAGAAACCGACAAGTAATTACACAGATATACAAAAAAATTCTCTGTCTTTTAAGTTAGACAAGAATTTTTTATACTGAATTAAAAAAAATAATAATAAAAAAAGACATCTACCGTGAGGTATTTTCAGAAAACACACTTAAAGCTGCCAGAAAACAATTAAATTGACTTTAATAAATAATATAAAACTGTATAATCATTAAAATTATGGAATAAAACTATTATTTTAGACATCTACATTTATCATAAAAACTTAAAAATATTAGGTTTCAGTGTTTATTTTTGACAAAAAACACTCATACACCACTTTTAACTAAGCAAAATGATGTTCAAAATAAATATGTGCAACCGCTAAATTAAAAAATTGTTTTTAATTCTTATTAATATTGAACAAAACTATTATTTCCAGTATTTTTTGAAGTTCTTAATCCTTATATTCTGGCACTTTTTCATAAAATTATGCCACACGCCGATATCCTATATAACAGTTTGAAAAAATCGACTTCTGATCCTGCACAGGTAGCCACAGCAATTAATATATTTGAAACATGTATAGCGACTGAAAGACAAAATGTTAAAGAAATTCCTACTTTAATTGAAGATGTAGTTCATTTTCAGAATAAAAGATGTAAGGAAGATCCTTATTTAATGAAAGTAGTTGCAGCAAAAGAAGTATGTGATTGTAAATTAATTTAAATTAAGAAAAGTTTTTCATTTAATAGTCATCTAAGTGGTTCGCTTCTGTTTATGTCTTCTAAGTTCTCGGAGTTTGAAAATAAATTCCCATCGCACCATTTAAATGATATAGTTCAGGCATATCCATTTTTGGACAAAATTAGATTACAAACTGAACTTGAACTTATTTATAAACGGCCAGATTTTAGAAATTTGCCAGGGGCCTGCACTGTTTGCCATTTATAATCGAAAATAATTTACAAAATGTATTTTCCGCAACGTACACTTTACTGCAGCTAATTATTACCATTCCGATGACAACTGCTGAAGTTGAAAGAAATTTCTCCACTTTAAAAAGAATTAAGTCGTTTTTGAGAAGTACCATGAATGAAGCAAGACTTTCAGCATTGGGAATGTTGTCAATAGAAAAGAAAATGATAGAAGATATTAGTGATTTTAATCAATTAGTGATTGACAAATTTGCAAATTTAAAAAATCGCCGTGTGGACTTTTCGTTTAAACATTGTATTTAGAATTTTCAGCTTATAGTTAGATGTTTTAAACAAAATAATGAATTTTGATATATTTCTAATATGGACTGCATTTTCTTTCGTCAAGTGTTGTATATTATCGCTTTTATACATATTTGTCAATATACCGCGCCCATCTGCCTGTTATAGTTGGATAATCTAGTTTTAACCGTATTTGATTTAAATAGCACGATCGACTGGACTCCTAAGGCATTTGAAGATTATTCTAGTGTCACTTAACAAATTTGGGAGCGATAAAAAATAGTAATTACAGTAGTAAATGAGAATAGATGTAATTAAGATTTTTATTTCTCAAAATATATGAATAGAAACCGACAAGTAATTACACAGATATACAAAAAAATTCTCTGTTTTTTAAGTTAGATAAGAATTTTTTTATACTGAATCAAAAAAAAAATAAATAAAAAAGACATCTACCGTGAGGTATTTTCAGAAAACACACTTAAAGGTGCCAGAAAACAATTATATTGAATTTTAATAAATAATATAAAACTGTATAATCATTAAAATTATGGAATAAAACTATTATTTTAGATATCTACATTTATCATAAAAATATTAGGTTTCAGTGTTCATTTTTAACAAAAAACACTCATACTCCACTTTTAACTAAGCAAAACGATGTTCAAAATAAATATGTGCAACCGCTAAATTAAAAAACCGGTCAAGTGCAAGTTGAACTTGCACAATTAGTGTTCCGTACGTTGATTGTTTTCAAAATAAAAATTTTTGTTAGGGTGGTATAAAATGATCAGTGACTTCACAAAACACACCCCAAATGAGTTTTCAATAAAGTTTGTTTCCAATCTTTACTGAAAACTGGTGACCTTGAAATTCTGTTTTTTTTTTATATACCAAATAAATTATTAAAGGTAATGCACTCGTGATAATTTTCGTTCAATCTATACCCCGTGGAGAATATTCCAGAATTTTTTCAAAATTTTTTGATTAGTACTTTTCGAGATAAGGTAGGGGACAGCGATTTTTTAAAAGTAATACGAAGAAAAGTGTGCGCAAGTATTACATTATATACGAGTTATATATATATATATATATATATATATATATATATATATATATATATATATATATATATATATATATATATATATATATATATATACATATTTTTACTCGTGTTTTCACAAGCTTTCATTTGACACCACACTCGATGACCTAGTAAAAAAAAATTTTTTTCACTTCCGATTTCACCCCTCAAAACGAACCCCTTAAGTCAAAATTTATGTTACGGTGGTATAAAATGATCAGTGACTTCACAAAACACACCCTAAATGAGTTTTCGACAAAGTTTGTTTCCAATCTTTACTGAAATCTAATGACCTTGAAATTTTTGTTTTTTTTATATACCATATAAATTATTAAAGGTAATGCACTCGTGATAATTTTCGTTCAATCTACACCCCGTGGAGAATATTCCAGAATTTTTTCGAAATTTTTTGATAAGTACTTTTCGAGATAAGGCCCGGGACAGCGATATTTCGCGAATTTTTAAAAATAACACAACGAAAAGTGCGCGCAAGTATAATATTATATATATATTTTTTACTCGTGTTTACACAAGCTTTCATTTGACACCACACTCGATGACCTAGTAAAAAAAATTTTTTTTTCGCTTCCGACTTCACCCCCAAAACTAACCCCTTAAGTCAAAATTTAATTCTCAAAACTACATGGCTCTGATGAGGCCATCAATTCCTATATTTATTACCAAATTTCACCTTTCTATGTCAAATAGTTTCGGAGAAAATCGGGTGTGACAGACAGACAGACAGACAGACAGACAGACAGACAGACAGGCAGACAGACAGACAGACAGACAGACAGACAGACAGACAGACAGACACCGAAGTGATCTTATAAGTGTTCCATACGGAACACTAAAAATTGTTTTTAATTCTTATTAATATTGAACAAAAATGATATAGTTCAGGCATATCCATTTTTGGACAAACTTAGATTACAAACTGAACTTGAACTTATTTATAAACGGCCAGAGTTTAGAAATTTGCCAGGGGGTGCACTGTTTGCCATTTATAATCGAAAATAATTTATATAATGTATTTTCCGCAACGTACGCTTTACTGCAGCTAATTATTACCATTCCGATGACAACTGCTGAAGTTGAAAGAAATTTCTCCACTTTAAAAAGAATTAAGTCGTTTTTGAGAAGTACCATGAATGAAGCAAGACTTTCAGCACTGGGAATGTTGTCAATAGAAAAGAAAATGATAGAAGATATTAGTAATTTTAATCAATTAGTGATTGATAAATTTGTAAATTTAAAAAATCGCCGTGTGGACTTTTCGTTTATTCAGCTTATAGTTAGATGTTTTAAACAAAACAATGAATTTTGATATATTTCTAATATGGACTGCATTTTCTTTCGTGTTGTATTTTATCGCTTTTATACATATTTGTCAATACACCGCGCCCATCTGCCTGTTATAGTTGGATAATCTAGTTTTAACCGTATTTGATTTAAATAGCACGATCGACTGGACTCTTAAGGCATTTGAAAATTATTTTGGTGTCACTTAACAAATTTGTGAGCGATAAAAAATAGTAATTACAGTAGTAAATTAGAATAGATGTAATTAAGATTTTTATTTCTCAAAATATATGAATAGAAACCGACAAGTAATTACACAGGTATACAAAAATTTCTCTGTCTTTTAAGTTAGACGAGAATTTTTTTATACTGAACCAAAAAAAAATAATAATAAAAAATACATCTACCGTGAGGTATTTTTAAAAAACACACTTAAATGTGCCAGAAAACAATTAAATTGAATTTTAATAAACAATATAAAACTGTATAATCATTAAAATTATGGAATAAAACTATTATTTTAGACATCTTTAATTGCTCTGAATCTACATTTATTATAAAAACTTAAAAATATTAAGTTTCAGTGTTCATTTTTAATAAAAAAACACTCATACACCACTTTTAACTAAGCAAAATGATGTTTAAAACAAATCTGTGCAACCGCTAAATGAAAAAATTGTTTTTAATTCTTATTAATATTAAACAAAACTATTATTTCCAGTCTTTTTTGAAGTTCTTAACCTGACTTGACATCAGAAAATAAAGTTTTACGTTCAGTTTTAACAAAAAAGTCGCTTATAACACTTACAAGAGTGCTATGTGGTTGGTAAAATACTTTTTTAAGTAAATAAATGCAATGAAATATTAATCTTGTTCAATATTATTAAAAATTAAAAACAATTTTTTAATTTAGCGGTTGCACATATTTATTTTAAACATTTTGCTACGTAGCTTAGGTAAAGGTGATGTATGCGTGTCTTATGTTAAACATGAACACTAAAACCTAATGTTTTAAAATTTTTACAAAACATGTAGATTCAGAACATTTAAAGATGTCCGAAATAACAGTTTTATTTCATAATTTTAGTTATACAGGGTGAGTCAACGATAGAGTAAAGTTCATTATCTCATTTGTTTCTGGAATGACCAAAAAAATGTTCAATACAATAGTTTTTGGGAACGTTAAGATGCACAGTTAAAAATTATTTTTGAGTATACAGGGTACTTTAAAAAAGTGTGGCCAATATAACATGTTTTTAGTGTTCCGTACGGAACACTTATAAGATCACTTCGGTGTCCGTCTGTCTGTACGTCTGTCTGCCTGTCTGCCATACCCGATTTTCTCCGAAACTATTTGTCATAGAAAGTTGAAATATGGAAATAATATAGGAATTGATGTCCTCATCAAAGCCGTGTAATGTTGAAAGTTAAATTTTGACTTAAGGGGTTAGTTTTGGGGGTGTGAAATCGGAAGTGAAAAAATTTTTTTTTTACTAGGTCATCGAGTGGTGTCAAATGAAAGCTTGTGAAAACACAAGTAATATATATATATATATATATATATATATATATATATATATATATATATATATGTAATGTAGTACTTGGACTCAGTTTTCTTTGTATTATTTTTAAAAACTCGCAAAAAATCGCTGTCCCCCCACCTTACCTCGAAAAGTACTGATCAAAAAATTTGAAAAAAATTCTGGAATGCCCTCAACGGGTTGTAGATTGAACGAAAATTATCACGAGTGATAAATAATAATTTATTTGATACATAAAAAAACAAAAATTTCAAGGCCATTAGTTTTCAGTAAAGATTGGAAACAAACTTTGTTGAAAACTCCTTTGGGGTGTGTTTTGTAAAGTCACTGATCATTTTATACCACCGTAACAAGTTCAAATTGCACTTGACCGGTTTTTTAAATGGAACATCCTATTTTCTAAATTACTATTAAAGTCTGCGTAAAATTTTATAACTTTTTTATTAATAATGTAATGTAAACCTAGTAGTTTTTTAGTTCAGGTTTCAATTTAAAAAAAAAATACTAGTTTTCAGTTTGTGAAAAATTGCCAGTAGCGCCATTGTTTCTGAAGGCGGAATACTCATAATTGGTATGAGCATTCTATAGAGATGAAAAAAAATATATAAGTAAAGAAATTTGAGTTAGATGTTACAGGGTGTTCAAAATAAATGTATGCATTTCGACTATTTTAAATTGAAAAATCTCAAATTTTTTAAATGTCACACCCTGTATATTATTATTTTTTCTGATAGATTTTATAAAACCCTCCAACTTTTATTAAGTATGTCATATAACTATTTCTAATAGTTTTCAATTTATTTTGAATTTTTCAATTTTTACCCTTGTTTTTAATATCCTTACGATATTGTGAAAACATAAATAAATAGTTAATAATAATTTTAATATAGTTTAACTTATCTAATGATTGATTATTATGACGTAATATATGTTCATAAATGTGCCCGTCTACTTGAATACACATCTTTAGTCGTTTTACTATATTTTCCTTCACTTTCCATAGCATAAAGGGGGTTATTTTCCCGCATCCCGTATCCTATTTTCCATACCTACTGGTGTTGTAGGGGATTCACATAAACACGATCTTTAATGTAGCCCCACAAAAAGAAGTCTAAAGGTGTTAAGTCACATGATCGAGGACACCACTGAATGAATCCATCCATAACGATCCATTTTTGTGGGTAACGATCGTTTAAAAATTCCTGAACTTCCCGGTGGTAATGAGCAGGAGCTCTGTCTTGTTGAATCCACATTTGTTCCCTTTCAAAGTTATCAACAAATTTAATATTCCACACCATACATTAAGCAACCAATGGTTTTGGTTTTGCACTTGCCGGACCCAAAATGGATTAACTGTTGAATAATAATGCATGTTATGGCTGTTAACTGCTCCATTACTGCGAAAACTAGCTTCATCAGAAAACATTATTTTGGATAAAAAATTTGGACAGGCCTCTATTGCTCCATTCATGGTGGTACAAAAGTTTACTCATCGTTTAAAATCACATTCTTGAAGTTCTTGGTGTAGTTCCATATGAAAGGGATGATATTTTCTCGTGGTACGATTAGCCGTAGATTGGGATGTGTCAGATAAGTCAGCTAGTTGACGGCTGCTGACCTGGTGATTAGCTTCAACATGAAGTAAAATCTCCATTTCTTTTTCCTCATTGGTAGCATTCTGGTTTACTACTCTCCGTTTCGTATACTCAACGCTACCACTACCATCAAACCGTTCCATTAAGCACTGAAAAGATTTTCTAGATGGTATATGGCTATTAGGGTACTTCGCTCCGTAAAGCCTTACTGCCAAAAGACAATTTTTTCCTGTCTCGCCCAGTATATAAACCATATAAATTAATTCATTTTTAGGAAAATAAACACGTCACTTACTACAACAAATTAAACACTTTTTACTTGCTTAATAGACATGTCAAAATTTGACAATGCCTACATTTTTGTTTTGTCCTGGAAACTATGATGTTATGTCGCTACTGGCAATTTTTACAAAACTGGAAACTAGTATTTTTTTTTAAAATGAAATATTAGAAGAACTACTAGGTTTAGGTATACAACATCATAAATAAAAAAGTTATAAAATTTTACGTAGAATTTAAAAATAAATTAGAAAATAGGATGTTCCATTTAAAAAAAAAACATATGTTATATCGGCCACACTTTTTTAAAGTATCCTGCATACTCACAAATAATTTTACTCTGTGCACCTTAACATTCCCTGAAACTATTGTATTTAACATTTTTTTTCGTGATTCCCGAAACAAATGAGATAATGAACTTTACTCTATCGTTGACTCACCCTGTACAGTTTTACATTATTTATTAAAATGTATTTTTGTTTCAATTTCTGGCAACTTTAGGTAATGGCTTGAACTATACGAGCCTTGTGGACCATGTAGTTGTGTAATAGGTTTTGGTTCTCCATGAAATCGGAAGTTTTTTTCTAATGACCCCTTTCAGACATTGGATAGCCTTTTCGCAATCCACTTCATTAATTGTGGACTCTTTTTCCATAAACAAAATTTCTTCGCAAGAGCAGTAATCGGTAGATATCAACTTCCTAGAAGACGAGTTAGTTTTCGCCTTCTTTGAAGGGGCAAAGCTCCTATGAACCCATTGTATTGACATTTGCTTTATGGAAGAATCCTAATGGAATACTTAAATCTCATCGCCTGAGAGAATTCGCGAAAAAGAACTCTCAGCGTTTCCTAAAGTGACCAAACGTCTTTAAAAAATTTCATTCCTGACCGGTTTCTGCTCTAATATACGAATTTATTCCTATGACTTAATGTACAGTTGAAAATTAAAGTTTCGTATTTTCCAGCTTCTTTAGCAAGCACTGGAATCTTCACTCGTCGATCTGGCAGTTGCATATTCTAATGGTCTTGCCTCAGTCGGTCTTGATACGCTGATGACATCATAAATGTTGTCTCAGCTCCATTAATACTGTTTAGACTAAAATTTTACTTGAAAATAAGATGGGTTGTCATTACTTTGGACATTCTCTTATGAATAACTTTTGGTCCATTTTCCTAAAGAGGAAAATGATAAAGTTTCGTTCTAAAGCGTTGAAAACTTTATTACTGTCTGACGCTCGAAATTACTTTCACTTATTCTTCGGGAAAAAAGAAAATCGAAACAACGATAAAACTCAACAATCTCGTACGAAGTTTTGTCACAGTAGAACAGCAGCAGTAATTTGACAAATTTGTTAAAATTCTTAATGTTTTTGACATTAGGGACTTAATTCCATTAAGAAGTAGTTTAATGACAATAACCAATTACTTGAGAAAGCTAAATGAGAAATAAATTAACAATTGCCGGTAATTTGAAAAAAGTTATTTTATTACACACAACACAAATTACTATATTCTACAATGAATAAAATTAACTCTTAGTATAATTCACTTATTTAATGATCCAACAATTAATTTTATAGCAATTCTATTACTTTCATTGTAATTCAATTGTTGTGTTTAGTAATTCAATTAGTCTTACATTGTTTTAGTTACATTTATATTAATTCACATAGTTGAACAGTAACTTAGTCAAAGTCCGATAATTGATTCTTTGCATGCACATCATAAATGTCTGAATATAGTGTAGACATCCGTCTATATTATTTTTCTTGTCAACATGTTAAGTATATTTAAAAACTTAAAAACGTAGGTCTTCTCTCATCTGAAGTTATTTACGACATTCGCTCTATTATCTGTCTCGGTTATTTGTACATATGCAAGAAAGACAGCGAACAACCTAGAATTTGGGTATAGCTTCATGTTTTAGAAGCCAGTACCGCCGAGTTTATAGGCAATAAAAATAATCGATAATTCTTTGACGGATTGAGGTTTATGTTTAATTTTTGGAAGTGTCTAATGCACGGTTCATTGGACGTTGATCTAATAAAAATTGCTGCACCGGCCACGTTTTGTGTGGGAAATTTGTGGTATCCAGGGAAGATGTTTGTACAACTTTTTTTAAATAAATAAAGCCGCGTTACGGGAGTTTTACCATAAAATCAAACATAACCTTAATTTCCCACAAAAAACGTGAACAGTGCAGCAATTTTTATTCAACGTATATTGGACCATGCAGTAGGCACTTCCTTAATTTTTACAGCAAACGGTCACTATCGTTTCTATTTCATTATTGAATTTTGGAATACACTTGCCGACTAATAAATAGTTCTGTTCAGAGCTCTAATATTTGAGGAATATTTACCAAACACTCATACGAGGCCTACAAAATGCCTGAATAGTCAAGTAGGAGATTTTGTGGTGAAATTAATAGTGTATTTTACATCGGAAAGGGATATCTCCTAATGGTGTACAAGAGGTAAATAAATCACATAGGTATATCTTTTTTGTGTGTTTACAATGTTCTGGTTCCAGAGAGTCACTGCTGCTTTATAGATTAGTACCAGAACTGTAGCGAGCATCAAAATTCTTAGTGGGTAAAAATGAATTGCTTTCAACACCTGGAAAATGACGACCAAGGAAACAATCTAAGACCGATGATCTTACTGAAAATTCTAAAATGGATATTCGTAATACATTATATGATATGTATGCACAAAATAAGTAGCTATTAATATCTATCGGTTTAAGTGAAATCGAAAGTAAATCATATTGTACTTTTAGAAAAACATGTTACTATTCACAACTTACGTAAAGAACTGCGATAAAAAAGAGATAATTAATGTCAGTTATGGAACTCTTCGAACATTACTTCTGGACTTGGGTTTCAAATTTAAGAGAGATGACAACAGACGAGCATTAATGGAGACAGCAAAAATTTGTTCAGTTCAGGGTAGCTTTTCTTAGAAAGTATATGAAAAACAAAAATACACACATTGCCCATCAGCTCGTTTTCATAGACGAAACATGGATTTTTTCAAGAGGCAGTCAAAGGAAATCATGGCAGGATGACAACATTAAAAGTGTTCGTAAGTCTGGGGGATTTGATGGTAAAATGTTTATTGTTTTACATGTTAAATACAGTGTGGAAAATGCTAATTTACTATTTGCTAGCAAATCAAAACCACTTGATTATCATGGATAAATGAATAGTGAAATGTTTACGAAATGGGTCAGAAACCAATTGATTCCTAATTTAGAAGAATCAGCTATAATTATAACGGATAATGCTTCATACCATCCAGTTGAAGTAGAAAAACAGCCATCGTCAGCATGGAAAAAAAAAGAAATTTTCGAGTGGTTACGAGTTTACCTCATAACAAACAGATGTTTAAAATAGAATTGTTAGATATTGCAAAAGCTCATAAAAAATCAAAAGAATATTAAATTGATAAAATTTTTCAAGAGCATGGGCATGAAGTGTTGAGATTATCTTCTTATCACTGTCAGTTTAATGCAATCGAGCTAATTCGGGCAAATGAAAAAATATTTTATAACAAGCACATTGGTGAAGAGGGTGATGGAGATAATCAAGTATTACAGATGTGGAACAAAGCCTTAGAAAGGTGTACACCAGAGGTATGGCATGCCAGCGTACAACATACAGAAAACCTGATTCAACAGTGGTATGATCAAGAGGTAATAATCGAAGAGATTCCAGAAATCATTATTCGTGTTGGGAATGAAGAAAGCGAGAGTGAAGAATCTACTTCTAGCGTTTAGTGTCATTATTCAATTAATAATTTAAATATTACTTACTGACACGTTCCAAGCCCCTTGGGCAACATTCATTGTAAATTTTGCAGGACAAATATAGACTTATCTATCTATTAGTTTGATTTGATAAATCATATTAAAATTGGATTATGCAATTTATATCTCCTATTCATACTTTATACCCTCGGCATGAAATATCTTTTTGTTTTTAACAGTATTATATTTTTCAGTTCTCTATTTTAAAATTTTGTTTAATGAGTTCTACCGTGCACCTTTTTCCAGTTTTTATAATGCCTTATATGTAAATTTGATAAAGCTGTGTTAAGTGTGTATTGTAATTTCATTACAAACATTACACAAACTTCAAATAACTAACAGATAACAATTGTAAACTTTTCATAAAGTAAATTTACTCACAAAATAATCCAATAGCAATTTGAAAAATAAAATAGGTGCTATTAGACGTTGGATTTATGCAGAGAGGTAAATGTCCTTGACAAGTAAGAACTAGGGTGTTTTGTACATTTAATATATTCGTAGCGTTAATTACCAAGATGAAAAATTCTATTTTGACTTTTGAAATTGTCATTTAAAACTCAGACCGCCGACACTAAATTGACAGCTGATTGAATCGTATGAATATTCTTGACGTCGCTTTGATTACATGACTGCAAAGATCTATTGGTCAAACTATACTTTAATTCTATTACTTTCATAGCAATTGAAGTAACTGCGTATTAATTCAATTTCTTCTCGTTGTAATTCAGTTGTTATTTTAATTATCTTTATAGTCATTTAATTATATTAATAGTAATTCAATTACATTTATAGTAATTCTTTTATTTTCATAGTAATTTAATTACATTCCTGGTAACTGGGTAATTGTTTATTTCTTTTTTTAATTTTATAAGACTTCAGTGACTTTGTAAGTGATTCAATTGCGGCTCTAGTAATGCTGTTACTACGAAAGTAATTCAATTACGCTAACAGCAACTCAATTATTACTTAAGTGATTAAATTACTCTTCTAGCAAATTAAAGCGAGAATAATTTAATTACTGTGAAAATAATTCAATTGCTACAGAAGTAATTTATTTACCCAGGAAGAATTAACGATCACCAATACTTTACACTAATTATTGGAGGACGAATTTCTATCGTAATTAAATTATTAAAAGTAATTCAATGACTTTTAATTTCTTTAATTGAATGTTTATAACACATTCGTCCGAAGATGCCAAAAATTATTCTACTGTACTGCCTGGAAACTAATTACTAATAACTGCCTTACGCTCTGAGTCTTTCCCCATTATTACTTGTTTGTTTCCCATTTCTTTCAATTTAACGAATTTACGTGAGACCCTGGTTATCAAAAGTTCCAAAAACCGAGGTATTAAATTAACGCCATTGTTTGTGCTTTGAAATAAAGAATCTTTTCGTTTACGCGAAGCAACAAATACTCTAAAATTATAATGCAGCATTCTCGTCTATTTGCTATACAAAAACGGGCCAGTGATAAAAAGGGTTTCGCACCCGAACAATAAAAACGAATTCGTTTCATTTAAACCCTCTATTTTAATGTGAGCCCTTTAATTAAAATGATAAACGTGTGCCTTACCTTACTAAAGTAGCTTAACAAAAAGCAAAACCCCCTTGAAGGATTGCCATAGCGATAGAGGGTTGCTAGATGTCGTACGTTATTTTTAACGAAGGGGCTAAAAAGATCCTCTACCTTTTTAGCGATATCGCTTCAGGAAAAAAAATGGGTGGGAGTTAATAAATTTAGTAAGTTAGTATTATATGGATTTTTTTCTTATTATTGGCTCTTAAGAAACCATTTTGAATCATAACAACTTATAGTTAAATATATATAGTAAGAGGTAGGGTATTATATGTCTTTTTCAGGATTCGTAATTCAGCTTGTAATTTTTTAATATCCTTGGAAACTCATGTTGTGCCTTCATAATTTTCAATTTAAATTGAAGCGGTCAGTAGCCAGAAGTGAGATGCAATTAAACAAGTCACTCTAACGTTCATTTTTTTGCTTGTATAGAGGAGCTTCTAATGGTTCTAGGTTCGGGTCTCCGGACAGGAGTCATGACTCCGAGTGTGCTGAGCTTGTTCACTGCCTTGTTGTTCTGTGTGCCCCGAGTTTCGAGGACCCAAATTAGCTTAACCTATATCCTCTAGACAACTTATTCAGGGCATCTCTGTAGTCACTGATTGGGGCCAAGTTCGTGCAAAGTTTTAGTACTCGAGCGATTGCTCTCGACATATTCTAGGCATTCGACCGTGTTTGGCACGATGGACTGTTGGCTAAGCTACGCTCTTATGGTATGTCTGAAAAGCTCTGTTTGTGGCTCTCGTGTTTCCTCAGAGAGCATTCTTTACGAGTGGCAGTCGACGGACCTTTACTATCAACGCCGGTGTGCCCCAAGGCGCCATACTGTCTCCTACTCTCTTTCTCATTTACATTAATGATCTGCTGGAAAAGACCGGGAATCCAGTCTACAGGTTTGCAGATGACAGTACGCTTATCTCTTCATTCACTTTGAACGCTCGAACAACGGTTGCTCAGACGAATATCCACAGACAGAAGGAAGTCATTCAACTTAACAAAGACCTGAAAGAAATTCTATCTTGGGGTGACAGTAACCAAGTGGAATTTACGCTACGAAAACCCAGGCAGCAGTTTTTTCTAAAAAAGTTAACGTTGCTGAACCCGACATAGTTAAGTCAGGACACTCCATTCCTCTAGCATCGTCGCTTAATTTGTTGGGCGTTAATTTGGGAGCAAATATGTCCTGGCATGAACATGTTGCAGGCATAGCAAGAAGAACTTCTCAAAAGTTGGGAATATTATTTCGAACCAGAAAGCTTTACACTCCACAACAACTGTTAATTCTTTACAAAGCTCAAATTCGACCAACTATGAAATACTGCTCCCATGTTTAGGGCTCCGCTCCCAAACATACACTACATTTGTTGGATTCTGTTCAGAGGAGAGCCATTCGTCTGACTGGAGACCCGGAACTGACCGGCGGCCTTGATTCGCTGGAACATCGAAGAACGGTTGGCGACTTGAGCAAATTCTACAAGTATTTTTATGGAAAGTGTTCGAAGGATGTAGCCCGCTTAATTTCTCCCAAAGCTGTGCATGTTAGAAGTACACGTCAGGCTAATACTTCACATCCGTATGAGGTTCAGCTTGTTACTCCTCGTACAACGCTTTTCAAGCAGTCTTTTATATGGAGAACATCATCCCTTTGGAATAATTTGCCCAGGACTGTGTTTCCCACCGAGTACAATTTACAGCGATTTAAGAACAACGTAGCGCTTGTAGCGCTTTAGGGACTTCCCTGTAGCACGTGTGCTAGACCCATAAAAAAAAAAACTTGCCTAACGTGCCGTCTGATTCGATATCTGATTACTGCCCTCATCTCATACTATGTCACCATCGCTCTGAACACTAATAGAATCTTCTCCTATGCTCTTGGGATGATTCTTATATGTCCTACTTTACTTGCACATTTCCAAAATCCAAAAGCCTGCATTCATATATAGAACGGTATAACTTCCTTTTTTAACAAAATTGGAAAATTGGATGGTC
This sequence comes from Pachyrhynchus sulphureomaculatus, assembly GCA_019049505.1. NCBI lineage: Eukaryota > Metazoa > Arthropoda > Insecta > Coleoptera > Curculionidae > Pachyrhynchus > Pachyrhynchus sulphureomaculatus. Next base: position 73,948,425 of record CM032453.1, on the reverse strand, counting down.
GGAACAGGTCGTGTAACGCGGATATCAGCGAGGTGCTCGTCGCTAATAAAATTCACAAGGTGACAAGCGTTTCAATTCTCGTCAAATTAGTTTGCACCATAGTGCTCTCAATTCCTGGCTGCCAGATCACTGAACCGTAGCTGACCACTGCGGTGTGGTGCCAGTGCATGATTTGGTATCTTAGTCCTCAGCGAATTCTAGAACGTGGCATAATAACCAAAAGGTAGCAGTCCACTCCCTACGACAGTACGACAGACACTCGGCAATCCTTTTTTTTTCGTTTTAAGATTGAACCGGTAGTTTGTATATGAATGGGCATAAAAGGTAGATTCGACTAGCATAAATCTTCTATCACTAGACACCACAGGTGCGAGGAGAGACAATTGCCGTCCTCTTACCCGAACCTGTAGCCGACTGTACCTGACGGCAGCACTTACCACATGTTCTTCTATTGCTGACCTCACTCATTGCAGGATAATTTACTGCTCACCCTTCGTAACGAAGGAGTCACAGATCGCCATGGCTTTTGCCCTTTCATAGGCTCCTTTTACAACAAAGAAGACTGCTAAAAGTACGTCCTCTTATTGCTGAATTCTTTTGACTTTTGTAACTACAGCATGCAGCGCGGTTTCTGTAGATCGGTCTCGATGATATGTGTGCTGATTATTTTGATTTTAAATATCTTCTCCATATGGTACCTGTCATCTATCTTTGTCAAGGTCTCTATGAGAAAAGATGTTAAACTTATGGTATAAAAACCTTTACCACCGAAAAATTAACCCTCTCATTCTTCGGGATGAACAACACCATAGGTGTTCGCCAGTCTTCAGGGACTTATACCAGCAGAAGGATGGTTAGATAGATTTTCTCTAACCTAGGGAGTAGAATGTACGAGAATGTCTGTGGCAACCACCATATTTCTCAAGATTATATACTGGGTAATGGCGCAGGCCCCTAAACAGTCAGATTTTCACCTGGTTATGTTAAATCATTTTTGCAAAACGTTGCACTTACGCGATATATCTGAATCTGATGTGGAATATATAATCAGGAATGTGGTAAAGACCCACGTCACAACGATATTACAAAAGTTTCAATACAAGTCGGTATATAACAATGTACTCATCTATTTAACGTCATATATGACTCTGGGCAAATACTAGTTTAGCCGAAGTTAACTTTTCTTAGAAAAAAAATCCCAAGAAATGTTTATAAACATCATGAACAAGGCTGAGAGTTCCTACTAAAGCAGTGTGTTTAAAATATTGAGAAACTATTTCAGTTAGCTCTATAAAATGAAAATCGAGGTATCAAAGTCAATATCATCCCAATAAATAATTGTAGTTACCTGGGCGGTAACGCAATTCTAGTTAACAACCTGGGAGACATTCGGTCAATTCTAAACAAACGTAACTTCTTCTTGATTGAGGTTAGATTCCGAACGTCGAGACCTCTCATGCAACCGTGCTTGTCACGCTCTTTCAGTTCTCACGGTCCTCCGCTGTGTGCTATTTGGTCGATGTAACGAGCCCTCTACTTTTCCCTGGATGACGGGCTTTTTAATACCTTGGTCTTGCTGTCCGCGGGATCCTTATCATCCTTCGGTAGCAGGTCATTTCGAGGGCCTGTATTCTTCTCTCAGTATATCTATATTGCCAAACCAAAATTAATGATAATTAGTAAACAACACGACAATATTCCACTGAACTTCTGCGAAAAAATTATTGAAGGAGTCCGAAAATTCAAATAGCTCTTCTTTTAATGAAAGGTGAGAATGTGATGATGAAGTGTATGGATAAACTGGTTATGCAAGAAGCAAACTCTTAAAACAAAGAAATCTGGCACTTCACACCATTACGAATAACTGAATACTATATATGGCCAATTCTATTAATTATCGAAATCTGGCCACTTCAGGCAAGAAAGCTAAATCGAATTAAAGTCTATTACCACAGCAACTCCCTATGAACAGGACACTTTGAAGACAACTATGTAATTTCGGAACTGCTTACATACCGAATGATTTTACGAAACATCATCGTGGAAAGAGAAGCTATAAATATTACAAAATAATATATGGTATCGTACTTATAACATATATTGAGATCATATATTCATATCAAAATTTATACCCCAAGAGAAGATAGAAAAGTGACGTCGTAAAGCTACAAACAACAATCGTTACTCCATAAGATAAAAAACTGGTACAGTATAACACACGTTGCTACATTTGCTACAATGATGAATACTAGAATGGATAAGTGAACATCGACATGCGGCAAAAACAGCACTGCTAGGAAGAAACAGAAGAAAATATTTGCTTCTAATACCTTCAGTTTATAAGAATCAATTTTGCTATTTAAAATAGGATGTTTTAAATAGTTGTCGTATATCGCGGGAAAGAAAAACCGCACACCACTTCACGAGATTGAAGAAATTGATTTTTATTTTCGCCAAAAGAGAAATAATTTTCCTTATATTTTTTAGCTGAACCATCAACCATTTAATTTAATATTTTTATTAAATTAACAAAAAGAATTTGCCGATTTTAATCGCCTAAAATTTGACTCAACAGTTATTTTTTACAGTTTACTTTATTCTAGCCATTGTTATATCAAAGTTCTATAAGTTTCATTATGTTATGGTGAGTTATCCCTTACAGCAACTCCCTATTCTCATTGTAAATGTTAGTAAAGTACTTTACGTAAGTTAGCCATATTTCTCTTTATACCGTAAAAGTAAACAAAGTGAAATTTCTCTTCTGACAAAGACGGGTAAAGATCTATTATATATGTTCCAGTCCAGAGGGTTTTCGGAACTATGACTTAACAAAAGTGAAGTTAACATTTAACCCCTTTAACGAGGTTGAAATTTTGTTGAGATCGCGAAAAATATAATAATGATAAATTTTCCCTCTTATAAACGTAATCAATGTTTCCCCTATCTTAAAAGTTTACCAACTCTTATTTATTTTATTAGAAAAGAGAGAAGATAAAAAAACCCTTATCGAACTCCAAATACATTCAGCATGGATATGAAGGACAAATAGGTAGTAATTATCAATGAAAAGAAAAATAAAATTATTAAATGACATTTTAAATATACAGAGTGTTATGAAAATTGATTAGTCGTAGGGTAGTAATGTTCGTCCGTGAAAGACACATTTTTGTTTGGCTTCGGTTAAACTGCTTGGGGGTAAATTCGGCAAAAGTGTGATTATTTTTTTGAATTTCGATACTCATATCAATAACAAGTAACAAGTTAATATAGTGAAAGAAAATACTTAATACGATTTATGGTGTCGGCATAATAAACAAATTATTGTATAAAATGATGTTTACTGAAAGACAGAGATCTGACTTGGTATCTATTGTTAAATAGGTAACGCAAAAAATAATAAGTGATAAGAACTTCATGGATTCCTTGGCGTCAAAGGTAGCAGATATCATTACACAAAAAATCGATGAACAGGTCAGGACTTTGGAAACTAAAATAAACTCTTTAGAATGTCAAATAAAAAGTTTTCAAACAGAAAAGGAGGAGTTATATTTTAAAATGAATGACTTTGAACAACACGCAAAACTAAATCAACTTCACCTGTATGGTCTCTCCGAGGACAACAAAGATTTAAAAATTAAAGTTTGTGAAATTATACAGTCTAAACTTTCATTTGATATAGCCAATCGTTATCGCATCGGTAAGCAAGACAGCAAATCATTAAAGTTAAGGCCAGTTGTTCTGCAATTCACATCTGTTAAACAACGCAATATGGTGTATTTGAATAAGAAAAAGCTGAAAAATAGTAAACTGGTAATAGTTGAAGAACTTACACTGCGGAGGTACCAGTTGCTGATGTTGGCGAAGGATAGGATAGGAAGAGATAAGGTACGGACAATGGAAGGATATTTGCAAGAATTAATGGAAAAAAGACAATTATTAGAATGGAAGATGACGTTTTGCAACAGGAAAGGGCACTTTGACCGGTAATTCAGGTATTAGTTACATTTTATTTATTTTTTATTTCTTGCTTTTAATTTAAATTGGTGTGTATTTCTTTTTCTTTATTGCATCATTTTTTTTTACTTGAATTTAATAAGTATTATTACTGTCTATTTCATTATTATTCTTCTTTTTTCTTTTTAATATATTTTTGTAATTTTGGTACGGAGAGAGAGAGAGAGAGAGAGAGAGAGAGAGAGAGAGGATGAAGAAATTGTATCTCGCATTTTTGAATGTACGTTCTCTATTGGCTCATTTTTTTGAGGTTAAGAGTATATTATTGCAGGAAAAATAAGACATCTTAGGTATATCGAAAACATGATTGGGCGAAAATATTTCAAATGATCAAGTACAAATTCCAAACTACATCTTTATTAGAACTGATAGAGTAACAAGAGGTGGCGGAGTGGGCATGTACTTTAGAAATAATTTTAAATAAGATGTTTTAAATTCTATTCAGACAGATCATTTGGAACAGCTATGGGTTAAATTTAATTTCAACAATATTTCATATGCTGTAGGTTCATTGTATAGACCCCCTAAGCGACAATTTTGTGAATTTTTGAATAACTTTGAAGATTCTCTGTCATCCTTTTCAATGGAGTGCAGTAGTATATTTTGTGGCGGTGACTTTAATTTAAATTTTTTAGATTTGTGTAAAAAAAGTGTTCAGGATTTTATTTTTTGGATAGAAACATTTAATTTGCAACAAATTATAAACATACCCAGTAGAGTTACGAATAAAACGAATAGTTTCATAGATTTAATTTTGATATCTAAAGATGAAAAAGTTTATACTGCCTCAACGAAAAATTTCCCTCAGGTTTCCGATCATGCGCTTGTGGATTGCTGCCTTAATATTAATTTAGTATCAGAAAGTAAAAAGCATTATATAATAAGAAATTTAAAACGTATCGATAGGGACTTATTAAGAACTTTTTTAGAAAATGTTTCATTTGAGGACATTGTGTATATTGTAGATATTAATGACAAACTTTCATATTTGAACACTCCAATATTAAATATTTTTGATGTTCTAGCTCCCGTTGTAATAAAGAAACAAAAATAGGTTTGGCTGACAGACACTGTGCAAACTACGATTAGATTGAAAAATTGAGCGTTTCATAAATACAATAGAACAACAAATCAAGAACATTGGAACTATTATAAACAGTTACGCAATCAAACTAACATCGCTATAAGAACTGAAAAAAGAAAACATTTAAAATTCTGCGCGAATAACGGTAACAGCAAAATATTGTGGCAAAGACTGAGAAACTTGGATATTGTGAATAAACCTACAGCTAAGCATCTTACGGATGCCTTAAATAGATCTTCTAATATTGATGATCATTTTTTGCAATTTCAAGAAATGACCAACAGACGGATCCAAATTTGATAGAATATTATTTCAATAACATGAAAACAAACATAGGAGAAAAATTTTAGTTTTTTACTGTCACTACAGATGAAGTAAAATCTCAATTACTTAGTATAAAATCAGTAACTACAGGTTCGGACTCTCACTGTTGTGCTTATGTTGTCCCAGGATTTTATCTTTCCTTACTAATATAATGAATTGTTGCATTTTGGAGGGGATATTTCCAGATACCTGGAAAATAGCTCGTGTTACACTCTTACCAAAAAATAATGATATTAAATCTTTTTAATGAACTACGTCCTATAAGTATTCTACCTTGTCTTTCAAAAATTTTGGAAAAAATAATGGATAAGCAAATAAGATTTTTCTCAGAAAATAACTCTGTTTTACCCATGAATCAGTCGGATTTCAGAAAGGGGTACAGCTGTACAACAACCTTATTAGGTGTGACCGATGACATATTTAGAGCCTTGGACGTTGGGAAATCGTTGATATTGATGCTTTTGGACTATTCCAAGGCATTTGATATGGTATGCCATGACTTACTGTTAGCTGTTCTAAATTTTGTTGGTTTTTCGAATAGTGCTATTGGGTTTCTGGAAATTATTTGAGCAACAGACTCCAGTACGTTGAAACGTCCATGGGACAGTCATCGAGGGAATTGGTGAAGTGTGGCGTGCCACAGGGCTCCATATTGGGACCTCTACTTTTTACAATTTATACGAATAATTTTATTTCTCGTTTGAAGCATGTCAAATCATATCTCTATGCCGATGACACTCAACTGCTGTACTCTTTTTTGTCTAGTGATTGGAGCAATGGTGAATAATGATTTAAATGCTTTGGTGGAGTTTTCGGAGCGCCATGGTTTGCTAATTAACCTTGATAAATTATCTGTCATGATTTTTGGTAAACATAGGGACCGTTTGCAGCGTGATATCAGTATAAGCATTGCTGGTCAACGTTTGGAATTGCAAAATAGTTCAAAAAATTTAGGTGTTATAATAGATACAGATTTGCGTTTCAAAGAACACGTAGGGCATATTATACAAAGAGCCTATATGTCACTGAAAATGCTTTAACACATCGACATCTTTTGGAAGAATCTCTCAAGGTAAAATTGGCAGATTCCCTTGTTTTAAGTCCCTTTAATTATTGTGATATTATATATGGACCGTGTTTAGATAAAGTAAAAAAATGCAAAGGAGCTGTTTACGTTTCATTTATAGTATAAGAAAATTTCAGTCTGTGTCGCACAAATTAGAGGATGATAAGTGGTTGAATATGCAGGATAGACGTAGACTACATTCTTTGGTAATGTTTCATGTTTTTGTTGTTAATAACTGCCCACCATACTTAACAAATAAAATTATTTATAGAACAGACGTTCATAGGTTGAATTTAAGATTTGATGGCCTTATATCTCCACCACCTCACCGAACGGCTTTTTTTAAAAGAAGCTTTTCCTACGATATTTATGAACTTTATAATACCGTACCTGTTACTTTAAAAACCTTTAAACCTGAGATATTTAGAAATCGGATAAAAAGTTTTTAAACCAATTAGATAATTAGGTTAATTTGTGTCGCATTTCTCTCTCTTTCTCTCCCTCTCTCTCTATCTCGTTTAGTTTTATTATTTTCTTTAATTCATGAACATTTATGTTTGATGATGTAGTTTACATCGAGTTGAACTTTGAACAGTTTTAATTGTTTTCAGCTCCTTTTTCTTCTTTTTGTAGCAGAAATATTGAAATGTATAATGTAAAGTGTAATATTAATGTTGTTTTGCAGAAAAGAGGAAATAAAATTATTATTATTCTATTTAAACAGGTAAATTATTGTATCAATAGCAACTGCAGAAAATTATTAATATTATTATTATTATTCTAGTTTTTGTTCCTCTTTCTCACATTTGGTCAATGTGGCTCCGTGTTTGGCTGACGGGCCTAAGCCAAGACAGCACAAACGTCATTACCACTGTATATCAAGGTATGACCTGACAATATTACATATTTTCAAAATCACAGACTTCTGAATGTTTTTGGGTATGTTTGTGTTGATTCCTAATTGTGCTAAGTGTTTTTTTATGGGTCTAGCACACGTGCTGCAGGGAAGTCCCTAAAGCGCTACAGGAGTGACACGTGTGCGGAAAAAGTAATTCACGTTGTTCTTGAATCGCTGTAAATTGTACACGGTGGGAAACACAGTTCTAGGTAAGCCATTCCAAAGGGATGATATTCTCTATATAAAAGACTGCTTGAAAAGCGTTGTACGAGGAGTAACAAGCTGAACCTCATACGGATGTGAAGTATCAGCGCGACGTGTACTACTAACATACACCGCTCTGGGAGGAATTAAGCGGGCTACATCCTTCGAACACTCTCCATGAAATTACCTGTAGAATAGACTCAAGCCGCCAACCGTTCTTCGATGTTCCAGCGAATCAAGGCCGTCGGTCAGTTCTGGGTCTTCAATTAGACGAACAGCCCTTCTCTGAACAGAATCCAACAAATGCAGTGTATGTTTGGGAGCGGAGCCCCAAACATGGGAGCAGTATTCCATAGTTGGTCGAATTTGAGCTTTGTAAACAATTAACAGTTGTTGTGGAGTGTAAAGCTTTCTGGTTCGAAATAATATTCCCAATTCTTGAGAAGCTCTCCTTGCTATGCCTGTAACATGTTCATGCCAGGACATATTTGCTCCCAAACTAACGCCCAACAAATTGAGTGACCATGCTAGGGGAATGGAGTGCCCCGTCATAACTATGTCGGGTTCAGCAACGTTAACTTTTTTAGAAAAAACTGCCGCCTGGGTTTTTGTAGCGTTTAATTCCACTTGGTTACTGTCACCCCAAGATAGAATGTCTTCCAGGTCTTTGCTAAGTTTGAATGACTTCCTGCTGTCTGCGGATATTCGCCTGAGCAGCCGATGTCCGAGCGTTCAAAGTGAATGAAGAGATAAGCGTACTGCCATCTGCACAGCTGTAGATTGGATTCCCGGTCTTTTCCAGCAGATCGTTAATGTAAATGAGACAGAGAGTAGGAGACAGTGTGGAGTCTTGGGGCACACCGGCGTTGATAGTGAGGGTGTTAAAAAGAAATCCGTCGACTGCCACTCGTAAAGAACGCTCACTGAGGAAACACGAGAGCAACAAACAGACATACCACAAGAACGTTGCTTAGCCAACATCCCATCGTGCCAAACACGGTCGAATGCGTTGGATATGTCAAGAGCAACCGCTCGCTGTGCTAAGTGTAGTGTGAATGTTGTTGGTGTAAGGTCTGTGGCTGATATGACGAGGGGAACAATTGGTTGCGGTGTAGTAACAGCGCATCACTGTTTTGTTTATTTGATCTGTCTACTTTAACCGCTGCTTTGGTTTACCAGCCTTGGTAGTTGCATGTTGTCCTTGCAAAACATACGTGGCTTGGTTTGGCTTTGGTGGTTGTGTTTGTCCCGCATCTGTGTCGGTTGTGTTTGGAATTGATTTCGATGAGTCCAGGCGGCGAGTAATTTTTTCCTTAGTGATTTTCTTTGTCAGGTTTTGTGATTTTATTATAGCAACGCATGACGTGTTCGTTGATTTCTGTGGTGCAACTCATGCGTTGCTTTGATTTTCCCGCCTTGGTGGATGTCGGCTTACTCGCCAGCACACACTTTTAGCTGGTCCATTTTCTTTTTCCCGGTTTTCATCGTTTTGGTCAAGCTGCCATTTCCCCCGACGTCGCTCGTCCAATGCTTCTTTTATTGGTTTACTGTTGTTTGGGGTGTTTTCAGTGTTCTTTGGTGTCAGAAACTCAAATTGTCCCGACATTGGGTTACCTGTTAGTAGAAGGTAAATCGTTTTGGTGTGTTTTCCTGTGCTTATTGTTGTTGGTATGCCCCTAAAAGTTATTTTTTGTATCTCTTGTTCGTTGTTTTGAGAAGATATGAAAGTTGCTACTTTGGGTTTCCGAGAGGGCGAGTATCTCTAGGTTCGTTATATAGGTGTCGTTTTTCCTCGCAAATAATCTGGACAACACAAGACAGCACAATATGACTCAGGTACCTCGGGATCGTCAATGCCCGTACTAGGAGAATCCTGGTGTTCCCCTAGCTCCTGAGAGCTTATTATTATTATTATCAAAATTATTAATGTTAGTACTCTTTTAAAACTAATGAGAAAATCGACCCCGAAGATTTATAGTTCTTTGATATGTATGCCAATGATTGCAATATTCAAATATGGCAATAAATGGGCAGATGTAATGTCGTCATATTAAAAATTAAAATTTTGGTATTTTTTGTTATAATAAATTAAAAGAATTATCAGTTTTTGGTTTGAAAAGGATGCCCGATGCCAGAACAAACTATATTTGGATTCAATAGATATAGAAAAAGAGCATACTTTTCCCGTGGGGAGTAACGTATGTTTAATCTTTCATTTTATGAGAGTGGCACTAGGTTGACTTACTGTTATATGTGGAGCGAGACTGATGGACACAGCAGTAAAATTTGTACAATGATGTGGAAATATTTAATGCTCTTAGATAATAGGGACATAAAGGAAGTCGAGCCGTATTGTAGTAATTGTGCAGGCGTAATTTTGGGTAGAAAAACTCATTTTTGCGTTTTTCTTTTACACTGTTTTTTTTTTCATTTCGTCCCTCCTCGTTTCCTCTAAAGGATACCCTTTTCATTGTGTGTCCAATGTTCATAACTTATTCTTGAAATTAACTTGACACCAAGTTGTGAGGTCGATAAGGTGAAATTATTGAAAAATCCTAAAACCTACTCACTTGATACAATATTCGTTTCTATCTTTGCAGGATTATTATGTTTTTTATGCACGCCAGTTTTTATTACACCAGATCTCTTGAAACACCCGTTCTTATTACATCGGTTTTTTACGAAGATCAGTTTCAATACACCAGCTTGAGAAATGACAACTCTTCAGAATATCAGATTTTTACTACAATTCTTGTGTTACCTCACTGTTTTATCTCATCGCTGAATTTCACATTGCATTTTTGTCGTATGGAACATTCAATTTCCAACAACTCTCTCCAGTAAGTTTGTTACCAGTCTCTACACTACATGTTTACCGTCAAGCGTTTGGTTCTTTGCCTCTTCATTAATTTCCAGAGATTTATTCTACTGCAACCAGCAAGGGAAGAATATTAAGGCCAGTAACTGTTCTATCTGTTTATACCCATTACCTTTATACTAGGGCCGCGTTTTAAATTTTGACAAATGGCCACTAGAAGGCGCTATTGAGATGTAACATTACCATTGCTGTAAAATTAGACATTTGTTATTGTTAAAACAGTGGCACCTCATAAATTGTCCGAGTGGTTTGTATACAGTGAGCGTTTAAAAAAAACAAAATTGTGAATGACATTTCACGTGAAGGATTTCTTTGGATGATTTTTTAACGGTTTAAATAAAAGGCTACCTCAACAACAATGCCTCAAATCGCTTCGTTCAAGTTTTGGTAATGAATGACCATCAAAAAAGACTGTTTACAATTGAAGACCTTGCAGCAAGAACGAGGTAAGTCCGCTTTTATGGTTTCCGAGATAATCGAAAAAAAACGCTGGTATCTTTATGTTGTTTCTCTAAAATGTCTCGACTTTTTGGAGATCATTCTCTAAGCCGTTGTGTATAAGTTTTAACTTTAAAACTTGATGATATTTGGAAATTGCAGATTATTTTTAAATAAATAAAGTAGACTTACCTCCTTCGTGCCTCCAAATTTCATAATTTCATGAAGATATAAGTAAAAATATAAATTAAAAAAAGAAACTATTAGAAAAAGGTTTATTTCTTGTTGAACCATGTAAACTAAAACAATACTTATAAAAATAACAAAAATCTCTAAATATTTGAACTCATTCGTCATTTAAGTCGTCTGGTTCTGCATCTGTTAAATCAGTTTCTTCGCCAGATTACTCTACATCGCTTTTTAGGCCTTTATAATACTCCATACAGTTTTCAGGAACATATTTTTCGGGTAAGGGTCATGGCATTATCATATTTTAGTTCGCGTCACGTTCTTCTTTCTGATATCAACATAGGAAAATATAATCGTGCTAGTTGACATGCTACACTTAATGTTAGTTGATTTAGAGACATACTGAAAAATTCTGTGTTTTGATATGGTAAATTTGTGCTTGTCGTTATCTATTACAACTTTTTTGAAAGACAGAGCTAAGGTGTTGACATAGTTAAGAATCATATCTTGCGTAACGGCCACGACATGAACGCTTCTTGAAGATTTTTTCAAATGATTTATATGTTCTTCAGGTGTATATATCCGTTCCACTTTTCTCATATATTTTTCTGTTCTCCCAAATGATCGGACAACTGTAACCGGGTTCTGGGAAGCGGTGCACAATGTTGTCAAATCTGCCATGTACCAAGCAATACCGATATTGCATTAGGCTATTATTTTTATTTTGAGCCGCGCATTTATCTGAAAAAATGTATAACACTATCACAGCTTTGTTTAATGTATTTTCAATGTAGTGTGCCAAAAAACTGATGGTCTCATTTGGAGTTTTTCTAACAGTTACTTCATCATAGCAATAGTACATAGACTTTTTCAACTTCGCAGAATGAATACAGTTGTACATCCAGAGTTGGCGAAGATAGAATGTGTCACCAGATGGCACCTTAGGAAGTGGAGCATTTTACTGGAAGTCAAAGCAAAGAGTATCCACTCGTGGATCTTCGCTAGCAATAGACGATTTTTGCGAAAGATTGTCAAAAAATGTCTTTGCCTTACTTTGATGCAATGTGCGCTGAGTTTCTACCTCATTCATTTGTACAAACTGACTTCTTCTTGTTCTCCAAAGTATCGCAAAGCTGGCAAGTGTCGAATCTCGGATGTCCAAAATGGTAATTTGCAAAATTTACTTTAAAATACCTATAATAGAAGTCGTAGGTAACGCGTGATTTAAAATCAGGTAATCCATTTCGATTTTCCTGTATTAAGGTATACATATTTGGTTCAAACTTTGCCAGATATAATATATAAAGTGTGCGAATATTTAGTTCAGGTGAGGGGTAGTATTTTTCATTATTTTTGGAGCGACTATAACGAGAGTTTCGCTTTGGAAACTCTGTTACTTGTGAATAGACACAACGATTTCTGTTGGAATGGCGTTGGGCCTACTTGAATGTCTACCTCTCATATCTTTAATGGAAGTTATAGCCGAAGGTTTGCCAAATTGCTGCAATAATCTCTACTCGTTTTGAAGACACACCATGAAGAGAACAGAAAGCCTTTCTGCAAACATCAAAAACCTCTTGGCCAAGACGGATCTGAATATATATAATAAGTTAATAGTAATATTCTAAAAAGATTAGGTTAAAACTGCTTTACCTTATATTTATTAGAAGCAGATTTAGGTCTTCTGCTTCCAATACGAGGTCGCGATCTAAGAGGAGCCGTAGACGTTTTAAGTCCAGCTAAGTAAAGATTTTGAACGGATCGTTCACGCAATTAATTGAATTTCTGCAAAATTATTTTGCCGATTTATCAGATCAATCCTTTGAAAACACCTCTTTCTACATTTGCAGTCTTCACCGATTGTCTATGCAGCAACAAGCTTGTTAACCGAATTTATATGCTCTTATCCAGGTGCCAGTTTCTATTTTCTAATACTTCTTTTCAACATTTCCGGGTTTCTTTTTTTCTGCCGTTTGGGGGTAGTTTCCTGATTTTCGTCACTGCTCGAATTTGAACTGTTACTAGAGTTATTCGGTTCGTAATCAGAAGAACTAGAGCTGAAAGGCTCTCTTTCACTGTCACTGCCCTCAGATTCCACTATATATAATTTGATTTGAATTCTTGTTGCACCAAACGATGTGGAATAGTCGATAGTGTCAAAAAGTGGACTTAACTCATGTTTGCCCAAAAATGGACTTGCCTCTTCCTTGCAGTGAGGCCTTCACTTGGTGTGCAGAATTTCGTCATGGTTATGCTTCCATCAGCGATGAATTTCGTGAAGGTCGACCAAAATCGGTGGTTGTTCCAGAAAACATCACTGCTGTGCGTAACATGATTGAAGAGGATCAGCATGTGACTTACCGTGAGATAACAGATCCTTAGGTATTTTGAAGACTGCAGTACATTCAATATTGCATGAACATTTAGCTGTGAAAAAGATCTGTTTCCGATAGATTCTGCAGAATTTTACTAAAACTCAAAAAAAGGCGCGTGTCAATTGGTGTGAGGAAATGCTCAAAAAATTCTAGTCTAGGTCATGCAAAATCCGTATACTACATCGTAATAGAAGATGAAATATTTGTACTAGAGGGATACTAAGCAACAATCAACTGTTTGGGTGTTCCAAGATGAGTCCAACAAAAGTGGTTCGTTCGCGAAGCACTTTCAAGAAAATGATCGCTTGTTTCTTTAGTTACACTGGACAATTTGCAACCATTGCGTTAGAAGATCGAAGAAAAGTTAATTCTGAATGGTCTACAACAATTTGTTTGCCAGAAGTCACCGACGAAATCAGGAAACGTCGCATTATTCTTCATCATGACAATGCCAGCTCTCACACAGCAATTGATTATTTGACGGAGAAAAAAGTCGAATTAACGTCTCATTACCCGAATTCACCTGATTGATTGCGTAACGACTTATTTTTGTTCCCGAATGTCTAAAAAAAATGCGTGGACAGCGATTTTCATGACCTCAAGAAGCTGTTGAATCCTTCCAAATCCATGTTTTTGAGGTACTAATTTAGAGTGTTCAGAATGTTTCAAGAATTGGTTCGAACGCATGCAAAAGTGTGTATATCTTAAAGGTGAATATTTTGAGAAAAAATAAAACGATCTGTAGTATTTTTTTTTTTCTTTTATTGTTTTTGTAAAAACTTAAAAGGTAAAGCAAAAAGCAAGAATTTTTTACCCTGAATATTTAAATCTAAATTTATTTTAATATTAATTGCGTAACTTTCTTTCTTTCGATTATAATTTTGTTAAAGGAAACATATAGTATACCCTTTTGAGAAAATTCTAGAATATTCGAATTCAAAGATTATTACCTTTAAGACTATAGCCCTAACAGTTTTTATACATCTATCATCTGACTTATGCCTATTTTGCTTTCAAGTAAAGGCAGGAAAACATTGTGTTGTAAAAAGACGATATTTTCAGAGAATTATTGAGCTAAGGACGTTTTTTAACTTTTAATTAAATGGACTGTTATTTCGTTTCAACTAAAACACTTTTATTTCATTGACTAGTTTAATAAGACAAAAATTTTATTTAATTTAATGATTGCGAGACTTAGCGTTTCCTATTTTAACGCTAGGCAGAACTTTATTATATGTTAATTGGTGATGTTTATTCGTTATTTAATTACCACCATAAAAATAATTATATGTAAAAAACAAAAACCAAGAAATCCTAACAACAGAGAAAGCAATAATGGAAAGATGGAAAGAATACTTTGAAAAACTATTGGGAGGTAATGAAGGAAAGATAATACAAATGATCAAGAATTGGAACAACAAAATATGGAAAAAACAGAAAATGGGGAACAAATAGAATGAAAAGAGTTGGAGGAAGTCATAAGAAAATTGAAAAATGGGAAAGTCTCAGGCAGCGATAAGATAACGTCTGAAATGATTAAATACATGGGAAAGAAAGGAAAAACAGTATTGTTAGACATAATTTAATAATGCATCAGAAGAAGAAAAATTTCCGGCTGAATTGGAAATATCGTTTATTACACCAATCTATAAAAAGGGAGATCGCAAGGATTGCAATAATTACAGAGGAATTACTATACTGAACACAATTGTCAAAATTTATGAGGTCATCATTAATAATAGGATAAAGAAAGTAATAGAACCACAGCTATCGGAATCGCAAAGTGGATTTAGACCAGCAAGAAGTACACAAGACCACATATTTACACTGCATCAGATTATCGAAAAAACATCAAAACAAAATAAAAGTCTACACCTTGCTTTCATGGACTTAGAAAAAGCATTTAACAGTGTGCCCAGAAATAAAGTGTGGAAAAGCCTAGAAAACAAGAGAATAAACAAAAAGACAATAAGAATCATAAAGGGAATATGCAGCAACAATGTGCAGTATGTAATAAAAAATAACATGAAGTCGCAGGTATTTACAACACAGGAAGGTTTGAGGCAGGGAGGAAGCTTGAGTTCAACATTGTTCACTGTATACATGGATAAAATAATCAAGTAATGCGAAATAAAAAGTAAAAAGAATGACAATTGGATACTGAAAGCTGAAAAGAATAGAAATATTTGAAGCGGCTTTTGCTGATGATATTGTGCTAGTGGCGGAAAACGAGAGACATTTACAAGGAAACCTCGATATTTGGAATAAAGCGTTCAAAGAAGAAGGTAAGAAAATTAATATAGGTAAAACAAAAGTAATGACAGTGGAAAACCAACAAACGAACATTTACATAGAAGGGAATAAAATACAATAAGTGGAACAGTATAAGTATTTGGGAGTGATAATGAAACTGGAAAAGAAGACCAAGAAATTAATGAAAAAATCGAAAAAACTAACAAACTTTACTATGCAATAAGTAATAAATTCATTACAAAGAAAGAAGTCACGTAACAAACAAAAATAAAAGTGTTTCAAAGCAATTTATAGGACAACCCTAACATATGGATGTAAATTATGGACCCTAACAGACAGGCAGAAAAACAAGATACAAGCCATCGAAATGAAATACACACGGTCAGCGTAAATTTGCCGTTAGGCTCTTCTGACCATAAACTACTTTCGACATCGAGTATCCTACCAATCAGAGACAGAGAAGCACCTAAACCGCGCAAGATTTGGCACTACAAATCTGTTAAATGGAAAGATCTCATGGAATATTTTTGAACTTTCCCTTGGTTAGACGTTTGTTTTTGATCCGAAGACCCATCTGACTGCGCCAGGAGGTTTCCGATGTTATTTTGGCCGTATGGAGGCTTACATCCCTTTTTCGAAGAAATGCCCTTCCAATGAGAAGCCTTGGTTTGACCGAAAATGCAAAGAAGCTGTTGCTTCTAAACATCTTGCCTACCGACAATGGCGTGAAAATCCTAACACCATAAACCGTAACACCTTTGTTCGTGCAGGAACAGATGCAAAGAAATTATCGACGAAACCGAGGAGGCACACAATCAACGAATTAGAAACAAACTTCTCGCCTGTCCCTACAATTTCAGGTCCTTTTGGTCAGTCGCTAAGGCAATCAGTTAAAAAATTTCACCAAATCCATCATACCACCACTCACACGGCTAGATAATTCTATTGCAAAGACACCTGTTGAGAAAGCGAACTTGTTGGCTGAACTCTTTGCTTCACATTCTGTCGATTTCCAAGGAGAAAAAAACACCACCTACTATTCCATAGTGCAGTCAAGGATGCCCGATATTGTCTTCAGACAGCGTATCCTAAAACGTATTTTAATGAAGCTAGACACCAAAAAAGCTTCTGGCGCTGACGGAATACCTGCTATAGTTCTCAAAAACTGTGCTAGGGAACTAACACCAGTTTTCTGTAAACTTTTCAACCTATCCTACAGAAAGTGAATATTTCCTTCCTGCTGGAATCTGCCACAGTTCAGCCGATACCTAAAAAAGGCAAGAAGACCTTGTCAAATAACTACCGACAATCGCACTGCTTTCAATAATATCGAAAGTCATGGAAAAGGCTATCAATCAGCATCTTCTAAAATATCTTGAAGGATTCAACATTATTAGCGATCATCAATATGGCTTTCGTAAAAATAGATCAACAGGAGATCTTCTGACTTACGTAACACACATTTCGAACAACGCAATTGAACACTTTGGAGTATCTCGAGCGGTTGCTCTTGACATATCCAAGGCATTCGACCGTGTTTGGCATGATGGGCTGTTGGCTAAGCTACGCTCTTATGGTATGTCTGAAAAGTTCTGTTTGTGGCTCTCATGTTTCCTCAGAGAGCGTTCTTTACGAGTGGCAGTCGACGGATTTCTTTCTAACACCTTCACTATCAACGCCAGTGTACCTCAAGGCTCCATACTGTCTCCTACTCTTTTTCTCATTTACATTACCGATCTGCTGGAAAAGACCGAGAATCCAATCTACAGCTTTGTAGATGACAGTACGCTTGTCTCTTCATTCACTTTGAACACTCGGACATCGGCTACTCAGAGGAATATCCGCAGACAGCAGGAAGCCATTCAACTTAACAAAGACCTGTAGGAAATTTTATCGTGGGGTGACAGTAACCACGTGGAATTTAACGCTACAAAAACGCAAGCGGCAGTTTTTTCTAAAAAAGTTAACGTGATGAACCCGACATAGTTATGTCGGGGCACTCCTTTCCTCTAACATTGTCACTCAATTTGTTAGGCGTTAATTTGGAAGCAAATATGTCCTGGCATGAACATGTTGCAGGCATAGTAAGGAGAGCTTCCCAAAAGTTGGGAATATTATTTCGAACCAGAAAGTTTTACACTCCACAACAACTGTTAATTCTTTGCAAAGCTCAAATTCGATCAACTATGGAATACTGCTCCCATGTTTGGGGTTCCGCTCCCAAACATACACTGTATTTCTTAGATTCTGTTCAGAGAAGAGCTGTTCGTCTGATTGGAGACCCGGAACTGACCGGCGGCCTTCATTCACTGGAACAACGAAAAACGGTTGGCGACTTGAGCCTATTCTACAAGTATTTTCATGGAAAGTGTTCGAAGGATGTTGCCTGCTTAATTCCTCCCAGAGCGATGCATGTTAGAAACACGTCACGCTAATACAATGCTTTTCAAGCAGTCTATTATATGGAGAACATCATCCCTTTGGAATAATTTGCCCAGGACTGTGTTTCCCACCGAGTACAATTTACAGCGATTCAAGAAGAACGTGAATCGCTTTTTTCCGCACACGTGTCGCTCCTGTAGCGCTTTAGGGACTTCTTCCCTGCAGCACGTGTGCTAGACCCATAAAAAAAAAACCTGAGAGCAGCACGAGGAGTTATACGGAAGGACATAATAAGGAATACAGAAATAAGGAGAAAGCTGAGAGTACAAGCAATATGGAATATATACAACAAAGACAGCTGGGATGGTGAGGACATATACAGAGAATGGAGAATGTTAGACAGGTAAAACAAGCGTATGAAGCCCGAATACAGGAAAAACAGAAGCGAGGAAGACCTAGACAGACGTCGAATAGGAGTATTGGAAGTATACTTAAGGAGAAGGGAAAATCCTGGAAAGAAGCAGTGAAAATGGCAAAGAATAGAGAGAGATAGAAGCAGTTTATATGTGGAGATTAAGAGGAAAAAAAGGGAGAATGTATAACTGTCCTACACCATATGGTAGAAGGGATATACGATTTATATATATATATATATATATATATATATATATATATATATATATATATATATATATGTATATATATATATATATATATATATATATATATATATATATATATATATATATATATATATATGTATGTATATACATATATATATATATATATATATATATATATATATATATATATATATATATATATGTATATATATATATATATATATATATATATATATATATATATATATATATATATATATATATATATATATATATAGTAGAACCCCGGTTATCCGAGGTAACGTGGGAGGGCACCCTCCTCGGATAATCCGGATTTATTTTTTATTCATTCAAAAAATAAACACCAATACTTTAAACCGATATATTAACGTTTTTAACATATAAATAGGTACATACATTATAAAACAGTGAAATAGGTATCTATGCGCTTCTGTTTCATATTGCATCTTCTTTTTCTTGCTGCAGTGTTTCTCCATCTATTAAGAAGAAGCAAATCCGCTGGGGTTGCCTCTGGTTGTTGTTCGATATACCTCAAAGCTTTTTCCAAAGAAGTAAAACCTTCTTGATGAGAGATCTTACTGGGAGACTGTTCATCCACCGCCGCTTCATCGTCATTGTCATCTGATTTCTCGGTTTCCTGAAAGGCATTCGTTATTTCTTCAATACTCATTTCTTCTTCTAAATCATCTGCTGTAATCCATTCAACAACATCTTCTCTTGTCACATTTTCGCGACCTTTTAATTTTTGCATTAATTCAAATAAACTTTTTTCTTTTTCTTCTATCTCGCTGTCAAAATTTGAACAGGACATTTCTCCATGGCTTCTCAATTTCAAAGCTAATTCATTTAATGCAGTATCATCTTCACTGTCATTATAGTCCTCAAAATCAATAACTTTTGACCAAGATTTTTGAATAGTGGTAGTACGCACAGAATCCCAAGCTTGACTTACCCAGTAAATAACATTTTTCAGTGTAACCTTTCTCATCCCATTGATAATAACCTCCTTTTCTGTGTATTCTAACAGATGTTCAAAATATAAACGCCTTTAATTTTTTTAAATGTTTTCGAGGATGCCTTGATCCATTGGTTGCATTATGCTGGTTACATTTGGAGGAAAAAATTTTACAACAATTTCGCCCACATGAAGTTCTTCTCCAGGGTGAGAGGGGGCAATATCCATTAACAAAATTGCTTTAATAGAAAAACGGTTTCTGTTCAAAAATTTAGTCACAGATGGCACGCACTCTTCTTCAAACCAGTTAGTAAATAAGATCGCATCCATCCATGCGCTCTTCTAACTTGTAATAGACTGGTAGGGCTTTGGGTGAGATATCTGTTAAAGCTCTTGGACGTGCAGACTTGCCAATCACCATCAGTGAGATTTTGGGCTTGTCAGATGCATTGGAACATATCATTATAGTTAATCTTTATTTACTTCGTTTGTGCCCAGGAGCTGATTTTTCCTGTCGAGATGCCAATGTTTTTGATGGAAGCATTTTATAATTCAGACCAGTTTCGTCACAGTTGTAAATTTGATCACATGTGTATCCACAATCTTCGATTTGCTTTTTAAAGTTCTGCTTAAACTTCTCAATTGATGACACAGCAGAAAGTTTTTCACCACATACAGTCAGTTGTCTCTCCTGCTTCAATTCTTCTGATAGCTTTTAATTTTTCATCAATAGGAACGACGATTCTTTTGCGCTTGTTTTCGTCCATTATAATACGACAAACAAAAATTCAAATAAGGCAGTTCGTATTAATTACACTTAACTACCAGAACTCCAACCAAATAAATTATGTGAGTATACTCGAACTTCTCCGTAGTAAACGCTATAACGCACTGCATTCACGTAAATTTACATGCTGAAAGAGTCCGAAAACATAAATAGGGGAACCCCTCACACGGGCCAGGGGAATTCTCCGAAGGCCCCGACGATTTTAAATGGAAATATGTACATACATATTTTAGAAGCTCGGATAATACGCAGCATAGACGCGCGTACCTCGGATAATCAGGTTCTTAGATTGGCTCGGTGAATCTGGAACTCGGATAATCGTGACTCGGTTAATCGGGGTTCTACTGTATATATATATATATATATATATTTTATATATATATATATATATATATATATATATATATATATATATATATATATATATATATATATATATTAATAATAGCTTTCCGATTTATTCAATCACAACTGTATATACCATGGAGCCAATTGAGTTCCCTAAGCCGTATAATCTGATTTTGTGTTTAGTTCGAGTAGACTAATCTGCTTTCAGAGACGAAATGTCCACCATCATTTGACCGTTTAGCGTATAAACACAACCCGTATACAGATCACGGGACAGAGACAATAAAAAAAGGTAGAAATAGCGAATACGATACAATAAAGATATTTATAGTAACTAGCTAATATTCAGTATCAAATTTTTTCAGTGTTCCCAAAAAACATCATAACAGTTATCACTTTAATGACATTTTTAAGAAATTTAATATAAAATTTGAAATAAAATTTATAAAGTTGTTTTTCACTCTTTGCTAAATTCGTAAAAAAAAAACATTCTAGATTTTTGCCTTTTTGCACGTTTTAGGGTTCCTAGATCACGAAAAACATAGTCACTCATTTTCGTCGGTCTGTCTGTCGGTCTGTTTTATCACGATAAACTCTCGAACGAAATGAGATATCAGTTTAAAATTTTGTACATGCACATATGTAATGAAGGGATGAAGTCTATCGTTTTTGAACAATATCGCTTGAAGCCAAGGATGGAGGTCGATAAATGTTATATGGTTTTAATTGTAATATACTGTTACAAAATATTTTACATTACTTACAAAAAACTAAAAGTGATTTCTTGTGATTATCTAATGAAAGGGACTATGGTTATGAGAATATTACAGGACTAATCAGTCTGTAGGCCCTAGAAATAAAACATCTATAAGAAAAAATTAAGAAAATGACTACCAGTAGGAAGTAGAAGCACGGCTAGACCTCGAAGGTGTGAGAATGGCAACGTTTCTAGTGAAAGATAGTCGAAGATGATAATAAACAGGCAATTGTGTCTATACAAAGAGAGAAGAAGAAGAATATTCATTAATTCATTCGCAAAATGTTGCTGTTTTCAAGTTGACATATCGGAAAAGCTTTTTTTTCCTAACGTAAGATGGAAAGTTTTTGATCTGACACGTAGATGTCGCCCTTTTCAAAAAATGCATTTGATTTTTACAAAGTATCAATCTTGAAACGATACATGAAAAAATTTCATGACATTTCGACGATTAGTTTACAAGTTACAGTGGTTTTAGTGACGCTACTTTTGATATTTTGAAACCAACGGAAAAAATCGAAATTCGTGTGTTGATTAAATACTGTTTTTTGATGGGAAAAAATACCGTTCAAGCAAAGCAATGGCTTGATAAGTTTTACGGGGATTCTGCCCCTGGAAAATACAATAAAGATATTCACAGTAATCATCACCGTATGCGGTCGTACGGACACAAATGATGCTGGTCGCCCTGCACGCCCAAATAAAGTGGTTACACCGGAAAATATCAAAAAAATCCACAAAATTGTTTTAGATGACCGTAAAATAAAATTGCGTGAGATAGCTGACACCCTAAAAATATCAAAAGAACGTGTTGGTTATATTTTGCATGAACATTTGGGCATGCGAAAGCTCTGTTCGAAATGGGTACCGCGTTTGCTCACAGTGAACCAAAAACAACAACGTGTTGATGATTCTGA
The DNA here is from genome assembly GCA_019049505.1 of Pachyrhynchus sulphureomaculatus. Taxonomy (NCBI): domain Eukaryota; kingdom Metazoa; phylum Arthropoda; class Insecta; order Coleoptera; family Curculionidae; genus Pachyrhynchus; species Pachyrhynchus sulphureomaculatus. Next base: position 73,925,912 of record CM032453.1, on the reverse strand, counting down.
GCGCTGTTTGGACTTGCTTAAGCGCAATAAAAATGATTTCTTCATACGATATGTGATAATGGATAAAACATGGATCCACCAGTACACACCGGAAGCAAATTGGCAGTCAGCAGAGTGGACATCAGCCGGTGAAAGCCGCCCAAAGCGACAAAAGACATAATAGTCGTCTGGGAAGGTTTTCGCCTCTCTATTTTGGGAAGCGCATGGAATAATTTCCATCCACTATGCTGGAAGGGAAAAAACATCAATAGCGAATATTATATAAAGTTATTGGTCCGTTTGAAGGCAGAAATCGCAAAGAAACGGCCCCAAATGAATAAGAAAAAAGTATTCTTTCATAAAGACAATGTACCATGTCACAAGTCAATGGTTACGTTGGCAAAATTGCATGAATTGAAGTTCGAATTGTTCCCTCATCCACCATATTCTCTAGATTTGTCACCCAGCGACTATTATCTCTTCGCATACCTCAAAAAAATACTCCCAGAAAAGAGATTTGGCTCCAATTAAAAGGTTATCGCCGTAACCGAGGCCAATTTTGAAGGCAAAGACAAATCCTTCCACAAGAAAGATATAGAAATGTTAGAAAAGCGTTGGACCGATGGTATCGTTCTTGAAGGAGACTATATTGATAAATAAAGTAGAATTTTGTAAAAAAATGTGTTTTAAGCAGCTAGACCAAAAACTTGTGTTAATAATAGGTAGTGAGAATTTGAAATGCAACCCTTATCTAAACTGTGTTTCTATCTATAGGGTTCAAGTAAATATTTATACCAATATTCATATGTTTTAAATAACTCGCTTACAAAATTACACTTTTGACAATAATTTAGGGTCATAGTGATCAATAATGTTAAATTCTATATGAAAAATATTTTGAAAATAGTTTCTCAGTTCTTTTATTCTTCCAGAGGCTAAAATTAGGAAAGCGGAATAATTCTGTATGTAAAGAAATTGTTTTCAACTTTGTCCAACTAAATGAACAAGCTTTCAATAACATATACTTCTCCTAAAGGCACTGCAAAAAAATCCAGGCTTTTCTGGAAATTTGCCAAGCTCGACAAACACCCCGACCGACTAAATATTAGAACAGGCCCGCGATAGCCCTGGATACACACTCGAACCTGGTTCTCTGTGAATCGAATTAAAATTTAAAAAGCAATTTTGAAGAGTGTATATACATGGGAATTACACAACCCGAAAGCCTCTATTTGACTGATTTGCCTAGAATCGTAAAACTGGAAAATTCCTGGAATAACGAATTATGAATACAGGATGTGGAGTTATTAACTTTTTATTACAGGAACTTCCTCACTGGTATTACCACATTTAAAAAAAAACGAAAAAAATCCTTAACTTAATTATGGTGAACCATTTACATTTTTACATGAAAAAAGACGATTAAGCAATACTATATGTGTTGAATAAAGAGTATTTTACAAGTGCATCTAACACGTAGGCTGAAAAGTTTTTAGTCTGACACATAGATCTCGCCCTTTTCAAAAAATCCATGTAATTTCTAGGAAGTACTAACCTTCAAACGATATGCGTCAAAATTTCATGACATTTCAACGATTAGTTTAAAAGTTACAGTGGTTTTAGTAACGCTACTTTTGAGATTTTCAAAACAATGGAAAAAATCGAATTTCGTGGGTTGACTAAACACTGTTTTTTGATGTGAAAAAATACCATTCAAGCAAAGCAATGGCTTGATAGTGTTACGGGGACTCATCATTTACTGGTATGCTGAATTTAAACCACGATCGTCCACATATAAATAATGCTGAACGTTCTGGACGCCCAAATAAGGTGGTTAGACCGGAAAACACCCTAAAGATATTAAAAGAACGTGTTGGTCATATTTTGTATGATCATTTGGGCATCAGAAAATTCTGTTTGAAATGGGTACCGCGTTTGCTCACATTGGACCAAAAACACGACGTGTTGATGATTCTGAGCGCTGTTTGGACCTGTTTAAGTGCAATAAAGAGGATTTTTTCATGCCATATGTGACAATGGATAAAACATGAATCCACCACTACACATTGGAATCGAATCGGTAGTCAGCTGAGTGGACAGCAGCCGGTGAAAGCCGCCCGAAGCGACAAAAGATACAACAGTCGGCTGGGAGGGTTTTGGCCTCTGTATTTTGCAATGCGCATGGAATAATTTTCACCGACTATGCTGAGAAAGGAAAAACCATCAATAGCGAATATTATATAAAGCTATTGATGCGTTGGAAAGCAAAAATCGCAAAAAGACGGCCCCAAATGAACAAGACAATGCACCGTGTTACAAGTCAATGGTTACAATGGCAAAATCACATGAATTGAAGTTACAAATTGCTTCCTCATCTACCGTATTCTCCAGATTTGGCCCCCAGCGACTATTATCTATTCGCAGACCTCAGAAAAATGCTCGCAGGAAAGAGATTTGGCTCCATTGAAGAAGTTATCGCCGAAACTGAGGCCTATTTTGAAGGCAAAGACAAATCCTTCCACAAGAAAGATATAGAAATGTTAGAAAAGCGTTGGACTGATTCTATCTCTTTGAAGGAGACTATATTGATGAATAAAGTCGAATTTTGCAAAAAAAAGTGTGTTTTAAGTAGCCAGACCAAGAAATTTTCAGCCTACGTGTTACTATCTAAGATATGGTGTTTGACAAGAAGTTTTGGACATAGGAAAATTTTATTATTAGGGCTTAAAATCTTCTTTTATCTGTTGCTGAATCTATTTAGGCCAATTTGAAGCATTGGATGGAAATATATCACAATCATCATTAGCTTATTCCATCTATGGTCAGATGTAAGCCTCCCCAAGTTGTCTCCTCTGAGCTCTGTTGTTTGCCTTTTGCATCCAGTCGTCGCTCGTTAATGTTTTTATGTCGTCCGTCCATTTTGTCTATGATCTACCTCTGCATCTTTTATGTTCTCTAGGCCTTCTTTCAACCATACGTGTTCATCTGTTATCATTCATCCTTGCGATATGCCCAGCCCAATTCCACCTTAAAATAATTATTCGTTGTATTACATCTGTCACTTTTGATCTTCTTCGTATCTCGAGGTTAGGAATACTGTCTTGGAGTCTAATATTTAGCATTCTCCTCTGCATTTTGGGTTCCTTGGAGTTTACTTTTTTGTATGGATATATATATATATATATATATATATATATATATATATATATAATATATATATATATATATATATACAGTGAAATCTCCCTTGGGCGGACACCAACGGGACCGACCGAAAATGTCCGTTCAAGAGGGTGTCCGCTTAAAAGAAATATAAAAAAAATCGTTTTTTTTAATGAAAACTGCAATTCAAGAATTTGGGACCTTTAAAACCTATACTTATGTATGTACATAGTTTTGAAATAAACAAATAACTTAAAATTTAAGGAAAAAAGATTTGTTACCTTTAGATACATATAAAATATAATAGGATAGAGTTATATATATAAAATGAAAGGCCACTTTAATGACGCAAAAATTCATATATTGTTGTTTGTCTCCTCTTTTTCTTTAAATTGGGTAAATCGTATTTCCAATTTGGAAAGAAGCTCTAAAGATTTTGCATCTCCGTGATCTTCGGTAAAACTTTTTAAGCTGCTTGGTTAGGGTAATAGCTTCACCATAATTTGGGATAGCATCTGTTGGTATTGGAACCTCATCGATATCAGAATCTTCGGAAAGTCTTTGTATTTTAACTAGATTTTCAATTTATTGTTCTGAATCTGGATTTTCAACATACAAATTTTCATCTATGTTCAAAAAATGATTAAGGTTTTCATTATCAGTCAACTCCAAGAAATTCTTATTTTTGAGGATATGTACAAGCACGTTAAGTGGTAAGTCATCTTCTGGATCAGATGTAACAGCCTCAGTTAACTGATCTTCACTTTGCATATTTTCATGCTTAAATTCCGCTTTACGGAAGCAATTTTTAACTGTTTCCTTGGTTACTTGTTCCCAAACGGTTTTTGCAAAGTAAACTGCATCCAATGGCGTTATTTTCTTAATTAACTCAAAAGCTGTACTAGCAGTTTCAGTGGTTACTATCAGGTGTTTTAGTATTAGACTTCGGTAATAAATTTTAAAATTTTTTATAGTTCTCTAGTCAAGTGGTTGACAAGCTGATGTACAGTTAGGGGGCAGAAACAGGATTTTTTATATTTTTTTAAATGGACATGTTTTGGATGAGATCCTGCATTATCTAAAAATAACAAAATGTTTCTTTTTCTTTTGTCATTTTCCAATCAAGATCTTGCAACCACTCTGTCATAATTTCTCCCGTCATCCAAGCTTTCTTATTATATTTCTAAGTTACATGCAGGTTGTTTATCTTAATATTTTTAAATGCTCTGGATTAAGCTGCCTTACCAATAAGAGTTTTCCTTTTTCTTCCTCCATATTTGCATAACGCAAAATTGTAAACTTCTCTTTGGAATATTTACCACCAACACATTTTTCTTTTTTTAATGTTATCGTTTTGATGGATAAAGCCCTAAAATAAAGGCCTATTTCATTGGCATTATAGATGTCTCTTGGTGAATATCTTTTAATTAAAGAAGGACATTTTTCCCAGAATGATGAAACATCTTCAGCATTAACTGAAGCTCCTTCTCCTGAAATCGCTTTAAAACTTATGTTGTGGCGGATTCTAAATTTATTAAGCCAAACAAAAGAAGCACTGAATGTGGAATATCCCATCGCATTAGCGGACCTGAAAAAAGATTAACAAAAAGTTTTTTGCATTTTTATCACTACAGGCCTGCTGATACTCTCACCCCTTTTATCCATTCTTTGAATTAATATGAAAAGAAAATCAACGCATTAATTTCAGAAAACCTTATCTAAAAAAAAAAAAAAATACATGTGCATACCTGTCAAAGGAATCCCCTTATGGCGAGCTGCTATAAACCAGTTATAACACAACTTGTCAATTTCTTCTGCTTCTTTTTTCATTCAAATTGCTGTTCGACATCAACTTGTTTAGAAGGATTTCTTTATGTTTAATTATATTAGCAGCTTGTGTTTTTCCGATATTAAAACGCTTGGATAAGTCCCTTACACTTAACTTTTCCTTATCGTGAACTTCAACAATCTCAATTTTCTGTTTAAGAGTGAGAATTTTTCTATTTGGAGCCATTCCGACAATGAATGTATCGCCCATTGTGTCTGTTTTTCGCATAGGCGTCAGACTAATATTAAATCCCCGGGTGTACCGAAAAATTGAGATCGGTAAATCCCCAGTTTACTCGGGGAAGTCCCTCAGTGAAGGCAAGCAGCGACGTTGGCTCGCGGCGCGATTGGGAAACGCAATAGCGACACTCACCACAGAAAAATGAGACAAGGCGTTTATTTTTTATTGTTTTTTGTCCAGTTAAGAGAACATTTTTTTTGTGTCCGCGTCCCTTCAAGAGAATGTTCGTCCAAGAGGGAGTTAACACAACGCCAATTATATGAGAGTCGGTCGGGACCATGAGAAACTGTCCGTTCAAAGGAGGTGTCCGTGTAAGAGGGGTGACCACGAAGGGGAATTTAACTGTATATATATGTATATATACAAAGCGTGACATGCGTAACGCGTTAGTAGTGTTAGTGTTAGTAGTTCTTGTAGAGGTATTATTGAATCTCCACATTATGTATTGCTGAACTTTTTTAACTTGTTAGCTTGGTTATCTGTTGTTTCCTCGTGGCTTCAGATAGGTTACAAAGTCGTATTTTTAGTGTAATATTATTATACTTAAAGTGTTTACTACGTCTGCATAGTGAAAAAAATACCTTAGTAACTTCTAGGTGTTTATTTATGTTTTAGCTGAAACTACCGATTTCGTTTATACGACACTGTCTTTTAGAAGGTGTCACAGACATGGTCTCAGAGAATAAATTTCAGATGACGAGTACAAAAAGTCCGACTAAGTGTTTAGTGGTTTTCAAATTGAATTTCAACTGGCATTTGGGATTTTAAAATACAAGTATATTATTCATTTTTATAAATTCAGAATGACAGTTCCAATATAGCTGATTAAAATTAATAATTTCATGTTGTATCCGGTTCTTATCAAAGTTGGTAATGGGGGTATTTATGAGGGCGTAGATTTTAATTATATATGAACATATGACTTATTGTTTGGAATTCAAAATGGCAGATACAATATGTAGGGTTACGAGTTCCATAAGTGATTTTGATTGCCAAAGTTGTATGATGTGATAGATGACGAATATATGATGGACTCAAAGCTTAACCATCTGACTGTGACAATTCTACTTCAATTCTGACATAAACACTAAAACGACTGAACAATACTAAAAAATATAAAATAAAAAGTAAAACCAATATTTCACTGGCTTCAAGAAATGGCCTAACAAATACTAAATACTATACTTTCAGTTTACTATGAACTTTACCTGTTTGAAGTCGACCGCAGAGAAGGTAAAAGCCTTTATATTCAAGATTATATAACGTAGAAATTAGAGAGCTCGAAATACAATACACTTTTAAAAATGTCAAATGTTAACAAAAGTGATTTATCCATGCGGATACACCTTAAACAGAAATTAATCTTAAATTTAATGGTTCAAAGAAGGTATATTTTCATGTTTAAAATTAATGCGACGAATCGTGCTTCGTTGGGAGTTATTATGCTGAAAATTGAACTAAGTTTGGATCAGTCATATTTGCTAGACGTATATACCTAGCACCCACGAAACATGTTTTCAAAAATCAAAATGAAACACTCCATGATCTGTAATAATGGCAAGCTGATGAAAGAATTGACAAGCTACTTATACAGTAAAGATAACTTCAAGAAAATCAAACTATATCTTTTCGAATTTTAAGCCGATATTTATATATAATTTATGTTTCTACAGATAGATGTTATTAACTAAATAGGCCAAACAGAAAACATACATTTCCATATTGTATACGAAAAATATATCGTGGAGAAATTTATTGTAACTAGGCCGCTTTTACATTAGGTGTTTTTGTAATAAGTACACAGATATACAAAATACGATAAAACGAACTACCTTAAATTTGCAATTCCCCTTATTCTTATGAGGGATTTAAGTATCACCACTATTCTCAGTTGTATGGTAAAGATTTAATAATCCTGGGAGCATTGGGATTCTGTGTCGGATGTCGCCCAGTGAATTGAGTCATGGAATTTATAATGCAGAGTAATGCATTATAAATTCGTCCCTTGGCGATATTAATATCACCTACTTTATCACTTATTTTATACTGGGCGAGCATATGTCGTAAATTATACATGGGTGTGAACAATACATATTTATATCGGTCTAGCATACGTGCTGCAGGGAAGTCCCTAAAGCACCACAGGAGCGGAAAAAACGATTCACGTTGTTCTTGAATCGCTGTAAATTGTACTCGGTGTCCACAGTCCTGGGCAAATTATTCCAAAGGGACGATATATAAAAGACTGCTTGAAAAGCGTTGTACGAGGAATAACAAGCTGAACCTCATACAGATGTGAAGTATTAGCGCGACGTGTATTTCTAACATGTACCGCTCTGGGAGGAATTAAGCGGGCGACATCCTTCGAACACTTTCCATGAAAATACTTGTAGGCTCAAGTCGCCAACCGTTCTTCGATGTTCCAGCGAAACAAAGCCGCCGGTCAGTTCCGGGTCTCCAATCAGACGAACAGCTCTTCTCTGAATAGAATCCAACAAATGCAGTGTATGTTTGGGAGCGGAGCCCAAAACATGGGCGCAGTATTCCATAGTTGGTCGAATTTGAGCTTTGTAAAGAATTAACAGTTGTCGTGGAGTGTAAAGCTTTCTGGTTCGAAATAATATTCCCAACTTTTGAGAAGCTCTCCTTGCTATGCCTACAACATGTTCATGCCAGGACATATTTGCTTCCAAATAAACGCCCAACCAATTGAGTGACGATATTAGAGGAATGGAGTGCCCCGACATAACTATGTCGGGTTCAACAACGTTAATTTTTTTAGAAAAAACTGCCGCCTGGATTTTTGTAGCGTTAACTTCCACTTGGTTACTGTCGCCCCAAAATAGAATTTCTTCCAGGTCTTCGTTAAGTTGAATCACTTCCCGTTGTTTTGCGGATATTCGTCTGAGTAGCTGATGTCCGAGCGTTCAAAGTGAATGAAGTGATAAGCGTACTGTCATCTGCAAAGCTGTAGATTGAATTCCCGGTCATTTCCAGCAGATTGTTAATGTAAATGAGAAAGAGAGTAGGAGATAGTATGGAGCCTTGGGGCACACCGGCGTCGATAGTAAAGGTGTTAGAAAGAGATCCGTCGACTGCCATTCGTAAAAAACGCTCTCTGAGGTAACATGAGAGCCACAAACAGAACTTTTCAGACATACTATAAGAGCGTAGCTTAGCCAACAGTCCATCGTGCCAAACAGGGTCGAATGCCTTGGATATATCAAGAACAACCGCTCGAGATTCTCCAAAGTATTCAATTGCGTTGTTCCAAACATGTGTTACGTAAGTCAGAAGATCTCCTCTTGATCTGTGTTTACAAAAGCCATATTAGTGATCGCTAATAATGTTGAATCCTTCCAGATATTTTAGAAGTTGCTGATTGATAGCCTTTTCCATGGCTTTAGATATTATTGAAAGCAGTGCGACTGGTCGGTAGTTATTTGGCAAGGTCTATTGGTCTTTTTAGGTATCGGCTGAACCGTGGCACATTTCCAGCAGGAGGGACATATTCCCTTTCTGTAGGAGAGGTTAAAAGTCTACAGAAAAACGGTGTTAGTTCCCTCGCACAGTTTTTGAGAACTATGGCAGGTATTCCGTCAGCGCCAGAAGCCTTTTTGGTATCCAGCTTCATTAAAATACGTTTTATGATGCGCTGTCTGAATCGGGCATCCTTGACTGCACTCCTTGGAAATCGACAGTAGAATGTGAAGCAAAGAGTTCAGTCAACAAGTTCGCTTTCTCAACAGGTGTCGTTGCAACAGAATCATCTGGCCGTGCGAGTCGTGGTATGGCGGATTTGGTGAAATTTTGATTAACTGCCTTAGCGACTGACCAAGAGGACCTGGAATTGTTGGGACAAGCGAGAAATTTGTTTCTAATTCGTTGATTATGTGCCTCCTTGGTTTCGTCGATAATTTCTTTTCATCTGTTCCGGGCACGAACAAAGGTGTTACGATTGGTGTTGGCTATTGTCAGTAGGCAAGATGTTTAGAAGCAAGAGCTTCTTTGCATTTTCGGTCAAACCAAGGCTTGTCATTGGAAGAGCATTTCTTCGAAAAGGGGATATACGCTTCCATACCAGCCAAAATAACATCGGAAACCTCCCTGGCGCAACAAATGTCTAACCAAGGGAAAATTCGAAAATATTCCATGAGATCTCCCCATTTAGCAGATTTGTAGTGCCAAATCTTGCGCGGTCACTGATTGGTAGAATACTCGATGTCGAAAGCAGTTTATGGTCTGAAGTACCTAACGGCGGATTTACGGTGACCTTGCAAATCTCGGGATTGGTGGTTAGAAACGGATTAAGAAGACTGGCGAACTCTCCGTCTCGATCAGGGATCCGTGTTCGTCAATAACCTGAGTTAATCCACAACTGATTGAGAATGATTCAGCTTCACGACCTTGTTCGTCGGTAGTTTTTGAATATTTAAGCCAGTTGATGTTGTGGACATTAGAGTCGCCCAGGATGGCAATTTCGGCATTTGGATGATTAATTTGTAAATGATCGATGGTGTCTGCAAGAGAAGCGAAAAGTGTTCTAAAGTTAGTATCACTTGGTGATTGATAGAGGTTACAGATGAGCCTTGTGGTTCGTTGTGTCATTATTTTTAACTACATAACAACAAAGTTTGGGGGCTCAGAGCTTCTTCTCGTCAGCAAGGGAGGTCGCTTCTGACAAAAAGACAGATTTCAAAGTTATGCCTACATCGGGAATAGAAGTCGTACCCAGGATAAAGATAGTTGACTGTGATGGTCGATGAACTGACCTTGGTTTTACAAAGAGCGAGTACATGAGGTTTATTTGATTGCAGGTGTTGGTGTCCTGAATTTATATTCGAGTTTAAACCTTGTATGTTGCAAAAATCTATTTTAAAATTATGATCTCTGCATGTCGACGCCCCTAAATCAGCCCCCACCCGGAAATCCGAACGGGGGTCTATTTTACCTCCGGAATTTTTTGTATCCAGGTGCCTCATCATGCTATTTGGTCCCACAGTCTGGGACATCGGCACAGCCACGAAACGTTAACAAACTTCACGCAGCCTAAGCCAATGCGATGGTATTACACCGGGCGATGCTGGTAAGATCTCGGTATCTACCATCTAGGTTGTTCTTCAAAAATAATTCAGAACGAATTACTAGATTGCATGCTACAAGTTTGCCACGAATATATAAAGAATAAAATAGCAGACATCCAATTCAACCCTGTTATAGCAAATGAGACTACAGATATTTCTTGTAAGTTTTAAATGGTAGTAGTTTTCAGATACATTCTAAAAGACGGTACCCCATCTGAATGATTTTGGGCTTTTTTTAATCCACAAGACCATAATGCAATTAGTTTAGCAAATTATATTAAAGACACACCAAATAAATTAATTTCACAAAGCTATGATGGAGCAAATGTTATGAGTGGCCGCCATGGTGGAGTAAACAAAATTATTCAAGATGATTATAAATACGGCTCTTATGTTCACTGTTATGCTCATCAATTAAATTTAATTTTAGCTCATACAAGTAGCCAGAATGCAGAAGTACGTATTTTCTTTTCTAATATCACAGATATTACGAATTTCTTTTTAAATTCTCCTAAGCGGGCTGAAATATTAAATGAAGTTTTACGCTGCCATATTCCAAGAACTTCTAAGACACGGTGGCTTTTTAAAAGTAGAGCTATAAATATTATTTTTGAGAACAGAGAAGCACTTATCGAATGTATGGAGAAGGTAGAAAATGCTTCAAAACAATCTATCACAATTAATCAACCCTCTGCAATCCGTAGAATGTTATATGATGCACAATTTGTATTCTGGCTAAAATTTTTTCATAAAATTATGCCATACGCCGATATCCTATATAACAGTTTGCAAAAATCTTCTTCTGATCCTGCACAGGTAGTCACAGCAAATAATATGTTTGAAAAATGTATAGCAACTGAAAGGCAAAATGCTGAAGAAATTCCTACTTTAATTGAAGATGTAGTTCATTTTCAGAATAAAAGACGAAAGTAGTTACAGCAAAAGAAGTATGTGATTATATATTAATTCAAATTAAGGAAAGGTTTTCATTTATTAGTCATCTAAGTGGTTCGCTTCTGTTTATGTCTTCTAGGTTCTAAGTTCTCCATCCCATCGCACTATTTAAATGATATAGTTCAGGCATATCCATTTTTGGACAAAATTAGATTACAAACTGAACTTGAACTTATTTGTAAATGGCAAGATTTTAGAAATTTACCAGGAGGGGTGCACTGTTTGCCATTTACAATCGAAAATAATTTACAAAATATATTTTTCGCAACGTACACTTAACTGCAGCTAATTATTACCATTTCGATTTTTTTTTTTTTTTTTTTTTTTATTGGTCTAGCACACGTGCTGCAGGGAAGTCCCTAAAGCGCTCCAGGAGCGGCACGAGTGCGGAAAAAGCGTTTCACGTTGTTCTTGAATCGCTATAAATTGTACTCGGTGGGAAACACAGCGCTGGGCAAATTATTCCAAAGGGATGACGTTCGCCATATAAAAGATTGCTTGAAAAGCGTTGTACGCGGAGTAACAAGCTGAACCTCATACGGATGCGAAGCACCAGCGCGACGTGTATTTCTAACATGCACCGCTTTGGGAGGAATTAAGCGGGCTACATCCTTCGAACACTTTCCATGAAAATACTTGTAGAACAGACTCAAGTCGCCAACCGTTCTTCGATGTTCCAGCGAATCAAGGCCACCGGTCAATTCCGGGTCCCCAATCAGACGGACCGCTCTTCTCTGAACAGAATCCAACAAATGCAGTGTATGTTTGGGAGCGGAGCCCCAAAACGGGGAGCAGTATTCCATAGTTGGTCGAATTTGGGCTTTGTAAAGAATTAACAGTTGTTGTTGTGGGGTGTAAAGCTTTCTGGTTCTAAATAATATTCCCAACTTTTGAGAAGCTCTCCTTGCTATGCCTGCAACATGTTCATCCCAAGACATATTTGCTCCCAAACTAACGCCCAACAAATTGAGCTACGATGCTAGGGGAATGGAATGCCCCGACATAACTATGTCGGGTTCAGCAACGTTAACTTTTTTAGAAAAAACTGCCGCTTGGGTTTTTCTAGCGTTAAATTCCACTTGGTTGCTGTCACCCCAAGATAGAATTTCTTCCAGGTCTTTGTTAAGTTGAACGACCTCCTGCTGTCTGCGGATATTCGCCTGAGCAGCCGATGTCCGAGCGTTCAAGGTGAATGAAGAGACAAGCGTACTGTCATCTGCAAAGCTATAGATTGGATTCTCGGTCTTTTCCAGCAGATCGTTAATGTAAATGAGAAAGATAGTAGGAGACAGTATGGAGCCCTGGGGCACACCAGCGTTGATAGTGAGGGTGTTAGAAAGAAATCCGTCGACCGCCACTCGTAAAAAACGCTCTCTGAGGAAACATGAGAGCCACAAACAGAACCTTTCAGACATACCATAAGAGCGCAACTTAGCCAACAGTCCATCGTGCCAAAAGACGGTCGAATGCCTTGGATATGTCAAGAGATTCTCCAAAGTGTTCAATTGCGTTGTTCCAAACATGTGTTACATAAGTCAGAAGATCTCCTGTTGATCTATGTTTACGAAAACCATATTGGTGATCGCTAATAATATTGAATCGTTCAAGATATTTTAGAAGATGCTCATTGATAACCTTTTCCATGACTTTCGATATTATTGAAAGCAGTGTAACTGGTCGGTAGTTATTTGGCAAGGTCTTCTTACCTTTTTTAGGTATCGGCTGAACCGTGGCACATTTCCAGCAGGACGGAAATATTCCCTTTCTGTAGGATAGGTTAAAAAGTCTACAGAAAACTGGTGTTAGTTTCCTAGCACAGTTTTTGAGAACTATGGCAGGTAATCCGTCAGCGCCAGAAGCCTTGTTGGTATCTAGCTTCATTAAAATACGCTTTATGATGCGCTGTCTGAAGACAACATCGGGCATCCTTGACTGCAATATGGGAATAGTAGGTGGTGTTTTTCCTTGGAAATCGACAGTAGAATGTGAAGCAAAGAGTTCAGCCAACAAGTTCGCTCTCTCAACAGGTGTGGTTGCAATGGAATTATCTGGCCGTGTGAGTGGTGGTATGGTGGATTTGGTAAAATTTTGTCTAACTGCCTTAGCGACTGCCCAAAAGGACCTGGAATTGTTGGGATAAGCGAGAAGTTTGTTTCTAATTCGTTGATTGTGTGCCTCCTTGGTCTCGTCGATAATTTCCTTGCATCTGTTCCGGGCATGAACAAAGATGTTTCGATTTACGGTGTTAGGATTTTCACGCCATTGTCGGTAGGCAATATGTTTAGAAGCAGCAGCTTCTTTGCATTTTCGGGTCGAACCAAGACTTGCCGTTGGAGGAGCATTTCTTCGAAAAAGGGATGTAAGCTTCCATACCAGCCAAAATAACATCGGAGACCTCCCTGGCGCAGTCAGATGGGTTATCGGATCGAAAACAAACGTCCATCCAAGGGAAAGTTCGAAAGTATTTCATGAGATCTTCCCATTTAGCAGATTTGTAGTGCCAAATCTTGCGCGGCCTAGGCGTCTCTCTGTCACTGATTGGCAAGATACTCGATGTCGAAAGCAGTTTATGGTCGGAAGAACCTAACGGCGGATTTACGGTGACCGTGTAAATCTCCGGATTGGTGGTTAAAAACAGATCAAGAAGACTGGCGAACTCCCCGTCTCGATCAGGGATCCGTGTTGGTTCGTCAATAAGCTGAGTTAATCCACAACTGATTGAGAATGATTCAGCTTCACGACCTTGTTCGTCGGTAGTATTTGAATATTTTGAGCCAGTTGATATTGTGGACATTAAAGTCGCCCAGGATGGCAATTTCGGCACTTGGATAGTTACTTTGTAAATGATCGATGGTGTCTGCAAGAGAAGCGAAAAGTGTTCGAAAATTGGTATCACTTGGTGGTCGATACAGGATACAGATAAACCTTGTGGTTTGTTGAGTCGTTATTTTTAACCACATAACATCAAAGTTTGGGGGCTCCAGAGCTTCTTCTCGTTGACAAGAGAGGTCGCTTCTGACAAAAAGACAGATTCCAAAGTTACGCCTAAATCGGGAATAGAAGTCGTACCCAGGATAAAGATAGTTGACCGTGCTGGTCGATGGACTGACCTTGGTTTCACATAGAGCGAGTACATGAGGTTTATCTGATTGCAGGTATTGATGCACTGAATTTATGTTCGAGTTTATACCTCGTATGTTGCAAAAATCTATCTTAAAATTATGATGTCTGCAAGTCGACGCCTCCGAACCAGCCCCCACTCGGAGATCCGAACGGGGGGCCATTCTAACCTCCAGAACTTCTTGCATCCAGGCGCCTCATCTCTTTGGTCCCGCAGTAGTTAATGTGGAATTTTTCTGTTCTGTCACATGTTTATCTTTGCCTTCTTTGGCTTTGATCCAGGGGGTGTTATTATTGGGTAGTTTGGGTTCTGACCAGATACTTTTCCAATGATGTGTGAGTTTTTGTTTGTTTGGTGGTTCGGTCACTGCTGTCTGTTTGCTGTGCATAGTTTTCCGGGTAGAACTGTGTTTGGCTTCTTCGGAAGAGGTTGTTGGTATCTTTCCTCTCGTTTGGGTTCTTTGTATCTACGAAGTCTTGCGGCATATACGGATAATTTTTGTTTCGGAGTATCCAGGATTTCTGGCAGTGTTCTATTGGGAGACCCGGACCTGATCTTGTTTATACTCTGTGTGACTCGTTTGGACACGTTCCCGTTGATAAACTGGGTAAGGTGTCCTAGATATCTCCTAATGTTGTTGATTTGGTTTTCTATTCTTATTTGCCGTTTGGATTTTGGTTTTGTGCTGTTGGGATTTCTTTGTCGTTGCGGGAGTTTTTGATTAAATACTTCGTCGGTTGCGTTTGGGATTGATGATGGTGGGTCTAGGCGGCGAGTGATTCCCTTCTCAGTGGTTTCTTTGTCAGGACTTGTGCTTTTATCAAAGCAACGCATGGTGTGTTCGTTTGTTCCTGTAGTATAACTCATGCGTTGCCTTGATTTTCCCGCCTTGGTGGGTGTCGGCTTACTCGCCGGCACAACACTTTTGGCAGGTCCATTGTCAGTTGCCCAGTCTTCATCGTTTTGGTCGAGCTGCCATTTCCCGCGACGTCCTTGACCGTTACGTCGCTCGCCCGATGCTTCTTTTATTGGTCTACTGTTGTTTGGGATGTTTTTAGTGTTTTGTGGTGTCAGAAGCTCAAAGTGTCTCGACATTGGGTTGCCTGTTAGTAGAAGGTAAATAGTTTTCGGTGTGTTTTTCTTGTGCTTATTATTGTTGGCTTGTCCCTAAAAGTTATTTTTGTATCTCTTGTTCTTCGTTGTTTTGAGAAGATATGAAAGTTGCTATTCTGGGTTTCCGAGAGGGCAAGTATATCTAGGCTCGTTCCATAGGTGCCATTTTTCCTCATATAGTTATAGTAGTTATTGAAGTCTTTCATATCGTCGTCCCCAATTAATGAAAATGTTCCGACCAGTTGTGTTGTATATATCTTAGAGCAGCCACTCGGAGTCTTTCATGGTGGTTTTGGTGGCCATATAAGTGTAAGCTAACCATTTTCGATGACAACTGCTGAAGCTGGAAGAAATTTCACCACTTTAAAAAGAATTAAATCGTTTTTGAGAAGTACCATAAATGAAGAAAGACTTTCAGCATTGGGAATGTTGTCAGTAGAAAAAGAAAATGATAGAAAATATTAGTGATTTTAATCAATTAATGATTGACAAATTTGCAAATTTAAAAAATCGCCTTATGGACTTTTCATTTAAACATTATGTTTAGAATATTCTGCTTATAATTTTAAGTATATTTTAACCAAAACAATGAATTTTGCTATATTTCTAATATGGACTGCATTTTCGTTCGTCAAATGTTTTATTATTTATGTTCGCGTTTATACATATGTGTCAATACACCGCGCTCATTTGCCTGTTATAGTTTGGACCTTCTGTATTGGTAAGTGATTTTATATTTGATATTATGTTTAACCTATTGATATTTAGCATTTTTAATTAATATTAGATAAGGCATTTCATTTGTGACCATGGACCTTACACAATTTTTACAATGTCTTCTAGGTATGAATAGATACATAAAATTTAAAATTAAGTAGGTATCTGGAAATCGTGTTTTCACGCTCTTATTGGCTCATAATGCTATATACAACATAGCCTTGAGAGGTATGTGAGCCTCCACCAAATTTCATCACGAGCCGCCACTGGCCATATGCGCAAACGATTAAGAATTTGTTTCCATCAATTTTACAATATTCTGATGGTTATAATTAAAAAACGCATTTCAGCAAGATTGGGAGACATCACACACTTCAAACATATCTTTGCGAGACGTTCGAGAAACTTCCCAGAAACAATTGATTTACAAAAGAGGTGACATAAGTTGGTATTCATGAAGCCAATGGATTTTTTTCTTGTGGGGAGCAGTAATTAATAATTTCATGACTTACTTAAAACAGCACGGGTAATATAATGGCTTATAATTAGATCTAGTGTTTTTAAAGAATAACTTTAGAAGAATTGGAGTTTAATATACAGTACCAGTTGTTTTCATTCATCAATTTGTTTTTTACTATAAATATTTTAAAATTAAACTTTTTGTGGGACACCATATATTACAGCCCTATTTTTTTGGAATACGTCTTATCCATATTTTTAAAATTATTTATTATAAGCAATTAAAACATTATTGTCCAAATTTAAATTATTTCTTTATACTATTGATTGCTTCATATTAATTTTAAAATCCATGTTTGTGACAGCCCTGATGGATCGGTGACATTAATTTCTGTAAACTAATTAATACATTATCATTTATAATTGTATTGAAATAATTCTTGAATGTTATTTTTAGTCAACATTGGACAAGTCCATTTTTCAGCAGTTTTTGACTGTTTTTTCATCCATCAATCCATCTTGGCTCTTCAGCCGAGGTAGGATCGATGGAGACAGAGATCAAAACTTATAGTACTTATCACTCTCTTAAAGGACAGTTCAAGACTTCATACCGATAGAGAAATTGTACAGCGACTTGCTTTCAATTACTGCTTGACAGCGGTTTTTCGGGGATTCTACCGCAAGTATATAAAAAATTAGTATAAGCCACTAAAATTAGCCAAAGTCCATTTTTCTACAGTTTCTGACTGTGCTCTCATCCGTCCAATCCATCGGTCTGTAGCCTTAAAGAGCGCCTGATATACGGCATATACAGGGTGAACATTTTTAGTCGCCATGCCTCGATTTATGGAAAATTGTTGGATATTTTTTGTTTTAATGTAGAATGGTACAGTGCTTGTCAACGAGTATACTGACGTATTTGACAATTGGTAGTGAAAACGTCGCTGGGCGCCGCCACGCCAAACAACTTTTTCTTTCGATCAACATATCTTTTGTAAAACGGCATTGGAAAGCTCTATTTTTTTTTGATATTTTTTCCTTAAACTGTTTTTTTTTCTAATTTGTTTTGCAAAGAACTTATGCAGCAAAAGCCCTCTAATATATTATTTTGGTCATCGTGGTTGCCATGGATCGTATGCCACATTTGGCGGTTTTCAAACAATTTATTTAGTAGGCGGCTGAGATACTTTAATCTAACAGCTCTTGTTTGCACACTTCTTCAATTCAATACAATAGAGTTAAACTAAGTAAACAACGTGTTAGTAGCTTCTGGTTGAAGTGGTATCCCATGCTGAATAAGAAGATATGGTTCTTATTTATGGAGAAGCAAATATAAATTATCTGGAAAGCCGTTAGAATGTATCGAGAGAACGTTACCTCGACAGGTATATCCCAGATCACACTATGTTTTGTCGATTAGAAATTTGAGGAGCAATATAGATGCATTTTTCTGGGCAGAAGAATATTTCTAAACGAAAAACTGTTTTTAAAAACAGTTGAAAAAAGTAGCCGAAATTATGCAATATTTTCAAAACCATCCATCAATCAGACAAGCAAGCAGTCAAATAAATGTATCTTATGGGGCTATTCAGAAATCTCTTAAAGCGAACAAATGCCATGACTATAAAATGCATAATCCTTCAGTTATTAAACATAATTTCATTCGGGACGTTTACTGAATTTTGTAACAGAAATGATGATTAAAATATGACGAGAACGTTATTTTCTGAATCATATATTATGGATAGATGACAGTCATTTTGTCAGCAACAGAAAAAATTATCCTTATTGGACTGACGAGAATCCATACAACGTTAATCAAATTCAGAATTAAGGTCATTATTGATGTATGGTGTGGGATAATGGGGAGACATTGGTTCCCCTTATTTTAAAAATGCTTATGTGGTATCAGCACGATAGAGCAGCACTTTATACAACTGCTGCTGTTAGAGAGTATTTGAATGAACGGTTTCAACGAAGCTGGATAGGGGTTCGCAGCCCAGTTATTCAATGGGCACCTAAGTCACCAGACCTCACGCCGTTAGATATTTTCTTGGAGGGGACTCTTAAAAATATTGTATACAAAACTGCGACAAATGATATTGAGCACAACTTAAAGCAAAAATATAGGATACGTGCAATAGTATATCTGGAAGATATATAGAAAAACTTCTTTGGATTTTTTTTTATTATTTTTTATGTTTCAAACATTTAAATTTATAAATATGTAATAAGTTACGTAATGTTAAAAGTTATATATTTTTTTTAGCGGTATTTTAATAAAAATAATGTATTTTTGTTTTTTATTGTTCAAAAGATATTTTATTAAAGGGAAAATCTCTACAGCATAGTAACTAATATACTAATATTATTATAATTACTGTCAGATTAAAGTATGACAAGCCTCCTACTAGATAAATTGTTTGAAAACCGCCAAACGTAGTGTACGGTCCATGGCAACTGCAATTATCAAAAGTAATATTTTAGAGGGTTTTTGCTGCATAACTTTTTTGCAAAAAAAATTAGGAAAAAATAGTGTATACCGCACTATACTATACTACATTAAAAAAAATAAATATTCAATAATTTTCCATAAATCGGGGCCGGGCGTCTAAAAATGATTACCCTTTTCGCCGTCAAAGCTAGGCTGTCATCAGCCAGAGGTGCGTTAAGTACTTACGTTTTCTTCTCCATCTCCGTCGATTCTAGCTCCGCTCTGAGAGAAGTACCGTGATACGATAAAACGTGTCCCGAGATGGATTGACAGATGAGAGATTAGTCAAAAACCTACTGAAAAATGGATTTGGTCCAATTTTAGTGGTTTATATTGACTATTTTAATATACTTGGGAATAGAATCCTATAAAGCGCTGCTAAGCAGTAATTGTTAGCAATTTGCTAACCAAAACCTTTATCGGTTGGTGGCTTTAAACATTCCCTGACAGAGAGCAGTGTGTTTGAACTTTCGTCAAAATCACGTAAAATCCAAAACGACCCACTTGTTTGCGCGTCGGTTTGCGGTAAGTCTTTCTTTGTCCCCATCCAAGGACGCCTAAAATGACCTATTCCGCGGCTGCTTAATTTATTAAAAAGTCGGTGTCGTTTGTGAAAAAGTGGATAAATCATTTTAACAAGACAAAAAATGTCGACGACTTGCCAAAACATGGCTCGGTAAGCAAAGTTTACGAAAAACGAATCGTGTTTTTGTTATTACGGGACCTAAAATTGACGCTGCTTCAAGGAGCGATAAAATTAAGAAAATCGGGTTTGAATATGTCTTGATAAAATCTTCGTGCTCATGTAATATCAATTCCTGAAGCACGTTGAAGAAACCTTTGCTGGGCCAAAATTACTTCACAAGCGGTTTCGCTTGGGGACAGGATAAGATACTGCAGTGGCCCTCACAATCAACAACACCGAAGGGCCAATCCTATTGAAAACGTTTTGGTCCCTCGTAAAGAGAAAGCTTAGAGGAACGGACTCTGAGCAACTTTGACTGCCGTTGTCTCGCGAGATTCAAAAAATTTGCAAAGTATGCAGAAAATCTCGTCGACAACATGCCTCGAATATGTTTTGGCGACTATTGATGCGGGAGGACGACTGGATAAACTAAGATAATTGTTCTGGTTCTCAGCACACCAAAGAATATACTGATGTCAAAAAATGTGCTCGAAACACATATTTTTTCAGAATATTAGCGGTAACGTTCTTACTTGACAGACTCTAAACAAAGTTGGGAAAAAAAAAAATGTGGAACCTTTGCACAATGGAACTACTCATATATATACTACAATTTACCAACTACAACCAAACACTTTATTTTTTTGCACTCAACAACGCGTTTTCGCTAACCATGTTAGCTTAATCAGGAGCCTTTACGAAGTTAGAGAATAAAGGACAAATTGCCTTTTTTCTAGATATTTTAATTATTAAAAATATTAATAGATTAGAATTTGATATCTATAAGGAAGGACACAGTAACAGATATATTCCTAATGATTCATTTCATATGCAAGACAACATACCACTTAGCCTCAGATACATTTTTTTAAGTTCATCGTTTTGGTCACTTTCCTTCTGAAATAGAGTAAACTTTAATAAAGAAAAGAATCGTATTAGAAATATAACTAGAGTTGATGGTTATGACCGATGACTTAGTAAATGAAGCTAATAAATGAATACATAATTTAGGTTTAATATCAGAATTCCACTCCACCTTTTTTTTACACGCAAAGAAAATAACACCCAAGTATGTCTCCATACCATATAATCCGAAATGTAGCAAGGGACTCCATAATAAGGTATTTTAATAAGGGTAGGCCTCACCTTAGACTATAAGTCATCAGACAATCACTGAGGAATATCTTAGGAAATCCCAAAGATAAGATTCCTAATTGTGAGAAAAGTGGAAATTTATGAAATTAGTTGATAATGATTTGTGACAAAAAGTATGTTGGGCAAACTAAAAGGTCAATTAAAACACGATTTAAAGAACATTTAGCACACTTAAGATACAATGAAACAGAAAAGTCTAGCATTTGCCGAACATGCCCTTGAAGCTGATTCATAGACTGTAAAATTAGATAATCTAACATGGTTAGCGAAACGCGCGTCGAGTGCAAAAATAAAGTGTTTGGGTAGTGGTGATATATACGGAGTAGACTCTAAACTAGTAACTTCTTAATAATTATATTTTTTATCTATTTTTTTAAAAAGTCATATAGGGTGCCCCATATGTATGGAATAAGAATACACAGTATTTTATTACATCAGTGTATCAAAAAAATGTTTAAGTTAAATGTTATAGGGTGTTATAACGGCGCACATGCTGACGTTGACAATATAATGTTTTTAAACTGTCCAGTTCGAAGAAATTACAAACCATCTTGATTTTTTTTAAAATGGAAAGCCCTGTATATTTTTGAGTCCTACTAAAAATTTTTTTTGGAATTATTGTCATTTAAAATAAAAAAAAAGACAAAAAAAACTAATAATAAATACTCTAGGTTTTATTTTTAAGGTAACAATTGCTCAAAATGTCTACTGTTAACAGCGGGGCAATGACCCAATCTGTCAGAGTTTTGCAGAGAATCCGAAGGTGATCTGTGCTACTTCATATTTAATTCTTTGTTGTGAATCTTTTACATATTCAGGTCGACTTCGGTAAACTTTGGTTTTCAAATGACCCTATAAACAAAATCGGGTGGCGTAAGGCCGGGACTCCTTGCAGGCCATTTTACAGCTTCTCTTCTGTTTATCCATCGATTAGGAAAAATCGCATCCAAATATCTACGAACACTGATTTCATACTGAGGAGGTGCTCCGTCCTGCTGATACCACAATTTATGGGGTATCCAAATTATTTTCATCTGCACAAATTGTAATAACTTGCTCTTGGAGTAACTGTAACATACCGCTTTCCTGTAAGAATTTCCATCGATAAAAAAGGAACCACAAATCCTTGCCCACAAGTATTATCTTTTGTGGTCTTGAGAATGATTGTTGATTATCCAGTAGGTATTCTCATTAGACCAGTACCGAGTTATGAGCCTGTTAAGTTTTCCGATTAAGACAAAATGTGGCCTCGTCAGAAAAAACAATATTATGTATTAAGTTTAGGATCATTATTGATTTTGTTCCATTATGA
>CM032453.1:73739481-73903509 GCA_019049505.1 Pachyrhynchus sulphureomaculatus | reverse complement strand
ATATTCTATCAAAATTTTGCCGGAACAGGTGAAAGTGCTTTTTTTCGTGCCTCTGCTGCTTCTTCGGACAGTAATCCAGTGGGCAAAAGTGCCTTTTCCATTACTGTTGCACCGTAAATTAATATTTAGTGCAACGTAGGAGTCATGGGAAGCCAGGGATGCCACTCCACATAAATTTTGGTGGTCTTATATCTACAGTCTGCGAATTTTTTTAAGTCGACTTTATGACCACTCGATATTACTTCCAAAATCACTTTCAAGCGAGTTATGATGACACCGGTAATTTCAGCGGCCACCTTTGGATTGGCAAAAATCTCCTACGTGTATTGCCATCATTGGTGTTACAAAATCCAGCTTTTAGCACATGTATAATTAAGCCCATTTGCTTTCTGAATTTTGCCACTATTTATCTCTTTTTTGTTTAATAATTTCTTGGTCATTGCCCGATCTTACCTGCAGTGGCGGCTCCTCTATAGGAGCGAGTTGGGTGGAGAGTGGGGTAGTCGATCTGGCACACTTATCACAAAAAATTAAAAAGCAGGGAAGTTCGCAGGTTCATATAAATTCGCTGTTAGAACTAAGACTTTTGGGAAAAGTTGATATCAAACAACAACTGGATAGTGCCTACAGAAGAGGTATCGAAAAACATAATGACAATGTATTGATAAACAGATACGTTTTGTCGAAAATTATAAATTGTATAAAGTTCTGTGGATGTTTAGAATTAGCTTTGCGAGGACACGATGAAACGGATGGTTTGCAAAATCCGGGCATTCTCAAAGGGCTAATCAATTTTAGTGCAGAGTTGGATCTGCCTTTAAAAGAGCATTTTGAAAAATCTACGGTCTTCAAAGGTACTTCAAAAATAATTCAGAACGAATTGTTAGATTGCATGCTACAAGTTTGCTATGAATATATAAAGAATGAAATAGCAGACGCCCAATTGATCTCTGTTATAGCAGATGAGACCACAGATATTTATTGTAAGTTTCAAATGGTAGTAGTTTTCAGATACATTTTAAAAGCCGTTTCCTCAACTGAACGATTTTATTTGTATTCTGGCTAACTTTTTTTAATCCACAAGATCATAATGCAATTAGTTTAGCAAATTGTATTAAAGACGTTTTGCAGTTGCAGATACACCAAATAAATTAATTTCACAGCTAGCTATGATGGAGAAAAATGTTATGAGTGGCCGCCATGGTGGAGTAAACAGAATTATTCAAGATGATTATAAATACGGCTATTATGTTCACTGTTATGCTCATCAACTAAATTTAATTTTAGCTCATGCAACTAGCCAGAATGCAGAAGTACTTCTTTTCTAATATAACAGATATTACGATTTTTTTTTTAAATTCTCCTCGGCGGGTTGAAATATTAAATGAAGTTGTACACTGCCATATTCCAAGAACTTCTACGACACGGTGGCTTTTTAAAAGTGGAGCTATAAATATTATTTTTGAGAACAGAGAAGCGCTTATCCAATATATGGAGAAGGTAGAAAAATACTTTGAAACAATCTACCACAATTAATCAAGCCTCTGCAATCCGTAGAATATTATACGATGCACAATTTGTATTCTGGCTAACATTTTTTCATAAAATTATGCCACACGCCGACGATATCCTATATAACAGGTTGCAAAAATCGATTTCTGATCCTGCACAGGTAGCCACAGCAATTAATATATTTGAAAAATGTATAGCGACTGAAAGGAAAAATGCTGAAGAAATTTCTGCTTTAATTGAAGATGTAGTTCATTTTCAGAATAAAAGACGTAAGGAAGATCCTTATTTAACGAAAGTAGTTGCAGCAAAAGAAGTATGTGATTATATATTAATTCAAATTAAGGAAAGGTTTTCATTTAATAGTCATCTAAGTGGTTCGCTTCTGTTTATATCTTTTAAGTTCTCGGAGTTTGAAAATAAATTCCCATCGCACTATTTAAATGATATAGTTCAGGCATATCCATTTTTGGAGAAAATTAGGTTACAAACTGAACTTGAACTCATTTAGGAGGGGTGCACTGTTTGCGATTTATAATCGAAAATAATTTACAAAATATATTTTCCGCAACGTACACTTTACTGCAGCTAA
The DNA here is from genome assembly GCA_019049505.1 of Pachyrhynchus sulphureomaculatus. Lineage (NCBI taxonomy): Eukaryota > Metazoa > Arthropoda > Insecta > Coleoptera > Curculionidae > Pachyrhynchus > Pachyrhynchus sulphureomaculatus. The sequence continues at coordinate 73,901,408 of CM032453.1, read as the reverse complement.
TCATTACCATTCTGATGACAATTGCTGAAGCTGAAAGAAATTTCTCCACTTTAAAAAGAATTAAGTCGTTTTTGAGAAGTACTATGAATGCAGAAAGACCTTCAGCATTGGGAATGTTGTCAATAGAAAAGAAAATGATAGAAGATATTATTGATTTTAATCAATTAGTGATTTGCAAATTTGCAAATTTAAAAAACCGCCGTATGGATTTTTCGTTTAAACATAATGCTACATACAACATAGCCTTGTGAGGTATGTAAACCTCCACCAAATTCCACTTTGCACAGGAAGCTTGTATAACAAATGCAGAATACTTTCGAATAATCGGATTCTAGCGTGCAATACAGGCAGGCTAAACTGTAATGCATCTTTGGCGACGTTATTTTTTACCATGAGGTTATTAAACTGTAGTTCAAAGGAACTAGAATCATAAATGTAGCATCTCATTGTTGAAGTAGTTGAGCCTTATTACATGTTTCGTGGTAAAAGAGATGTCTCCTTGTAAGAATTCGCTGTTTACCAAAGCGTTTATTGCATTTTCTATGTAAGTAATTTCAGAATTTGTCATATCCACTGTTTCTGTAACAAATCTAATCTTCACTGGCCGACAGTATCGTGGCGAAGAGGAAGTTGGATTCTGCCAGATAACTTTCTTGTTTGTCCCATAATTTATTTGTAGTAGAACAAAGCAATGTTGAAAAAATGTTGCTATTAATTGCATCTTCTTGCATTTTTTGCTTAAATTGTGCTTGTTACGATCCGTCATATCCTCATTTCGAAATGAGTGTCAGTGTCTGACGCTCCTAAAAATTTAATTCTTTTAGTACATCCTCCAAATATGTGGTCAAATGTTTAGCCGTGTGGCTAAACGTTGTTGTAAGTTACCCGATAAGCCTCTTTCGCCAGATAAGTCCTTTTTGCTTGCTGTAACACGGTGTAACTGGGAAAATACTTCTTGTTACTATTCCTTGTTATTTCATACTGTCTCCTTGAGAAGCCAGCTTCTATAAACATTGAGAGGGCGGCTACTCGATTTAGTTGTGACTGTTTTTCATGCTGCTTTAATATTTTGTATGCTTTCTGGTATGTTTGGGGCTGTATGGGGAGAGTTAGTTATGTCTTTTAGAATACTGGATGCAATTCTCTCTCCAAAACTCTGAAGAGATGTTTGAGCAGCACGAATTATTACTTCTTTATCTACAACACTGCGTAGTTCCTTTGTTTTTTTACGTTTGCTCCTCTCACTTGATTCTTCAAATGGCTTCGTTGGTCGACCAAGAACGTCGTTTTATCCTAGATATTTCAAATGTTCCTTATAACTATTCGTTATTTTTTTTTTAAGAAAAACTTCTGCTTTTCTATGCGCTTTTTCTTGAATTGTGATTTCAAATAGGAGAACTTCCTTTTTTTCCTCATCACAATAATTCATCTTGCGATAAAATATATCTATTTTTTCTTTAAAGTTTTGTTTCTGCAATTTTTCAAAAAGTCGTCTACGTGTTACTACTAGAGCTCCTGCAATACCATCAGATCCTAGAACAAAATAAAAACTGTTTAAATTAAAAAAATAAATAAATATAAAATACCACGTGGTTTTCACGGTTTGATTTAAAAGATCATGAAAACCTCGATTTCACGGGAAGTTACGGGTAATATTGATATATTTGAATAGTAAATATACTTTTTTTTATGTGATAGCCAGTAAACTCACTGGAACGCACCCTTTAAAAAATATCTTTTTAAATACTGAAAAACGAGTTTTCGTACAACAATTTTGAGTAACATTTTCTACCTTCAAAACATTACTAGTTATTTAAAGAAAAATACGTTAAAATGATCAATATGTATGCGCTCTTACCTGTAATATTCAAATCTATCACAATTTTCTTCAAGATAAACTCCAAAAAAAGTAAAATCACTTTTTTAAAGAACTGTTTTATAACGAATGCCGTGAAGAGAAACGAACACGACGATTAAATTTCGACTGAGACTCCGGCGTGCGCTTTGTCAAATGGGTAACGAGAGTGTTGTTGTTCTATGCCTATTCAACATTGTTAGTTATCAAATTTTTTCTACCTGGAACAAGTTTTAGGAAATCGATTTATGGCCACCTAAAACGCTGAAGTACCCCTATGTGCGCTCCTTAAACCCGGCTACGCCACTGCAGGTAATCTATTTTTATTCTTCTTGCTCAAGAATTATTAAAAAGGGTTCTTTAAACGATATTTAGAAGGGCCCGTAATTGGCTAGCTGAATAGCTGTCTAGCAGAACCCTTCCAGCACTTCTATGAAAAATGGAAACGATGTGTAGCTGTTCAAGGAATCTGCTTAAAAACTAGATTGAGAAAAAAAAATGTCTAATTACTCTTCTGCCACACCATGGAATTAATCTGAAATATGTTACCAACATTGATTTAAAAATTTCTTAGAACATTAAGCCACGAATTTCCTCATTGAACTTTTCCTAGCCACTACATTACAACTTTTATTTTTAAATGTTAACGTATAAGCACTTCTAAAGTCCCATATCATGAACATATAATACAGTCCATACCAACTACCTTTTTAAAATTCCAACAATCATTAGATACAAAGTAGACACCACTTATCTAAACATTTATCAAATCGCCCCCTAGTTAAAATAAAATAGCTACCTATTTAAGGGAATTGGTAATTGGCCCACTATGTAACGTTATCTTAATGGGTAATCTAGTTTTAACCGTATTTGATTTAAATACCACGATCGACTGGACTCTTAAGGCATTTGAAGATTATTCTGGTGTCACTTAACAAATTTGTGAGCGATAAAAAATAGTAATTACAGTAGTAAATGAGAATAGATGTAATTAAGATTTTTTTTTCTCAAAATATATGAATAGAAACCGACAAGTAATTACACAGATATACAAAAAAATTCTCTGTCTTTTAAGTTAGGCAAGAATTTTTTATACTGAATTTAAAAAAATAATAATAAAAAAAGACATCTACCGTGAGGTATTTTCAGAAAACACACTTAAAGCTGCCAGAAAACAATTAAATTGAATTTTAATAAATAATATAAAACTGTATAATCATTAAAATTATGGAATAAAAACTATTATTTTAGACATCTACATTTATCATAAAAACTTTAAAATATTAGGTTTCAGTGTTTATTTTTGACAAAAAACACTCATACACCACTTTTAATAAGCAAAATGATGTTCAAAATAAATATGTGCAACCGCTAAATTAAAAAATTGTTTTTAATTCTTATTAATATTGAACAAAACTATTATTTCCAGTATTTTTTGAAGTTCTTAATCCTTGTATTCTGGCTAACATTATGCCACACGCCGATATCCTATATAACAGTTTGAAAAAATCGACTTCTGATCCTGCACAGGTAGCCACAGCAATTAATATATTTGAAAAATGTATAGCGACTGAAAGACAAAATGCTGAAGAAATTCCTACTTTAATTGAAGATATAGTTCATTTTCAGAATAAAAGATGTAAGGAAGATCCTTATTTAATGAAAGTAGTTGCAGCAAAAGAAGTATGTGATTGTATATTAATTTAAATTAAGAAAAGGTTTTCATTTAATAGTCGCTTTTGTTTATGTCTTCTAAGTTCTCGGAGTTTGAAAATAAATTCCCATCGCACCATTTAAATGATCTAGTTCAGGCATATCCATTTTTGGACAAATTAGATTACAAACTGAACTTGAACTTATTTATAAACGGCCAAATTTTAGAAATTTGCCAGGGGGTGCACTGTTTGCCATTTATAATCGAAAATAATTTACAAAATGTATTTTCCGCAACGTACACTTTACTGCAGCTAATTATTACCATTCCTATGACAACTGCTGAAGTTGAAAGAAATTTCTCCACTTTAAAAAGAATTAAGTCGTTTTTGAGAAGTACCATGAATGAAGCAAGACTTTCAGCATTGGGAATGTTGTCAATAGAAAAGAAAATGATAGAAGATATTAGTGATTTTTAATCAATTAGTGATTGACAAATTTGCAAATTTAAAAAATCGCCGTGTGGACTTTTTGTTTAAACATTGTATTTAGAATGTTCAGCTTATAGTTAGATGTTTTAAACAAAACACTGAATTTTGATATATTTCTAATATGGACTGCATTTTCTTTCATCAAGTGTTGTATATTATCGCTTTTATACATATTTGTCCATATACCGCGCCCATCTGCCTGTTATAGTTGGATAATCTAGTTTTAACCGTGTTTGATTTAAATAGCACGATCGACTGGACTCTTAAGGCATTTGAGGATTATTTTGGTGTGAGCGATAAAAAATAGTAATTACAGTAGTAAATGAGAATAGATGTAATTAAGATTTTTATTTATCAAAATATATGAATAGAAACCGACAAGTAATTACACAGGTATACAAAAAATTCTCTGTCTTTTAAGTTAGACAAGAATTTTTTTATTCTGAATCAAAAAAAAAAATAATAAAAAAGACATCTACCGTGAGGTATTTTTAGAAAACACACTTAAAGCTGCCAGAAAACAATTAAATTGAATTTTAATAAATAATATGAAACTGTTTAATCATTAAAATTATGGAGTAAAACTATTATTTTAGACATCTTTAAATGCTCTGAATCTACATTTATTATAAAAAGTTAAAAATATTAGGTTTCAGTGTTCATTTTTAATAAAAAAAACACTCATACACCACTTTTAACTAAGCAAAATGATGTTTAAAAACAAATATGTGCAACTGCTAAATTAAAAAATTGTTTTTAATTCTTATTAATATTAAACAAAACTATTATTTCCAGTCTTTTTTGAAGTTGACTGACTTGACATCAGAAAATAAAGTTTTACGTTCAGTTTTAACAAAAAATTCGCTTATAACACTTACAAGAGTGCTATGTGGTTGGTAAAATACTTTTTTAAGGAAACAAATGCAATGAAATATTAATCTTGTTTAATATTATTAAAAATTAAAAACAATTTTTTAATTTAGCGGTTGCACATATTTATTTTAAACAGAATTTGTTACGTAGCTTAGGTAAAGGTGATGTACGCGTGTCTTATGTTAAACATGAACACTAAAACTTAATGTTTTAAAATTTTTATAATAAATGTAGATTCAGAACATTTAAAAATGTCAGAAATAACAGTTTTATTTAATAATTTTAGTTATACAGGGTGAGTCAAACGATAGAGTAAAGTTCATTATCTCATTTGTTTCTGGAATGACGAAAAAAAATGTTAAATACAATAGTTTTAGGGAACGTTAAGGTGCACAGTTTAAAATTATTTTTGAGGATACAGGGTACTTTAAAAAAGTGTGGCCGATATGACATGGTTTTTTAAATGGAACATCCTATTTTCTAAATTATTATTAAATTGTGCGTAAAATTTTATAACTTTTTTATTAATAAATGTTATATACCTACACCTAGTAGTTTTTCTAATATTTCAATTTTTTTTTTAAAAAATACTAGTTTTCAGTTTTGTGAAAAATTGCCAGTAGCGCGATTGTTTCTGAAGGTGGAATACTCATAATTGGTATGAGCGTTCTATAGAGATGAAAAAAATATATATATGTAAAGAAATTTGAGTTAGATGTTACAGGGTGTTCAAAATAGATTTATGCATTTCGACTACTTTGGATTGAACAATCTCAAATTTTTTAAATGGCACACCCGGTATATTATTATTTTTTCTGATAGATTTTATAAAACCCTCCAACTTTTATTAAGTATGTCATATAACTATTTCTAATAGTTTTCAATTTATTTTGAATTTTTCAATTTTTTATCCTTGTTTTTAATATCCTTACGCTATTGTGAAAACATAAACAAATAGTTAATAATAATTTTAATATAGTTAAACTTATCAAATGATTAATTATTATGACGTAATAAATGTTCAAAAATATGCCCGTCTACTTGAATACACATGTTTAGTCATTTTACTATATTTTCCTTCACTTTGCTTAGCATTAAGGGGGTTATTTTCCTACACGCATCCCGTATCCTATTCACATAAACACAATCTTTAATGTAGCCCCACAAAAAGAAGTCTAAAGGTGTTAAGTCACATGATCGAGGGGACCACTGAATGAATCCATCCATACCGATCCATTTTTGTGGGTAACGATCGTTTAAAAATTCCCGAACTTCCCGGTTGAATCCACATTTGTTCCCTTTCAAAGTTATCAACTTCTTCAAGAAGCTGGGGTAATTCTTTTTGCAAAAAAATATGGAATAATAATTCAAAAATCTAATATTTCACACCATATATTAAGCGACCAATGGTTTTGGTTTTGAACTTCCTGGACCCAAAATGGATTAACTGTTGAATAACAATGCATGTTATGGCTGTTAACTGCTCCATTACTGCGAAATGTAGCTTCATCAGAAAACATTATTTTGGATAAAAAATTTGGACCGGCCTCTATTTATGGTGGTACAATAGTTTACTCATCGTTCAAAATCACATTCTTGAAGTTCTTGGTGTAGTTCCATATGAAAGGGATGATATTTTCTCGCGGTGCGATTAGCCGTAGATTGGGATGTGTCAGATAAGTCAGCTAGTTGACGGCTGCAGACCTGGGGATTATCTTTAACATGAAATAAAATCTCCATTTCTTTTTCCTCATTGGTAGCATTCTGGTTTACTACTCTCCGTTTCGTATACTCAACGCTACCACTACCATCAAAACCGTTCCATTAAGCACTGAAAAGATTTTCTAGATGGTATACGGCTATTAGGGTACTTCGCTCCGTAAAGCCTTACTGCCAAAAGACAATTTTTTCCCGTCTCGCCCAGTATATAAACCATATCAATAAATTCATTTTTAGGAAAATAAATACGTCACTTACTACAACAAATTAAACTATTTTTACTTGCTTAATAGATATGTCAAAATTTGACAATGCCTACATTTTTGTTTTGTCCTGGCAACTATGATGTTATAGCGCTACTGGAAATTTTTTACAAAACTGGAAACTAGTATTTTTTTTTTAAAAAATGAAATATTAGAAAAACTACTAGGTTTAGGTATATAACATCATAAATAAAAAAGTTATAAAATTTTACGTAGAATTTAAAAATAAATTAGAAAATAGGATGTTCCATTTAAAAAAAAAACATATGTTATATCGGCCACACTTTTATGAAGTATCCTGTATACTCAAAAATAATTTTAATCTGTGCACCTTAACATTCCCTGAAACTATTGTATTTAACATTTTTTCGCCATTCCTGAAACAAATGAGATAACGAACTTTACCCTATCGTTGACTCACCTTGTACAGTTTTACATTACTTATCAAAATGTATTTTTTTTTCAATTTCTGGCAACTTTCAGTTTGTTTTCTGAAAAAATATCACGGTGGATTTAGATTCAGCATAAAAAAAATGCTTAAGAAAACACGTCTCTTACTAAAAAGACAGAGCATTTTTTTTTGTATACCTGTGTTATTTTTCAGCCGTATAAAATGACAAATTCATATATTTTAATAATGACTTTAAATTATTTTAATTTACATTTACATATAAACCAAAAGATTTTGAACATACTTCTGAACACACTATACCACTACTTACATGGCCGGATAATATTATTGCAACTACACCAGTTGAGAAAACCAACTTGTTAGCTGAACTTTTTGCTTCACATTCTACTGTCAATTTCCAAGGAAAAACACCACCAACTATTCCCATAGTGCAGTCCAGGATGTCCGAGATTATTTTCAGACAGGCAGCGTATTATAAAACGTTTTTTTTTAATGAAGCTAGACACCAAAAAAAGCTTCTTCGCTAACGCTATACCTACCATAGTATTAAAAAAATGCGCGAGAGAACTAACTCCAGTTTTCTGTAGACTTTTCAACCTATCTCACAGAAAGAATATTTCCATTCTGCTGGAAGTGCGCTACAGTTCAGCCGATACACGAAAAAAGCAAGAAGACCTTGCCAAAAAACTACCGACCAGTCAAACTGCTTTCAATAATATCGAAAGTTATGGAAAAGGCCATCAATCAGCATATACTAAAATATCTGGAAGGGTTGAATATTATTAGGCACAGCTTTCGTAAGCAAAAACTAACAGAAGATCTTCTAACTTATGTAACATATGTTTGGAACAAACGCAATCGAACACTTTGAAGTATCTTGAGCCGTTGCACTTGATATATCCAAGTCATTCGACCGTATTTGGCAGGACGGATTGTTGGCTAAGCTACACTCTTTTGATCTATCAACGCCGGTGTGCCCCAAAGCTCTATACTCTCTCCTACTCTCTTTCTCATCTACATCAACGATCTTCTATAAAGGACCAGAAATCCAATACAGTTTTGCAGATGGCAGTACGCTTATTTCTTCATTCATTTTGAATGCTCGAACATCGGCTACTCCTGCCAATATCTGCAAACAGCAAGAAGTCGTTCAACTTAATAAACACTTGGAAATAATTCTATTTTGGGGTGACAGTAACCAAGTAGAGACTACATGTCCAACAAAAAAAGTGTAAGTGCAAGTGCAAAATAAATAAACTTTTATTTGCTCTTCAAAAAATGACACTATAGCGGCTTTTAACCCATCATCTGAGAAAAAGGTTCAATTTCTGATATTTTTCTTAGGATGTGTGAGCAAAAGGAAGTCGCAGGGCACTAAATCAGGATTATAGTGTAGTTGTTCTAATTCGGTGAATTCACAGCTTTAGTTAATGGCTTGAACTGTACGAGCCTTGTGGACCATGTAGTTGTGTAATAGGTTTTGGTTCTCCATGAAATTGGAAGTTTTTTTCTAATGACCCCCTTCAGACATTGGATAGCCTTTCCGCAATTCACTTCATTAATTGTGGACTCTTTTTCCATAAACAAAATTTCTTCGCAAGAGCAGTAATCGGTAGGTATCAACTTCCTAGAAGACGAGTTAGTTTTCGCCTTCTTTGAAGGGGCAAAGCTTCTATGAACCCATTGTATTGACATTTGCTTCATAGAAGAATCCTAATGGAATACTTAAATCTTATCTCCTGAGAGAATTCGCGAAAAAGAACTCTCAGCGTTTCCTAAAGTGACCAAATGTCTTAAAAAAATTTCATTCCTGACCGATTTCTGCTCTAATATACGAATTTATTCCTATAACTTAATGTACAATCTTGAAAATTAAAGTTTCGTATTTCCCAGCTTCTTTAGCAAGCACCGGGATCTTCATTCGTCGATCTGGCAGTTGCATATTCTAATGGTCTTGCCTCAGTCGGTCTTGATACGCTGAGGACATCATAAATGTTGTCTCAGCTCCATTAATACTGTTTAGACTAAAATTTCACTTGAAAATAAGGTGGGTTGTCATTACTTTGGACATTCTCTTATGAATAACTTTTGGTCCATTTTCCTAAAGAGGAAAATGATAAAGTTTCGTACTAAAGCGTTGAAAACTTTATTACTGTCTGACGCTCGAAATTACTTTCACTTATTCTTCGGGAAAAAAGAAAATCGAAACAACGATAAAACTCAACAATCTCGTACGAAGTTTCGTCACAGTAGAACAGCGGCAGTAATTTGACAAATTTTTTAAAATTCTTAATGTTTTTGACATTAGGGACTTAATTCCATTAAGAAGTAGTTTAATGACAATAACCAATTACTTGAGAAAGCTAAATGAAAAATAAATTAACAATTGCCGGTAATTTTAAAAAAGTTATTTTATTACACACAACACAAATTACTATATTCTACAATGAATAGAATTAACTCTTAGTATAATTCACTTATTTAATGATCCAACAATTAATTTTATAGCAATTCTATTACTTTCATTGTAATTCAATTGTTGTGTTTAGTAATTCAATTAGTCTTACATTGTTTTAGTTACATTTATATTAATTCCCATAGTTGAACAGTAACTTAGTCAAAGGCCGATAATTGATTCTTTGCATGCACATCATAAATGTCTGAATATAGTGTAAACATCCGTCTATATTATTTTTCTTGTCAACATGTTAAGTATATTTAAAAACTTAAAAACGTAGGTCTTCTCTCATCTGAAGTTATTTACGACATTCGCTCTATTATCTGTCTCGGTTATTTGTACATATGCAAGAAAGACAGCGAACAACCTGGAATTTGGGTATAGCTTCATGTTTTAGAAGCCAGTACCGCCGAGTTTATAGGCAATAAAAATAATCGATAATTCTTTGACGGATTGAGGTTTATGTTTAATTTTTGGAAGTGTCTAATGCACGGTTCATTGGACGTTGACCTAATAAAAATTGCTGCACCGGCCACGTTTTGTGTGGGAAATTTATGGTATCCAGGGAAGATGTTTGTACAACTTTTTTTAAATAAATAAAGCCGCGTTACGGGAGTTTTTACCATAAAATCAAACATAACCAGAATTTCCCACAAAAAACGTGAACAGTGCAGCAATTTTTATTCAACGTATATTGGACCATGCAGTAGGCACTTCCTTAATTTTTACAGCAAACGGTCACTATCGTTTCTATCTCATTATTGAATTTTGGAATATACTTGCCGACTAATAACTAGTTCTGTTCAGAACTCTAATATTTTAGGAATATTGACCAAACACTCATATGAGGCCTACAAAATGCCTGAATAGTCAAGTAGGAGATTTTGTGGCGAAATTAATAGTGTATTTTACATCGGAAAGGGATATCTCTTAATGGTGTACAAGAGGTAAATAAATCACATAGGTATATCTTTTATGTGTGTTTACAATGTTCTGGTTCCAGAGAGTCACTGCTGCTTTATAGATTAGTACCAGAACTGTAGCGAGCATCAAAATTCTTAGTGGTAAAAATGAATTGCTTTCAACACCTGGAAAATGACGACCAAGGAAACAATCTAAGACCCATGATCTTACTGAAAATTCTAAAATGGATATTCGTAATACATTATATGATATGTATGCACAAAGTAAGTAGCTATTAATATCTATCGGTTTAAGTGAAATCGAAAGTAAATCATATTGTACTTTTAGAAAAACATGTTACTATTCACAACTTACGTAAAGAACTGCGATAAAAAGAGATAATTAATGTCAGTTATGGAACTCTTCGAACATTACTTCTGGACTTGGGTTTCAAATTTAAGAGAGATGACAACAGACGAGCATTAATGGAGACAGCAAGAATTTGTTCAGTTCAGGGTAGCTTTTCTTAGAAAGTATATGAAAAACAAAAATACACACATTGCCCATCAGCTCGTTTTCATAGACGAAACATGGATTTTTTCAAAAAGCAGTCAAAGGAAATCATGGCAGGATGACAACATTAAAAGTGTTCGTAAGTCTGGGGGATTTGATGGTAAAATGTTTATTGTTTTACATGTTAAACACAGTGTGGAAAATGTTAATTTACTATTTGCTAGCAAGTCAAAACCACTTGATTATCATGGATAAATGAATAGTGAAATGTTTACGAAATGGGTCAGAAACCAATTGATTCCTAATTTAGAAGAATCAGCTATAATTATAACGGATAATGCTTCATACCATCCAGTTGACGTAGAAAAACAGCCATCGTCAGCATGGAAAAAAGAAGAAATTTTCGAGTGGTTACGAGTTTACCTCATAACAAACAGATGTTTAAAATAGAATTGTTAGATATTGCAAAAGCTCATAAAAAATCAAAAGAATATTAAATTGATAAAATTTTTCAAGAGCATGGGCATGAAGTGTTGAGATTACCTTCTTATCACTGTCAGTTTAATGCAATTGAGCTAATTCGGGCAAATGCAAAAATATTTTATAACAAGCATATTGGTGAAGAGGGTGATGGAGATAATCAAGTATTACAGATGTGGGACAGAGCCTTAGAAAGTGTACACCAGAGATATGGCATGCCAGCGTACAACATACAGAAAACCTGATTCAACAGTGGTATGATCAAGAGGTAATAATCGAAGAGATTCCAGAAATCATTATTCGTGTTGGGAATGAAGAAAGCGAGAGTGAAGAATCTACTTCTAGCGATTAGTGTCATTATTCAATTAATAATTTAAATATTACTTACTGACACGTTCCAAGCCCCTTGGGCAACATTCATTGTAAATTTTGCAGGACAAATATAGACTTATCTATCTATTAGTTTGATTTGATAAATCATATTAAAATTGGATTATGCAATTTATATCTCCTATTCATACTTTGTACCCTCGGCATGAAATATCTTTTTGTTTTTAACAGTATTATATTTCAGTTCTCTATTTTAAAATTTTGTTTAATGAGTTCTACCGTGCACCTTTTTCCAGTTTTTATAATGCCTTATATGTAAATTTGATAAAGCTGTGTTAAGTGTGTATTGTAATTTCATTACAAACATTACACAAACTTCAAATAACTAACAGATAACAATTGTAAACTTTTCATAAAGTAAATTTACTCACAAAATAATCCAATAGCAATTTGAAAAATAAAAATAGGTGCTATTAGACGTTGGATTTATGCAGAGAGGTAAATGTCCTTGACAAGTAAGAACTAGGGTGTTTTGTACATTTAATATATCCGTAGCGTTAATTACCAAGATGAAAAATTCTATTTTGACTTTTGAAATTGTCATTTAAAACTCAGACCGCCGACACTAAATTGACAGCTGATTGAATCGTATGAATATTCTTGACGTCGCTTTGATCACATGACTGCAAAGATCTATTGGTCAAACTATACTTTAATTCTATTACTTTCATAGCAATTGAAGTGACTGCGTATTAATTCAATTTCTTCTCGTTGTAATTCAGTTGTTATTTTAATTATCTTTATAGTAATTTAATTATTTTAATAGTAATTCAATTACATTTATAGTAATTCTTTTATTTTCATAGTAATTTAATTACATTCCTGGTAACTGGGTAATTGTTTATTTCTTTTTTTAATTTTATAAGACTTCAGTGACTTTGTAAGTGATTCAGTTGCAGCTCTAGTAATGCTGTTACTACGAAAGTAATTCAATTACGCTAACAGCAACTCAATTATTACTTAAGTGATTAAATTACTCTTCTAGCAAATTAAAGCGAGAATAATTTAATTACTGTGAAAATAATTCAATTGCTACAGAAGTAATTTATTTACCCAGGAAGAATTAACGATCACCAATACTTTACACTAATTATTGGAGGACGAATTTCTATCGTAATTAAATTATTAAAAGTAATTCAATGACTTTTAATTTCTTTAATTGAATGTTTATAACACATTCGTCCGAAGATGCCAAAAATTATTCTACTGTACTGCCTGGAAACTAATTACTAATAACTGCCTTACGCTCTGAGTCTTTCCCCATTATTACTTGTTTGTTTCCCATTTCTTTCAATTTAACGAATTTACGTGAGACTCTGGTTATCAAAAGTTCCAAAAACCGAGGTATTAAATTAACGCCATTGTTTGTGCTTTGAAATAAAGAATCTTTTCGTTTACGCGAAGCAACAAATACTCTAAAATTATAATGCAGCATTCTCGTCTATTTGCTATACAAAAACGGGCCAGTGATAAAAAGGGTTTCGCACCCGAACAATAAAAACGAATTCGTTTCATTTAAACCCTCTATTTTAATGTGAGCCCTTTAATTAAAATGATAAACGTGTGCCTTACCTTACTAAAGTAGCTTAACAAAAAGCAAAACCCCCTTGAAGGATTGCCATAGCGATAGAGGGTTGCTAGATGTCGTACGTTATTTTTTAACGAAGGGGCTAAAAAGATCCTCTACCTTTTTAGCGATATCGCTTCAGGAAAAAAAAATGGGTGGGAGTCAATAAATTTAGTAAGTTATTATTATATATGGATTTTTTTCTTATTATTGGCTCTTAAGAAACCAACTTATAGTTAAATATATATAGTAAGAGGTAGGGTATTATATGTCTTTTTCAGGATTCGTAATTCAGCTTGTAATTTTTTAATATCCTTGGAAACTCATGTTGTGCCTTCATAATTTTCAATTTAAATTGAAGCGGTCAGTAGCCAGAAGTGAGATGTAATTAAACAAGTCACTCTAACGTTCATTTTTTTGCTTGTATAGTGGAGCTTCTAATGGTTCTAGGTTCGGGTCTCCGGACAGGAGTCATGACTCCGAGTGTGCTGAGCTTGTTCACTGCCTTGTTCTGTGTGCCCCGAGTTTCGAGGACCCAAATTAGCTTAACCTATATCCTCTAGACAACTTATTCAGGGCATCTCTGTAGTCACTGATTGGGGCCAAGTTCGTGCAAAGTTTTAGTACTCGAGCGATTGCTCTCGACATATCCTAGGCATTCGACCGTGTTTGGCATGATGGACTGTTGGCTAAGCTACGCTCTTATGGTATGTCTGAAAAGCTCTGTTTGTGGCTCTCGTGTTTCCTCAGAGAGCATTCTTTACGAGTGGCAGTCGACGGACCTTTACTATCAACGCCGGTGTGCCCCAAGGCGCCATACTGTCCCCTACTCTCTTTCTCATTTACATTAATGATCTGCTGGAAAAGACCGGGAATCCAGTCTACAGGTTTGCAGATGACAGTACGCTTATCTCTTCATTCACTTTGAACGCTCGAACAACGGCTGCTCAGACAAATATCCACAGACAGAAGGAAGTCATTCAACTTAACAAAGACCTGAAAGAAATTTTATCTTGGGGTGACAGTAACCAAGTGGAATTTACGCTACGAAAACCCAGGCAGCAGTTTTTTCTAAAAAAGTTAACGTTGCTGAACCCGACATAGTTAAGTCAGGACACTCCATTCCTCTAGCATCGTCGCTTAATTCGTCTGACTGGAGACCCGGAACTGACCGGCGGCCTTGATTCGCTGGAACATCGAAGAACGGTTGGCGACTTGAGCAAATTCTACAAGTATTTTTATGGAAAGTGTTCGAAGGATGTAGCCCGCTTAATTTCTCCCAAAGCGGTGCATGTTAGAAGTACACGTCAGGCTAATACTTCACATCCGTATGAGGTTCAGCTTGTTACTCCTCGTACAACGCTTTTCAAGCAGTCTTTTATATGGAGAACATCATCCCTTTGGAAGAATTTGCCCAGGACTGTGTTTCCCACCGAGTACAATTTACAGCGATTTAAGAACAACGTAGCGCCTGTAGCGCTTTAGGGACTTCCCTGTAGCACGTGTGCTAGACCCATAAAAAAAAACTTGCCTAACGTGCCGTCTGATGCGATATCTGATTACTGCCCTCATCTCATACTATGTCACCATCGCTCTGAACACTAATAGAATCTTCTCCTATGCTCTTGGGATGATTCTTATATGTCCTACTTTACTTGCACATTTCCAAAATCCAAAAGCCTGCATTCATATATAGAACGGTATAACTTCCTTTTTTAACAAAATTGGAAAATTGGATGGTCGGAACAGGTCGTGTAACGCGGATATCAGCGAGGTGCTCGTCGCTAATAAAATGCACAAGGTGACAAGCGTTTCAATTCTCGTCAAATTAGTTTGCACCATAGTGCTCTCAATTCCTGGCTGCCAGATCACTGAACCGTAGCTGACCACTGCGGTGTGGTGCCAGTGCATGATTTGGTATCTTAGTCCTCAGCGAATTCTAGAACGTGGCATAATAACCAAAAGGTAGCAGTCCACTCCTTACGACAGTACGACAGACACTCGGCAATCCTTTTTTTTTTTCGTTTCAAGATTGAACCGGTAGTTTGTATATGAATGGGCATAAAAGGTAGATTCGACTAGCATAAATCTTTTATCACTAGACACCACAGGTGCGAGGAGAGACAATTGCCGTCCTCTTACCCGAACCTGTAGCCGACTGTACCTGACGGCAGCACTCACCACATGTTCTTCTATTGCTGACCTCACTCATTGCAGGATAATTTACTGCTCACCCTTCGTAACGAAGGAATCACAGATCGCCCTGGCTTTTGCCCTTTCATAGGCTCCTTTTACATCAAAGAAGACTGCTAAAAGTACGTCTTCTTATTGCTGAATTCTTTTGACTTTTGTAACTACAGCATGCAGCGCGGTTTCTGTAGATCGGTCTCGATGATATGTGTGCTGATTATTTTGATTTTAAATATCTTCTCCATATGGTACCTGTCATCTATCTTTGTCAAGGTCTCTATGAGAAAAGATGTTAAACTTATGGTATAAAAACCTTTACCACCGAAAAATTAACCCTCTCATTCTTCGGGATGAACAACACCATAGGTGTTCGCCAGTCTTCAGGGACTTATACCAGCAGAAGGATGGTTAGATAGATTTTCTCTAACCTAGGGAGTAGAATGTACGAGAATGTCTGTGGCAACCACCATATTTCTCAAGATTATATACTGGGTAATGGCGCAGGCCCCTAAACAGTCAGATTTTCACCTGGTTATGTTAAATCATTTTTGCAAAACGTTGCACTTACGCGATATATCTGAATCTGATGTGGAATATATAATCAGGAATGTAGTAAAGACCCACGTCACAACGATATTACAAAAGTTTCAATACAAGTCGGTATATAACAATGTACTCATCTATTTAACGTCATATATGACTCTGGGCAAATACTAGTTTAGCCGAAGTTAACTTTTCTTAGCATTCCTAAGAAAAAAAATCCAAGAAATGTTTATAAACATCATGAACAAGGCTGAGAGTTCCTACTAAAGCAGTGTGTTTAAAATATTGAGAAACTATTTCAGTTAGCTCTATAAAATGAAAATCGAGGTATCAAAGTCAATATCATCCCAATAAATAATTGTAGTTACCTGGGCGGTAACGCAATTTTAGTTAACAACCTGGGAGACATTCGGTCAATTCTAAACAAACGTAACTTCTTCTTGATTGAGGTTAGATTCCGAACGTCGTGACCTCTCATGCAACCGTGCTTGTCACGCTCTTCCAGTTCTCACGGTCCTCCGCTGTGTGCTATTTGGTCGATGTAACGAGCCCTCTACTTTTCCCTGGATGACGGGCTTTTTAATGCCTTGGTCTTGCTGTCTGCGGGATCCTTATCATTCTTCGGTAGCAGGTCATTTCGAGGGCCTGTATTCTTCTCTCAGTATATCTATATTGCCAAACCAAAATTAATGATAATTAGTAAACAACACGACAATATTCCACTGAACTTCTGCGAAAAAATTATTGAAGGAGTCCGAAAATTCAAATAGCTCTTCTTTTAATGAAAGGTGAGAATGTGATGATGAAGTGCATGGATAAACTGGTTATGCAAGAAGCAAACTCTTAAAATAAAAAAATCTGGCACTTCACACCATTACGAATAACTGAATACTATATATGGCCAATTCTATTAATTGTCGAAATCTGGCCACTTCAGGCAAGAAAGCTAAATCGAATTAAAGTCTATTACCACAGCAACTCCCTATGAACAGGACACTTTGAAGACAACTATGTAATTTCGGAACTGCTTACATACCGAATGATTTTACGAAACATCATCGTGGAAAGAGAAGCTATAAATATTTACAAAAATAATATATGGTATCGTACTTGTAACATATATTGAGATCATATATTCATATCAAAATTTATACCCCAAGAGAAGATAGAAAAGTGACGTCGTAAAGCTACAAACAACAATCGTTACTCCATAAGATAAAAAACTGGTACAGTATAACACACGTTGCTACATTTGCTACAATGATGAATACTAGAATGGATAAGTGAACATCGACGTGCGGCAAAAACAGCACCGCTAGGAAGAAACAGAAGAAAATATTTGCTTCTAATACCTTCAGTTTATAAGAATCAATTTTGCTATTTAAAATAGGATGTTTTAAATAGTTGTCCTATATCGCGGGGAAAGAAAAACCGCACACCACTTCACGAGATTGAAGAAATTGATTTTTATTTTCGCCAAAAGAGAAATAATTTTCCTTATATTTTTTAGCTGAACCATCAACCATTTAATTTAATATTTTTATTAAATTAACAAAAAGAATTTGCTGATTTTAATCGCCTAAAATTTGACTCAACAGTTATTTTTTACAGTTTACTTTATTCTAGCCATTGTTATATCAAAGTTCTATAAGTTTCATTATGTTATGGTGAGTTATCCCTTACAGCAACTCCCTATTCTCATTGTAAATGTTAGTAAAGTACTTTACGTAAGTTAGCCATATTTCTCTTTATACCGTAAAAGTAAACAAAGTGAAATTTCTCTTCTGACAAAGACGGGGTAAAGATCTATTATATATGTTCCAGTCCAGAGGGTTTTCGGAACTATGACTTAACAAAAGTGAAGTTAACATTTAACCCCTTTAACGAGGTTGAAATTTTGTTGAGATCGCGAAAAATATAATAATGATAAATTTTCCCTCTTATAAACGTAATCAATGTTTCCCCTATCTTAAAAGTTTACCAACTCTTATTTATTTTATTAGAAAAGAGAGAAGATAAAAAAACCCTTATCGAACTCCAAATACATTCAGCATGGATATGAAGGACAAATAGGTAGTAATTATCAATGAAAAGAAAAATAAAATTATTAAATGACATTTTAAATATACAGAGTGTTATGAAAATTGATTAGTCGTAGAGTAGTAATGTTCGTCCGTGAAAGACACATTTTTGTTTGGCTTCGGTTAAACTGCTTGGGGGTAAATTCGGCAAAAGTGTGATTATTTTTTTGAATTTCGATACTCATATCAATAACAAGTAACAAGTTAATATAGTGAAAGAAAATACTTAATACGATTTATGGTGTCGGCATAATAAACAAATTATTGTATAAAAATGATGTTTACTGAAAGACAGAGATCTGACTTGGTATCTATTGTTAAGGAGGTAACGCAAAAAAATAATAAGTGATAAGAACTTCATGGATTCCTTGGCGTCAAAGGTAGCAGATATCATTACACAAAAAATCGATGAACAGGTCAGGACTTTGGAAACTAAAATAAACTCTTTAGAATGTCAAATAAAAAGTTTTCAAACAGAAAAGGAGGAGTTATATTTTAAAATGAATGACTTTGAACAACACGCAAAACTAAATCAACTTCACCTGTATGGTCTCTCCGAGGACAACAAAGATTTAAAAATTAAAGTTTGTGAAATCATACAGTCTAAACTTTCATTTGATATAGCCAATCGTTATCGCATCGGTAAGCAAGACAGCAAATCATTAAAGTTAAGGCCAGTTGTTCTGCAATTCACATCTGTTAAACAACGCAATATGGTGTATTTGAATAAGAAAAAGCTGAAAAATAGTAAACTGGTAATAGTTGAAGAACTTACACTGCGGAGGTACCAGTTGCTGATGTTGGCGAAGGATAGGATAGGAAGAGATAAGGTACGGACAATGGAAGGATATTTGCAAGAATTAATGGAAAAAAGACAATTATTAGAATGGAAGATGACGTTTTGCAACAGGAAAGGGCACTTTGACCGGTAATTCAGGTATTAGTTACATTTATTTATTTTTATTTCTTGCTTTTAATTTAAATTGGTGTGTATTTCTTTTTCTTTATTGCATCATTTTTTTTTTACTTGAATTTAATAAGTATTATTACTGTCTATTTCATTATTATTCTTCTTTTTTCTTTTTAATATATTTTTGTAATTTTGGTACGGAAGAGAGAGAGAGAGAGAGAGAGAGAGAGAGAGAGAGAGAGAGGATGAAGAAATTGTATCTCGCATTTTTTGAATGTACGTTCTCTATTGGCTCATTTTTTTGAGGTTAAGAGTATATTATTGCAGGAAAAATATGACATCTTAGGTATATCGAAAACATGATTGGGCGAAAATATTTCAAATGATCAAGTACAAATTCCAAACTACATCTTTATTAGAACTGATAGAGTAACAAGAGGTGGCGGAGTGGGCATGTACTTTAGAAATAATTTTAAATAAGATGTTTTAAATTCTATTCAGACAGATCATTTGGAACAGCTATGGGTTAAATTTAATTTCAACAATATTTCATATGCTGTAGGTTCATTGTATAGACCCCCTAAGCGACAATTTTGTGAATTTTTGAATAACTTTGAAGATTCTCTGTCATCCTTTTCAATGGAGTGCAGTAGTATATTTTGTGGCGGTGACTTTAATTTAAATTTTTTAGATTTGTGTAAAAAAAGTGTTCAGGATTTTATTTTTTGGATAGAAAAACATTTAATTTGCAACAAATTATAAACATACCCAGTAGAGTTACGAATAAAACGAATAGTTTCATAGATTTAATTTTGATATCTAAAGATGAAAAAGTTTATACTGCCTCAACGAAAAATTTCCCTCAGGTTTCCGATCATGCGCTTGTGGATTGCTGCCTTAATATTAATTTAGTATCAGAAAGTAAAAAGCATTATATAATAAGAAATTTAAAACGTATCGATAGGGACTTATTAAGAACTTTTTTAGAAAATGTTTCATTTGAGGACATTGTGTATATTGTAGATATTAATGACAAACTTTCATATTTGAACACTCCAATATTAAATATTTTTGATGTTCTAGCTCCCGTTGTAATAAAGAAACAAAAATCGGTTTGGCTGACAGACACTGTGCAAACTACGATTAGATTGAAAAATTGAGCGTTTCATAAATACAATAGAACAACAAATCAAGAACATTGGAACTATTATAAACAGTTACGCAATCAAACTAACATCGCTATAAGAACTGAAAAAAGAAAACATTTAAAATTCTGCGCGAATAACGGTAACAGCAAAATATTGTGGCAAAGACTGAGAAACTTGGATATTGTGAATAAACCTACAGCTAAGCATCTTCCGGATGCCTTAAATAGATCTTCTGATATTGATGATCATTTTTTGCAATTTCAAGAAATGACCAACAGACGGATCCAAATTTGATAGAATATTATTTCAATAACATGAAAACAAACATAGGAGAAAAAAATTTTAGTTTTTTTACTGTCACTACAGATGAAGTAAAATCTCAATTACTTAGTATAAAATCAGTAACTACAGGTTCGGACTCTCACTGTTGTGCTTATGTTGTCCCAGGATTTTATCTTTCCTTACTAATATAATGAATTGTTGCATTTTGGAGGGGATATTTCCAGATACCTGGAAAATAGCTCGTGTTACACTCTTACCAAAAAATAATGATATTAAATCTTTTAATGAACTACGTCCTATAAGTATTCTACCTTGTCTTTCAAAAATTTTGGAAAAAATAATGGATAAGCAAATAAGATTTTTCTCAGAAAATAACTCTGTTTTACCCATGAATCAGTCGGATTTCAGAAAGGGTACAGCTGTACAACAACTTTATTAGGTGTGACCGATGACATATTTAGAGCCTTGGACGTTGGGAAATCGTTGATATTGATGCTCTTGGACTATTCCAAGGCATTTGATATGGTATGCCATGACTTACTGTTAGCTGTTCTAAATTTTGTTGGTTTTTTCGAATAGTGCTATTGGGTTTCTGGAAATTATTTGAGCAACAGACTCCAGTACGTTGAAACGTCCATGGGACAGTTATCGAGGGAATTGGTGAAGTGTGGCGTGCCACAGAGCTCCATATTGGGACCTCTACTTTTTACAATTTATACGAATAATTTTATTTCTTGTTTGAAGCATGTCAAGTCATATCTCTATGCCGATGACACTCAACTGCTGTACTCTTTTTTGTCTAGTGATTGGCGAATGGCTGAAGCGATGGTGAATTTTTCGGAGCGCCATGGTTTGCTAATTAACCTTGATAAATCATCTGTCATGATTTTTGGTAAACATAGGGAGCGTTTGCAGCGTGATATCAGTATAAACATTGCTGTTCAACGTTTGGAATTGCAAAATAGTTCAAAAAATTTAGGTGTTATAATAGATACAGATTTGCGTTTCAAAGAACACGTAGGGCATATTATACAAAAAGCCTATATGTCACTGAAAATGCTTTAACACATCGACATCTTTTGGAAGAATCTCTCAACGTAAAATTGGCAGATTCTGTTGTTTTAAGTCACTTTAATTATTGTGATATTATATATGGACCGTGTTTAGATAAAGTAAACTTAAATAGAATTGAAAAAATGCAAAGGAGCTGTTTACGTTTCATTTATAGTATAAGAAAATTTCAGTCCGTGTCGCACAAATTAGAGGATGCTAAGTGTTTGAATATGCAGGATAGACGTAGACTACATTCTTTGGTAATGTTTCATGTTTTTGTTGTTAATAACTGCCCACCATACCTAACAAATAAAATTATTTATAGAACAGACGTTCATAGATTGAATTTAAGATTTGGTGGCCTTATATCTCCACCACCTCACCGAACGGCTTTTTTTAAAACAAGCTTTTCCTACGATATTTATGAACTTTATAATACCGTACCTGTTACTTTAAAAACCTTTAAACCTGAGATATTTAGAAAGCGGATAAAAAATATTTTAAACCAATTAGATAATTAGGTTAATTTTTGTCGCATTTCTTTCTCTTTCTCTCCCTCTCTCTCTCTATCTCGTTTAGTTTTATTATTTTCTTTAATTCATGAACATCTATGTTTGATGATGTAGTTTACATGGAATTGAACTTTGAATAGTTTTAATTGTTTTCAGCTCCTTTTTCTTCTTTTTGTAGCAGAAATATTGAAATGTATAATGTAAAGTGTAATATTAATGTTCTTTTGCAGAAAAGAGGAAATAAAATTATTATTATTCTATTTAAACAGGTAAATTATTGTACCAATAGCAACTGCAGAAAATTATTAATATTATTATTATTATTCTAGTTTTTGTTCCTCTTTTTCACATTTGGTCAATGTGGCTCCGTGTTTGGCTGACGGGCCTAAGCCAAGACAGCACAAACGTCATTACCACTGTATATCAAGGTATGACCTGACAAAATTACATATTTTCAAAATCACAGACTTCTGAATGTTTTTGTGTATGTTTGTGTTGATTCCTAATTGTGCTAAGTGTTTTTTTATGGGTCTAGTACACGTCCCTAAAGCGCTACAGGAGCGACACGTGTGCGGAAAAAAGTAATTCACGTTGTTCTTGAATCGCTGTAAATTGTACTCGGTGGGAAACACAGTCCTGGGTAAGCCATTCCAAAGGGATGATGTTCTCCATATAAAAGACTGCTTGAAAAGCGTTGTACGAGGAGTAACAAGCTGAACCTCATACGGATGTGAAGTATCAGCGCGACGTGTACTACTAACATGCACCGCTCTGGGAGGAATTAAGCGGGCTACATCCTTCGAACAGTCTCCATGAAAATACCTGTAGAATAGACTCAAGCCGCCAATCGTTCTTCGATGTTCCAGCGAATCAAGGCCGTCGGTCAGTTCTGGGTCTCCAATCAGACGAACAGCCCTTCTCTGAACAGAATCCAACAAATGCAGTGTATGTTTGGGAGCGGAGCCCCAAACATGGAAGCAGTATTCCATAGTTGGTCGAATTTGAGCTTTGTAAAGAATTAACAGATGTTGTGGAGTGTAAAGCTTTCTGGTTCGAAATAATATTCCCAATTTTTGAGAAGTTCTCCTTGCTATGCCTGCAACATGTTCATGCCAGGACATATTTCCCAAATTAACGCTCAACAAATTGAGTGACGATGCTAGGGGAATGGAGTGCTCCGTCATATCTATGTCGGGTTCAGCAACGTTAACTTTTTTAGAAAAAAACTGCCGCCTGGGTTTTTGTAGCGTTAAATTCCATTTGGTTACTGTCACCCCAAGATAGAATGTCTTCCAGGTCTTTGTTAAGTTGAATGACTTCCTGCTGTCTGCGGATATTTGCCTGAGCAGCCGATGTCCGAGCGTTCAAAGTGAATGAAGAGATAAGCGTACTGCCATCTGCAAAGCTGTAGATTGGATTCCCGGTCTTTTCCAGCAGATCGTTAATTTAAATGAGACAGAAAGTAGAAGACAGTCGACTGCCACTCGTAAAGAACGCTCACTGAGGAAACACTAGAGCAACAAACAGACACACCACAAGAACGTAGCTTAGCCAACAGCCCATCGTGCCAAACACGGTCGAATGCCTTGGATATGTCAAGAGCAACCGCTCGCTGTGCTAAGTGTAGTGTGAATGTTGTTGGTGTAAGGTCTGTGGCTGATATGACGAGGGGAACAATTGGTTGCGGTGTAGTAACAGCGCATCACTGTTCTGTTTATTTGATCTGTCTACTTTAACCGCCGCTTTGGTTTACCAGCCTTGGTAGTTGCATGTTGTCCTTGCAAAACATACGTGGCTTCGTTTGGCTTTGGTGGTTGTGTTTGTCCCGCATCTGTGTCGGTTGTGTTTGGAATTGATTTCGATGAGTCCAGGCGGCGAGTAATTTTTTCCTTAGTGATTTCTTTGTCAGGTTTTGTGATTTTATTATAGCAACGCATGACGTGTTCGTTGATTTCTGTGGTGCAACTCATGCGTTGCTTTGATTTTCCCGCCTTGGTGGATGTCGGCTTACTCGCCAGCACACACTTTTAGCAGGTCCATTTTCTTTTTCCCGGTTTTCATCGTTTTGGTCAAGCTGCCATTTCCCCCGACGTCGCTCGTCCAATGCTTCTTTTATTGGTTTACTGTTGTTTGGGGTGTTTTCAGTGTTCTTTGGTGTCAGAAACTCAAATTGTCCCGACATTGGGTTACCTGTTAGTAGAAGGTAAATCATTTTGGTGTGTTTTCCTGTGCTTATTGTTGTTGGTATGCCCCTAAAAGTTATTTTTGTATCTCTTGTTCGTTGTTTTGAGAAGATATGAAAGTTGCTACTTTGGGTTTCCGAGAGGGCGAGTATCTCTAGGTTCGTTATATAGGTGTCGTTTTTCCTCTCAAATAATCTGGACAACACAAGACAGCACAATATGACTCAGGTACCTCGGGATCGTCAATGCCCGTACTAGGAGAATCCTGGTGTTCCCCTAGCTCCTGAGAGCTTATTATTATTATTCTCAAAATTATTAATGTTAGTACTCTTTTAAAACTAATGAGAAAAATCGACCCCGAAGATTTATAGTTCTTTGATATGTATGCCAATGATTGCAATATTCAAATATGGCAATAAATGGGCAGATGTAATGTCGTCATATTAAAAATTAAAATTTTGGTATTTTTTGTTATAATAAATTAAAAGAATTATCAGTTTTTGGTTTGAAAAGGATGCCCGATGCCAGAACAAACTATACTTGGATTCAATAGATATAGAAAAAGAGCATACTTTTCCCGTGGGGAGTAACGTATGTTTAATCTTTCATTTTATGAGAGTGGCACTAGGTTGACTTACTGTTATATGTGGAGCGAGACTGATGGACACAGAGCAGTAAAATTTGTACAATGATGTGGAAATATTTAATGCTCTTAGATAATAGGGACATAAAGGAAGTCGAGCCGTATTGTAGTAATTGTGCAGGCGTAATTTTGGGTAGAAAACTCATTTTTGCGTTTTTCTTTTACACTGTTTGTTTTTTTTTTCATTTCGTCCCTCCTCGTTTCCTCTAAAGGATACCCTTTTCATTGTGTGTCCAATGTTCATAACTTATTCTTGAAATTAACTTGACACCAAGTTGTGAGGTCGATAAGGTGAAATTATTGAAAAATTCTAAAACCTACTCACTTGATACAATATTCGTTTCTATCTTTGCAGGATTATTATGTTTTTTATGCACGCCAGTTTTTATTACACCAGATCTCTTGAACACCCGTTCTTATTACATCGGTTTTTTACGAAGATCAGTTTCAATACACCAGCTTGAGAAATGACAAATCTTCAGAATATCAGATTTTTACTACAATTCTTGTGTTACCTCACTGTTTTATCTCATCGCTGAATTTCACATTGCATTTTTGTCGTATGGAACATTCAATTTCCAACAACTCTCTCCAGTAAGTTTGTTACCAGTCTCTACACTACATGTTTACCGTCAAGCGTTTGGTTCTTTGCCTCTTCATTAATTTCCAGAGATTTATTCTACTGCAATCAGCAAGGGAAGAATATTAAGGCCAGTAACTGTTCTATCTGTTTATACCCATTACCTTTATACTAGGGCCGCGTTTTAAATTTTGACAAATGGCCACTAGAAGGCGCTATTGAGATGTAACATTACCATTGCTGTAAAATTAGACATTTGTTATTGTTAAAACAGTGGCACCTCATAAATTGTCCGAGTGGTTTGTATACAGTGAGCGTTTAAAAAAAACAAAATTGTGAATGACATTTCACGTGAAGGATTTCGTTGGATGATTTTTTACGGTTTAAATAAAAGGCTACCTCAACAACAATGCCTCAAATCGCTTCGTTCAAGTTTTGGTAATGAATGACCATCAAAAAAGACTGTTTACAACTGAAGACCTTGCAGCAAGAACGAGGTAAGTCCGCTTTTATGGTTTCCGAGATAATCGAAAAAAACGCTGGTATCTTTATGTTGTTTCTCTAAAATGTCTCGACTTTTTGGAGATCATTCTCTAAGCCGTTGTGTATAAGTTTTAACTTTAAAACTTGATGATATTTGGAAATTGCAGATTATTTTTAAATAAATAAAGTAGACTTACCTCCTTCTTGCCTCCAAATTTCATAATTTCATGAAGATATAAGTAAAAATATAAATTAAAAAAAGAAACTATTAGAAAAAGGTTTATTTCTTGTTGAACCATGTAAACTAAACAATACTTATAAAAATAACAAAAATCTCTAAATATTTGAACTCATTCGTCATTTAAGTCGTCTGGTTCTGCATCTGTTAAATCAGTTTCTTCGCCAGATTACTCTACATCGCTTTTTAGGCCTTTATAATACTCCATACAGTTTTCAGGAACATATTTTCGGGTAAGGGTCATGGCATTATCATATTTTAGTTCGCGTCACGTTCTTCTTTCTGATATCAACATAGGAAAATATAATCGTGCTAGTTGACATGCTACACTTAATGTTAGTTGATTTAGAGACATACTGAAAAATTCTGTGTTTTGATATGGTAAATTTGTGCTTGTCGTTATCTATTACAACTTTTTTGAAAGACAGAGCTAAGGTGTTGACATGGTAAAGAATCATATCTTGCGTAACGGCCACGACATGAACGCTTCTTGAAGATTTTTTCAAATGATTTATATGTTCTTCAGGTGTATATATCCGTTCCACTTTTCTCATATATTTTTCTGTTCTCCCAAATGATCGGACAAGTGTGACCGGGTTCTGGGAAGCGGTGCACAATGTTGTCAAATCTGCCATGTACCAAGCAATACCGATATTGCATTAGGCTATTATTTTTATTTTGAGCCGCGCATTTATCTGAAAAAATGTATAACACTATCACAGCTTTGTTTAATGTATTTTCAATGTAGTGTGCCAAAAAACTGATGGTCTCATTTGGAGTTTTTCTAACAGTTACTTCATCATAGCAATCGTACATAGACTTTTTCAACTTCGCAGAATGAATACAGTTGTACATCCAGAGTTGGCGAAGATAGAATGTGTCACCAGATGGAAGTGGAGCATTTTACTGGAAGTCAAAGCAAAGAGTATCCACTCGTGGATCTTCGCTAGCAATAGACGATTTTTGCGAAAGATTGTCAAAAAATGTCTTTGTCTTACTTTGATGCAATGTACGCTGAGTTTCTACCTCATTCATTTGTACAAACTGACTTCTTCTTGTTCTCCAAAGTATCGCAAAGCTGGCAAGTGTCGAATCTCGGATGACCAAAATGGTAATTTGCAAAATTTACTTTAAAATACCTATAATAGAAGTCGTAGGTAACGCGTGATTTAAAATCAGGTAATCCATTTCGATTTTCCTGTATTAACGTATACATATTTGGTTCAAACTTTGCCAGATATAATATATAAAGTGTGCGAATATTTAGTTCAGGTGAGAGGTAGTATTTTTCATTATTTTTGGAGCGACTATAACGAGAGTTTCGCTTTGGAAACTCTGTTACTTGTGAATAGACACAACGATTTCTGTTGGAATGGCGTTGGGCCTACTTGAATGTCTACCTCTCATATCTTTAATGGAAGTTATAGCCGAAGGCTTTGCCAAATTGCTGCAATAATCTCTACTCGTTTTGAAGACACACCATGAAGAGAACAGAAAGCCTTTCTGCAAACATCAAAAACCTCTTGGCCAAGACGGATCTGAAAATTAATAAGTTAATAGTAATATTCTAAAAGATTAGGTTAAACCTGCTTTATTAGAAGCAGATTTAGGTCTTCTGCTTCCAATACGAGGTCGCGATCTAAGAGGAGCCGTAGACGTTATAAGTCCAGCTAAGTAAAGATTTTGAACGGATCGTTGACGCAATTAATTGAATTTCTGCAAAATTATTTTGCCGATTTATCAGATCAATCCTTTGAAAACACCTCTTTCTACATTTGCAGTCTTCACCGGTTGTCCTTGCAGCAACAAGCTTGTTAACCGAATTTATATGCTCTTATCCAGGTGCCAGTTTCTATTTTCTAATACTTCTTTTCAACATTTCCGGGTTTCTTTTTTTCTGCCGTTTGGGGGTAGTTTCCTGATTTTCGTCACTGCTCGAATTTGAACTGTTACTAGAGTTATTCGGTTTGTAATCA
Organism: Pachyrhynchus sulphureomaculatus; assembly: GCA_019049505.1. Lineage (NCBI taxonomy): Eukaryota > Metazoa > Arthropoda > Insecta > Coleoptera > Curculionidae > Pachyrhynchus > Pachyrhynchus sulphureomaculatus. Next base: position 73,873,009 of record CM032453.1, on the reverse strand, counting down.
GAAGAACTAGAGCTGAAAGGCTCTCTTTCACTGTCACTGCCCTCAGATTCCACTATATATAATTTGATTTGAATTCTTGTTGCACCAAACGATGTGGAATAGTCGATAGTGTCAAAAAGTGGACTTAACTCATGTTTGCCCAAAAATGGACTTGCCTCTTTCTTGCAGTGAGGCCTTCACTTGGTTTGCAGAATTTCGTCATGGTTATGCTTCCATCAGCGATGAATTTCGTGAAGGTCGACCAAAATCGGTGGTTGTTCCAGAAAACATCGCTGCTGTGCGTAACACGATTGAAGAGGATCAGCATGTGACTTACCGTGAGATAACAGATCCTTAGGTATTTTGAAGACTGCAGTACATTCAATATTGCATGAACATTTAGCTGTGAAAAAGATCTGTTTCCGATAGATTCTGCAGAATTTTACTAAAACTCAAAAAAAGGCGCGTGTCAATTGGTGTGAGGAAATGCTCAAAAAATTCTAGTCTAGGTCATGCAAAATCCGTATACTACATCGTAATAGAAGATGAAATATTTGTACTAGAGGGATACTAACCAACAATCAACTGTTTGGGTGTTCCAAGATGAGTCCAACAAAAGTGGTTCGTTTGCGAAGCACTTCCAAGAAAATGATCGCTTGTTTCTTTAGTTACACTGGACAATTTGCAACCATTGCGTTAGAAGATCGAAGAAAAGTTAATTCTGAATGGTCTACAACAATTTGTTTGCCAGAAGTCACCGACGAAATCAGGAAAAACAACCGGAAACGTCGCATTATTCTTCATCATGATAATGCCAGCTCTCACACAGCAATTGATTATTTGACGGAGAAAAAAGTCGAATTAACGTCTCATTACCCGAATTCACCTGATTGATCGCGTAACGACTTATTTTTGTTCCCGAATGTCTAAAAAAAATGCGTGGACAGCGATTTTCATGACCTCAAGAAGCTGTTGAATCCTTTCAAATCCATGTTTTTGAGGTACTAATTTAGAGTGTTCAGAATGTTTCGAGAATTGGTTCGAACGCATGCAAAAGTGTGTATATCTTAAAGGTGAATATTTTGAGAAAAAATAAAACGATCTGTAGCAATTTTTTTTTTCTTTTATTGTTTTTGTAAAAACTTAAAAGGTAAAGCAAAAAGCAAGAATTTTTTTACCCTGAATATTTAAATCTAAATTTATTTTAATATTAATTGCGTAACTTTCTTTCTTTCGATTATAATTTTGTTAAAGGAAACATATAGTATACACTTTTGAGAAAATTCCTAGCCCTAACAGTTTTTATACATCTATCATCTGACTTATTATGCCTATTTTGCTTTCAAGTAAAGGCAGGAGAACATTGTGTTGTAAAAAGACGATATTTTTCAGAGAATTATTGAGCTAAGGACGTTTTTTAACTTTTAATGAAATGGACTGTTATTTCGTTTCAACTAAAACACTTTTATTTCATTGACTAGTTTAATAAGACACCAATTTTATTTAATTTAATGATTGCGAGACTTAGCGTTTCCTATTTTAACGCTAGGCAGAACGTTATTATATGTTAATTGGTGATGTTTATTAACAACAAAAACCAAGAAATCCTAACAACAGAGAAAGCAATAATGGAAAGATGGAAAGAATACTTTGAAAAACTATTGGGAGGTAATGAAGGAAAGATAATACAAATGATCAAGAATTGGAACAACAAAATATGGAAAAAACAGAAAATGGGGAACAAATAGAATGGAAAGAGTTGGAGGAAGTCATAAGAAAATTGAAAAATGGGAAAGTCTCAGGCAGCGATAAGATAACGTCTGAAATGATTAAATACATGGGAAAGAAAGGAAAAACAGTATTGTTAGACATAATTAATAATGCATGAGAAGAAGAAAAATTTCCGGCTGAATTGGAAATATCGTTTATTACACCAATCTATAAAAAGAGAGATCGCAAGGTTTGCAATAATTACAGACGAATTACTATACTGAACACAATTGTCAAAATTTATGAGGTCATCATTAATAATAGGATAAAGAAAGTAATAGAACCACAACTATCGGAATCGCAAAGTGGATTTAGACCAGCAAGAAGTACACAAGACCACATATTTACACTGCATCAGATTATCGAAAAAACATCAAAACAAAATAAAAGTCTACACCTTGCTTTCATGGACTTAGAAAAAGCATTTAACAGTGTGCCCAGAAATAAAGTGTGGAAAAGCCTAGAAAACAAGAGAATAAACAAAAAGACAATAAGAATCATAAAGGGAATATGCAGCAACAACGTGCAGTATGTAATAAAAAATAACATGAAGTCGAAGGTATTTACAACACAGGAAGGTTTGAGGCAGGGAGGAAGCTTGAGTCCAACATTGTTCACTGTATACATGGATAAAATAATCAAGAAATGTGAAATAAAAGTAAAAAGAATGACAATTGGATACTGAAAGCTGAAAAGAATAGAAATATTTGAAGCGGCTTTTGCTGATGATATTGTGCTAGTGGCGGAAAACGAGAGACATTTACAAGGAAACCTCGATATTTGGAATAAAGCGTTCAAAGAAGAAGGTAAGAAAATTAATATAGGTAAAACAAAAGTAATGACAGTGGAAAACCAACAAACGAACATTTACATAGAATGGAATAAAATACAATAAGTGGAACAGTATAAGTATTTGGGAGTGATAATGAAACTGGAAAAGAAGACCAAGAAATTAATGAAAAAATCGAAAAAACTAACAAATTTTACTATGCAATAAGTAATAAATTCATTACAAAGAAAGAAGTCACGTAACAAACAAAAATAAAAGTATTCAAAGCAATTTATAGGACAATCCTAACATATGGATGTAAATCATGGACCCTAACAGACAGGCAGAAAAACAAGATACAAGCCATCGAAATGAAATACACACGGTCAGCGTAAATCTGCCGTTAGGCTCTTCTGACCATAAACTACTTTCGACATCGAGTATCCTACCAATCAGAGACAGAGAAGCGCCTAAACCGCGCAAGATTTGGCACTACAAATCTGCTAAATGGAAAGATCTCATGGAATATTTTCGAACTTTCCCTTGGTTAGACGTTTGTTTTTGCTCCGAAGACCCATCTGACTGCGCCAGGGAGGTTTCCGATGTTATTTTGGCGGGTATGGAGGCTTACATCCCTTTTTCGAAGAAATGCCCTTCCAATGAGAAGCCTTGGTTTGACCGAAAATGCAAAGAAGCTGTTGCTTCTAAACATCTTGCCTACCGACAATGGCGTGAAAATCCTAACACCATAAACCGTAACACCTTTGTTCGTGCCAGGAACAGATGCAAAGAAATTATCGACGAAACCGGGGAGGCACACAATCAACGAATTAGAAACAAACTTCTCGCTTGTCCCTACAATTTCAGGTCCTTTTGGTCAGTCGCTAAGGCAATCAGTTAAAAAATTTCACCAAATCCATCATACCACCACTCACACGGCTAGATAATTCTATTGCAAAGACACCTGTTGAGAAAGCGAACTTGTTGGCTGAACTCTTTGCTTCACATTCTACTGTCGATTTCCAAGGAAAAACACCACCTACTATTCCCATAGTGCAGTCAAGGATGCCCGATATTGTCTTCAGACAGCGTATCCTAAAACGTATTTTAATGAAGCTAGACACCAAAAAAGCTTCTGGCGCTGACGGAATACCTGCTATAGTTCTCAAAAACTGTGCTAGGGAACTAATACCAGTTTTCTGTAGACTTTTCAACCTATCCTACAGAAAGTGAATATTTCCTTCCTGCTGGAAATCTGCCACAGTTCAGCCGATACCTAAAAAAGGCAAGAAGACCTTGTCAAATAACTACCGACCAATCGCACTGCTTTCAATAATATCGAAAGTAATGGAAAAGGCTATCAATCAGCATCTTTTAAAATATCTTGAAGGATTCAACATTATTAGCGATCATCAATATGGCTTTCGTAAAAATAGATCAACAGGAGATCTTCTGACTTATGTAACACACGTTTCGAACAACGCAATTGAACACTTTGGAGGATCTCGAGCGGTTGCTCTTGACATATCCAAGGCATTCGACCGTGTTTGGCACGATGGGCTGTTGGCTAAGCTACGCTCTTATGGTATGTCTGAAAACTTCTGTTTGTGGCTCTCATGTTTCCTCAGAGAGCGTTCTTTACGAGTGGCAGTCGACGGATTTCTTTCTAACACTTTCACTATAAACGCCGGTGTACCTCAAGGCTCCATACTGTCTCCTACTCTTTTTCTCATTTACATTACCGATCTGCTGGAAAAGACCGAGAATCCAATCTACAGCTTTGCAGATGACAGTACGCTTGTCTCTTCATTCACTTTGAACGCTCGGACATCGGCTACTCAGACGAATATCCGCAGACAGCAGGAAGCCATTCAACTTAACAAAGACCTGTATGAAATTTTATCTTGGGGTGACAGTAACCACGTGGAATTTAACCCAAGCGGCAGTTTTTTCTAAAAAAGTTAACGTGATGAACCCGACATAGTTATGTCGGGGCACTCCTTTCCTCTAACATCGTCACTCAATTTGTTAGGCGTTAATTTGGAAGCAAATATGTCCTGGCATGAACATGTTGCAGGCATAGCAAGGAGAGCTTCTCAAAAGTTGGGAATATTATTTCGAACCAGAAAGCTTTACACTCCACAACAACTGTTAATTCTTTGCAAAGCTCAAATTCGATCAACTATGGAATACTGCTCCCATGTTTGGGGCTCCGCTCCGAAACATACACTGTATTTCTTAGATTCTGTTCAGAGAAGAGCTGTTCGTCTGATTGGAGACCCGGAACTGACCGGCGGCCTTCATTCACTGGAACAACGAAGAACGGTTGACGACTTGAGCCTATTCTACAAGTATTTTCATGGAAAGTGTTCGAAGGATGTTGCCCGCTTAATTCCTCCCAGAGCGGTGCATGTTAGAAATACGTCACGCTAATACAATGCTTTTCAAGCAGTCTATTATATGGAGAACATCATCCCTTTGGAATAATTTGCCCAGGACTGTGTTTCCCACCGAGTACAATTTACAGCGATTCAAGAAGAACGTGAATCGCTTTTTTCCGCACACGTGTCGATCCTGTAGCGCTTTAGGGACTTCTTCCCTGCAGCACGTGTGCTAGACCCATAAAAAAAAAACCTGAGAGCAGCACGAGGAGTTATACGGAAGGACATAATAAGGAATACAGAAATAAGGAGAAAGCTGAGAGTACCAGCAATTATGGAATATATACAACAAAGACAGCTGGGATGGTGAGGACATATACAGAGAATGAAGGATGTTAGACAGGTAAAACAAGCGTATGAAGCCCGAATACAGGGAAAACAGAAGCGAGGAAGACCTAGACAGACCTCGAATAGGATTATTGGAAGTATACTTAAGGAAAAGGGAAAATCCTGGAAAGAAGCAGTGAAAATGGCAAAGAATAGAGACAGATAGAAGAAGTTTATATGTGGAGATTGAGAGGAAAAAAAGGGAGAATGTATAACTGTCCTACACCATATGGTAGAAGGGATATACGATTATATGTATATATATATATATATATATATATATATATATATATATATATATATATATATATATATATATATATATATACATATATATATATATATATATATATATATATATATATATATATATATATATATATATATATATATATATATATATAGTAGAACCCCGGTTATCCGAGGTAACGTGGGAGGGCACCCTCCTCGGATAACTGAAAACTCGGATAATCCGGATTTATTTTTTATTCATTCAAAAAATAAACACCAATACGATATATTAACGTTTTTAATATATAAATAGGTACATACACTATAGAACAGTGAAATAGGTATCTATGCGCTTCTGTTTCATATTGCATCTTCTTTTTCTTACTGCAATGTTTCTCTATCTATTAAGAAGAAGCAAATCCGCTGGGGTTGCCTCTGGTTGTTGTTCGATATACCTCAAAGCTTTTTCCAAAGAAGCAAAACCTTCTTGATGAGAGATCTTAGTAGGAGACTGTTCATCCACCGCCGCTTCATCGTCATTGTCATCTGATTTCTCGGTTTCCTGAAAGGAATTCGTTATTTCTTCAATACTCATTTCTTCTTCTAAATCACCTGCTGTAATCCATTCAACATCATATGGTAGAAGGGATATACGATTATATGTATATATATATATATATATATATATATATATATATATATATATACATATATATATATATATATATATATATATATATATATATATATATATATATATATATATATATATATATATAGTAGAACCCCGGTTATCCGAGGTAACGTGGGAGGGCACCCTCCTCGGATAACTGAAAACTTCTTTTTCTTACTGCGATGTTTCTCTATCTATTAAGAAGAAGCAAATCCGCTGGGGTTGCCTCTGGTTGTTGTTCGATATACCTCAAAGCTTTTTCCAAAGAAGCAAAACCTTCTTGATGAGAGATCTTAGTAGGAGACTGTTCATCCACCGCCGCTTCATCGTCATTGTCATCTGATTTCTCGGTTTCCTGAAAGGAATTCGTTATTTCTTCAATACTCATTTCTTCTTCTAAATCACCTGCTGTAATCCATTCAACAACATCTTCTCTTGTCACATTTTCGCGACCTTTTAATTTTTGCATTAATTCAAATAAACTTTTTTCTTTTTCTTCTATCTCGCTGTCAAAATTTGAACAGGACATTTCTCCATGGCTTCTCAATTTCAAAGCTAATTCATTTAATGCAGTATCATCTTCACTGTCATTATAGTCCTCAAAATCAATAACTTTTGACCAAGATTTTTGAATAGTGGTAGTACGCACAGAATCCCAAGCTTGACTTACCCAGTAAATAACATTTTTCAGTGTAACCTTTCTCATCCCATTGATAATAACCTCCTTTTCTGTGTATTCTAACAGATGTTCAAAATATAAAAGCCTTTAATTTTTTTTAATGTTTTCGAGGATGCCTTGATCCATTGGTTGCATTATGCTGGTTACATTTGGAGGAAAAAATTTTACAACAATTTCGCCTACATGAAGTTCTTCTCCAGGGTGAGAGGGGGCAATATCCATTAACAAAATTGCTTTAATAGAAAAAACGGTTTCTGTTCAAAAATTTAGTCACAGATGGCACGCACTCTTCTTCAAACCAGTTAGTAAATAAGATCGCATCCATCCATGCGCTCTTCTAACTTTTGTAATAGACTGGTAGGGCTTTGGGTGAGATATCTGTTAAAGCTCTTGGACGTGCAGACTTGCCAATCACCATCAGTGGGATTTTGTGCTTGCCAGATGCATTGGAACATATCATTATAGTTAATCTTTATTTACTTCGTTTGTGCCCAGGAGCTGATTTTTCCTGTCGAGAGGCCAATGTTTTTGATGGAAGCATTTTATAATTCAGACCAGTTTCGTCACAGTTGTAAATTGGATCAGATGTGTATCCACAATCTTCGATTTGCTTTTTAAAGTTCTGCTTAAACTTCTCAGTTGATGACACATCAGCAGAAAGTTTTTCACCACATACAGTCAGTTGTCGTACACCGTACCGTTTTTTCCAGCGGTCAAGCCATCCAGAACTGGCGGTAAAACTGATCTATCTCTGGGAATTGCCTACTAATCATTATTGCTTTCTGTTGTAAAATTGGACCTGACAGAGGCACACCTTTTGATCTCTGTTGGTTAAACCACATGAATAAAGCTTCGTTAACCTTTTCATAGTGGCCGGTTTTCATTGATTTTCTTCCAGAGGATGAGGAGGCTTGATTTATACACCACTCTTCTATTTTCGTGCGGTTTCTTTTCCAGTCTCCAACTGTTACCTCACCTACTCCATAATCTCGTGCAACAACTTTAATTGTTTCTCCTGCTTTTAATTTTTCTTCAATAGGAACGACGATTCTTTTACGCTTGTTTTCCTCCATTATAATACGACAAACAAAAATTCAAACAAAGCAGTTCGTATTAATTACACTTAACTACCAGAACTCCAACCAAATAAATTATGTGAGTATACTCGTACTTCTCCGTAGTAAACGCTATAAAGTATTGCATTCACGCAAATTTACATGCTGAAAGAGTCCAATAACATAAATAGGTGAACCCCTCACACGGGCCAAGGGGATTCCCCGAAGGCTCCGACGATTTTAAATGGAAATATGTACGTACATATTTTAGAAGCTCGGTTAATACGCAGCATAGATGCGCGTACCTCGGATAATCTTCTTAGATTGGCTCGGTTAATCCGGAACTCGGATAATCGCGACTCGGTGAATCAGGGTTTTACTATATATATATATATATATATATATATATATATATATATATATATATATATATATATATATATGTATATGTATATATGTATATATGTATATATATATATATATATATATATATTATATATATATATATATATATATATATATATATATATATATATATATATATATATATATATATATATATATATATATGTATATATATATATATATATATATATATATATATATATATATATATATATATATATATATATATATAATATATATATCTATAATATATATAAAATACAACGTCTTTCTGTCCGTCTGTCTGTCCGTTAGTGCGCTTATTACTGGAGAACCACTTATCCGATTTACGTACTTTCTTTTTAAAACATACATATGTTCTCTGGCCAGGTTATAGGCTATATTTTATTACGATAGGTAGCATGAGGAATGAGCAGTGACGATAATCGTGAATGAAGTCGGAAAAAAGTTTGCCGCTAGCGCGTTCCCTTGCAATACACAGCCTAAACCATTAAATATGGAACAATATTATGTAGCAGAGAATATCTATAATCTATAATCTGTAATATATATATATATATATATATATATATATATATATATATATATATATATATATATATATATATATATATAAATTGCAATGTCTCTCTGTCTGTCTGTCCATTAGTGCGTTTATCACGCGAGAACCACTTATCCGATTTATGTGTCTTTTTTTAAATTCATACATATATTCTTTGGCCAGGTTATATAATAATAAAAATAATCTATATCTATAATATATATAAAATGCAACGTCTCTCTGTCTGTCTGTCTGTCCATTAGTGCGTTTATCACGCGAGAACCACTTATCCGATTTATGTGTCTTTTTTTAAATTCATACATATATTCTTCGGCCAGGTTATATAATATTATAAAAATCTATATCTATAATATATATAAAATGCAACGTTTCTCTGTCTGTCTGTCCATTAGTGCGTTTATCACGCGAGAACCACTTATCCGATTTACGTGTCTTTTTTTAAATTCATACATATATTCTTCGGCCAGGTTATATAATAATAATAATAATAATCTATCTCTATAATATATATAAAATGCAACGTCTCTCTGTTTGTCTGTCTGTCCGTTAGTGCGCTTATCACTTGAGAACCACTTATCCAATTTACGTGTTTTTTATAAATTTATACATATGTTCTATATAATTCGATATAAGCCTAGATAACGGGAGATAAGGTAAGATAATGGGAGAAAAGTATAAATAATGGGAGATAAGGAGAAATAATGGGAGATAAGTCTAGATAATGGGAGTTATGGTGAGATAATGGGAGATAAGGAGAAATAAATGGGAGATAAGGAGAAATATTGCGTGATAAGTCGAGATAAGCCTAAATAATGGGAGCTAATTTGAGATAATGGAAGATAAGGAGAAATAATGGGAGATAAGGAGAAATAATTGGAGATAAGAAGAAATAATGGGAGATAAGGGGAAATAATGGCAGATATTTTATTACGTTAGGTAACATAAGGAATAAGCAGTGACGATAGTAGGGAATCAAGTACACGCGAGCGGAGCCGCGGGCACGGCTAGTATATACATATATATATATATATATATATATATATATATATATATATATATATATATATATATATATATATATATATATATATATATAATTCTCGTTTTTTTGTGGCTTTGATCCATTTTAGCATAAGCTTAAGCCGTTCGCATGGGTAACCTTATGAAATGAGGAGTTGCTATGAAGTAATACTTAACTTAAACATTGCGTACACGCATAGTATATTAATAATAGCTTTCCGATTTATTCAATCACAAATGTATATACCATGGGGCCAATTGAGTTCTCTAAGCAGTATAATCTGATTTTGTGTTTAGTTCGAATAGACTAATCTGCTCTCAGAGACGAAATGTCCACGATCATTTGACCGTTTATAGGACAGAAACCACATTTAGCGTATAAACACAACCCGTATACAGAACACGGGACAGAGAGAATAAAAAAAAAGGTAGAAATAGCGAATACGATACAATAAAGATATTTACAGTAACTAGCTAATATTCTGTATCAAATTTTTTCAACGTTCTCAAAAAAAATCTTAACAGTTGTCACTTTACTGACATTATTTTTAAGAAATTTAATATACAATTTGAAATAAAATTTATAAAGTTGTTTTTCACTTTCTTTGCTAAATTCGTAAAAAAAAATCATTCTAGATTTTTGCCTTTTTGCACGTTTTAGGATTCCTAGATAACGAAAAACATAGTCACTCATTTTCGTCGGTCTGTCTGTCGGTCTGTTGGCACGATAACTCTCGAACGAAATGAGATATCAGTTTGAAAGTTTGTACATGCACAATATGTAATGAAGGGATGAAGTCTATCGTTTTTGAACTATATCGCTTGAAGCCAAGGATGGAGGTCGATAAATTTTATATGGTTTTAATTGTAATATACTGTTACAAGACATTTTACATTACTTACAAAAAACTAAAAGTAATTTCTTGTGATTATCTAATGAAAGGGATTATGGCTATGAGAATATTAAAGACTACAGGACTAATTAGTCTGTAGGCCCTAGAAATAAAACATCTATAAGAAAAAATTAAGAAAATGACTACCAGTAGGAAGTAGAAGCACGGGTAGACCTCGAAGGTGTGAGAACGGCAACGTTTCTAGTGAAAGAGAGTCAAAGATGGTAATAAACCGGCAATGGTGTCTATACAAAGAGGGAAGAAGAAGAATATTCATTAATTCATTCGCAAAATGTTACTGTTTTCAAGTTGACATATCGGAAAAGCTTTTTTTACTAACACGTAAGATGAAAAGTTTTTGGTCTGACATGTAGATGTCGCCCTAGAAAGTATCAATCTTGAAACGATACATGAAAAAATTTCATGACATTTCGACGATTAGATTACAAGTTACAGTGGTATTAGTGACGCTACTTTTGATATTTTGAAAACAATGGAAAAAATCGAAATTCGTGTGTTGATTAAATACTGTTTTTTGATGGGAAAAAATACCGCTCAAGCAAAGCAATGGCTTGATAAATTTTACGGAGACTCTGCCCTTGGAAAATACAATAAAGATATTCACAGTAATCATTACCGTATGCGGTCGTACGGACACAAATGATGCTGAACGCTCTGCACGCCCAAATGAAGTGGTTACACCGGAAAATATCATAAAAATCCACAAAATTGTTTTAGATGACCGTAAAATAAAATTGCGTGAGATAGCTGACACCATAAAAATATCAAAAGAACGTGTTGGTCATATTTTGCATGAACATTTGGGCATGCGAAAGCTCTGTTCGAAATGGGTACCGCGTTTGCTCACAGCGAACCAAAAACAACTACGTGTTGATGATTCTGAGCGTTGTTTGGACCTGCTTAAGCGCAATAAAAAGGATTTCTTCATACGATATGTATGGATAAAACATGGATCCACCAGTACACACCGGAAGTAAATTGGTAGTCAGCTGAGTGGACAGCAGCCGGTGAAAGCCGCCCAAAGCGACAAAAGACATAATAGTCGTCTGGGAAGCTTTTCGCCTCTCTATTTTGGGAAGCGCATGGAATAATTTTTATCCACTATGCTAGAAGGGAAAAAACATCAATAGCGAATATTATATACAGTTATTGGTCCGTTTGAAGGCAGAAATCGCAAAGAAACGGCCCCAAATGAACAAGAAAAAAGTATTCTTTCATCAAGACAATGTACCGTGTCACAAGTCAATGGTTACGATGGCAAAATGGCATGAATTGAAGTTCGAATTGTTTCCTTACCCACCATATTCTCCAGATTTGTCACCCAGCGACTATTATCTCTTCGTAGACCTCAAAAAAATGCTCGCAGAAAAGAGATTTGGCTCCAATTAAGAGGTTATCGTCGTAACCGAGGCCAATTTTGAAGGCAAAGACAAATCCTTCTACAAGAAAGGTACAGAAATGTTAGAAAAGCGTCGGACTGATGGTATCGTTCTTGAAGGAGACTATATTGATAAATAAAGTAAAAAAAATGTGTTTTAAGTAGCTAGACCAAAAACTTGTGTTAATAATAGGTAGTGAGAATTTGAAATGCAACCCTTATGTAAACTATATTACTATCTATAGGGTTCAAGTAAATATTTATACCAATATTCATATGTTTTAAATAACTCGCTTACAAAATGACACTTTTGACAATAATTTAGGGTCATAGTGATCAATAATGTTAAATTCTATATGACAACTATTTTGAAAATAGTTTCTCAGTTCTTTATTCTTCCAGAGGCTAAAATTAGAAAAGCGGAATAATTCTGTATGTAGAGAAATTTTTTTCAACTTTGTCTAACTAAAATGAACAAGCTTTCAATAACACATACTTCTCCTAAAGGCACTGTAAAAAAATCCAGGCTTTTCTGGAAATTTGCCAAGCTCGACAAACACCCCGACCGACTAAATATTAGAACAGGCCCGCGATAGCCCTGGATACACACTCGAACCTGGTTCTCTGTGAATCGAATTAAAATTTAAAAAGCAATTTTGAAGAGTGTATATACATGGGAATTACACAACCCGAAAGCCTCTATTTGACTGATTTGCCTAGAATCGTAAAACTGGAAAATTCCTGGAATAACGAATTATGAATACAGGATGTGGAGTTATTAACTTTTTATTATAGGAACTTCCTCATTGGTATTACCGCGTGTTAAAAAAAAAACGAAAAAAATCCTTAACTTAATTATGGTGAACCATTTACATTTTTACATGAAAATAGACAACGTAAGCAATACTACATGTGTTGAATAAAGAACATTTCACAAGTGCATCTAACACGTATGCTGAAAAGTTTTTGGTCTGACACATAGATGTCGCCCTTTTCAAAAAATCCATATGATTTTTAGGAAGTACTAACCTTCAAACGATACCGTTCAAGCAAAGCAATGGCTTGATAAGTGTGACGGGGACTCTGCTCCTGGAAAGTCACTCATCATTTACTGGTATGCTGAATTTAAACTCGGTCGTACAGATAAAAATGATGCTGAATAAGGTGGTTACCACAAAATTGTTTTGGATGATTGTAAAGTAAAATTGCGTGAGATAGCTGACACCGTAAAGATATCAAAAGAACGTGTTGGTCATATTTTGTATGAGAAAACTCTGTTTGAAATGGGTACCGCGTTTGCTCACAATGGACAAAAAACACGACGTGTTGATGATTCTGAGCGATGTTTGGACCTGTTTAAGTGAAATAAAGAGGTTTTCTTCAGGCGATATGTGACAATGGACGAAACATGGACCCACCACTACACACCGGAATCAAATCGGAAGTCAGCTGAGTGGCCAGCAGCCGATGAAAGCCGCCCGAAGTGACAAAAGACCTAGTCGGCTGGGAAGGTTTTGGCCTCTGTATTTTGCAATGAGCATGGAATAATTTTCACCGACTATGCTGAGAAAGGAAAAACCATCAATAGCGAATATTATATAAAGCTATTGGTGCGTTGGAAAGCAAAAATCGCAAAAAACAGCCCCAAGTGCTCTTTCATTAAGACAATGCACCGTGTCGTGCGAATTGCTTCCTTTTCTACCGTATTCTCCAGATTTGGCTCCCAGTGGCTATTATCTATTCGCAGACCTCAAAAAATGTTCGCGGGAAAGAGATTTGGCTCCAATGAAAAAGTTATCTCCGAAACTGAGGCCTATTTTGAAGGTAAAGACAAATCCTTCCACATAGAAATGTTAGAAAAGCGTTGGACTGATTGTATCTCTTTTGAAGGAGACTATATTGATGAATAAGGTCGAATTTTGCAAAAAAAAGTATGTTTTAAGTAGCTAGACTAAGAACTTTTCAGCTACGTGTTAATATCTAACATAGGGTATCTGACAAGAAGTTTTCGACGTAGGAAAATTTTATTATTCAATTTTAAAAATCCTCTTTTATCTGTTGCTGAATCTCTTTATGCCAGTTTGAAGCATTGGATGAAAATATATCATAATCATCATTAACTTATTCCATCCCAAGTTGTCTCCACTGAGCTCTGTTGTTTGCCTTTTATATCCAGTCGTCTCCCGTTAATGTTTTTATGTCGTCCGTCCATTTTGTCTGTGATCTACCTCTGCATCTTTTATGTTCTATAGGCCTTCTTTCAACCATACGGCGTGTCCCATCTGTTATCATTCTTCTTTGCGATATGCCCAGCCCAATTCCACCTTAATAAACTTATTCGTTGTATTATATCTGTCACTTTTGCTCCTCTTCGTATCTCGATGTTAGGAATACTGTCTTGGAGTCTAATATTTAGCATTCTCCTCTCCATTTTGAGTTACCTGGAGTTTACATTTTATACTTTTATGTATGTAAATATATATATATATATATATATATATATATATATATATATATATATATATGTATGTATATATATATATATATATATATATATATATATATATATATATATATATATATATATATATATATATATATATATATATATATATATATATATATATATATATATATATATATATATATATATATATATATACATATATATATATATATATATATATATATATATATATATATATATATATATATATATATATATATATATATATATATATACAGTGAAATCTCCCTTGGGCGGACACCAACCGAAAATGTCCGTTCAAGAGGGATGTCCGCTTAAAAGAAATACAAAAAAAAATGTTTTTTTCAATGAAAACTGTAATTAAAGAATTTGGGCCATTAAAACGTATACTTATGTATGTACATATTTTTGAAATAATCAAAAGACTTAAAACTTAAGGAAAAAAGATTTGTTACCTTTAGATACATACAAAATATAATAAGATAGAGATATACATATTAAATGAAAGGTCACTTTAATGACGCAAAAATTTATATATTGTTGTTTGTCTCCTCTTTTACTTTAAAATGGCGTCTACAACTCGTATTTTTAATTTGTAAAGAAGCTCTAAAGACTCTGCATCTCCGTGATCTTCGGCAAAACTTTTACTCTGCTTGGTTAGGGTAATAGCTTCAGCATAATTTCGGATAGCTTCTGTTGGTACTGGACATCAGAATCTTCGGAAAGTCCTTGTACTTCAACTGGATTTTCAATTTCTTGTTCTGAATCTGGATTTTCAACATACAAATTTTCATCTGTGTTCAAAAAATCAAGATTGTCATTATTAGTCAACCCTAACAAATTTTTATTTTTGAGGATATCTGCAAGTACGTTAAGTGGTAAGTCATCTTCATCAGCTGTTTTAGTTTTAGACATCGGTAATAAATTTTAAAATTTTTTATAATTCCCTGGTTAAGTGGTTGACAAGCTGATGTACAGTTAGGGGGCAGAAATAATATTTTTGTATTTTTTAAGCGGACGCCTTTTGGATGAGATCCTGCATTATCTAAAAATAACAAAATATTTCTTTTTTCTTTTGTCATTTTCCAGTCAAGATCTTGCAACCACTCAGCTTTCTTATTAAGTTACAGACAGGTTGTTTATGTTAATATTTTTAAATGTTCTGGGTTTAGCTACCTTACCAATGACTAAGAGTTTTTCTTTTTCTCTCGCCATATTTGCACAATGCCAAATTGTAAACCTCTCTTTGGAGTATTTACCACCAACACATTTTTCTTTTTTTAATATTATCGTTTTGATGGGTAGAGCCCTAAAATACATGCATTGTAGATGTTTCTCGGTGAATATCCTTTAATTAAAGAAGGGCATTTTTCCCAGAATGATGAAACATCTTCAGCAATAACCGAAGCTCCTTCTCCTGAAATCACCTTAAAACTTATGTTGTGGCGGATTCTAAATTTATTAAGCCAACCAGAAGAAACACTGAATGTAGAATGTCCCAGAGACTCGGCTATTTCTTTTGCTTTGCTTCGTATTAGCGGACATGAAAAAAACATTAACAATAAGTTTTTTGCATTTTTGTCACGACAAGCCACTGTTACTCACACCCGTTTTATCCATCAAATCAACGCACTAACTTCAGAAAACCTTATCTAAAAAAATAATTGATGTGCATACCTGTCAAAGGAATACCCTTATGGCGAGCTGCTATAAACCAGTTATAATACAACTTGTCAATTTCTTTTGCTTCTTTTTTCATTCAAATTGCTGTTCGACATCCACTTGTTTAGAAGGTTATGTTTAATTATATCAGTAGCTGGTGTTTTTCCGATTTTAAAACGCTTGGACAAGTCCTTACACTTAACTTTTCCTTATTGTGAACGATAATCACAATTTTCTATTTAAGCGCGAGAATTTTCCTATTTGGAGCCATTTCTACAATAAATGTGTCGCCCACTGTGTCTTTTTTTCGCATAGGCGTCAGACTAATATTAAATCTCCCCGTGTACCGACAAATTAAGATCGGTAAATCCTCGGTTTATTCGGGAAGTCCCTCAGTGAAGGCAGGCAGCGACGTTGGCATTTAAGAAACGCAACAGCGATAATCGCCATCGAAAAATGAGACGAGGCGTTTATCTTTTATTGTTTTTTTTTCGGTTAAGAGAGCATTTTTTTGAGTCCGCATCCGTTCAAGAGAATGTCCGTCTAAGAGGGAGTTAACACAATGTCAATTATATGAGAGTCGGTCAGGACCATGAGAAACTGTCCGTTTAAGGGAGTTGTCCACGAAGGGGAATTTCACTGTGTATATATATATATATATATATATATATATATATATATATATATATATACATATACATATACATATACATATATATATATATATATATATATATATATATATATATATATATATATATATATATATATATATATATATATATACATATACATATACATATATATACAGTCCCTGGCCAAATTATTAGACGCACTGTATTTTTTTTAGTAATTTTATGTTTCTTAAGAGTTTTTATGCAATAATGGTATATTTAAACTACAATATTATTGATTTTTATTTAAAAGAATTGTTGTAGACTACATATTTGTATTTATTTTTAACATATGGCAACACTGTGTTCACAAAGTGATACATGAACGTAAATAAGTACAAACCTGTATCAGTCGCGATCGGAATCGAGTCAGGTACGGACGTGTTTCTGTGGCTTTATAGACTGTGATTGTTTGTTTAACAGTTTTATACTACTCAGTTATTAGTTTATTTTGTATGCAGTGTTTTAAAAAAGTAATTGGACTATTTTCATTATGGGTAGAAAAGGCGATCTTTCACCACGTAAAAAAGCTGAAGTGAAGGCTCTTGTGATTGCGAAAACATTTACAAACCGAGAAATATCACGAAGATTGGAGGTTTCTGAAGCTAGTGTACGACGCATAAAAAAGAAAATTGAGTCAGGGAAGGAATTAAGCCCGAAAAAAAAAGAAAAGATGCGGTAGAAAACCAATTTTCACTCCACGGTCAGAGAGATGTTTGAAGAAAATTTGTGTAGAAAACAGATTTGCTACCACAAAGGTAATAAAATCACAACTTCAGGATGCTAGCGTAAATGCTTCTGAGCGCACTGTTCGAAGAAAATTGAAAGAATTAGATTTTAAGGCCTGTCGCCCCGCCAGGAAGCCCAAGTTAAGCGCCTGAAGTGGGCCAAACAATGGCAAGACAAAGATGTGGACTTCTGGAGATCGGTAAGATACAGCAATTTAATCAATAATTGATACATTATTATCATTTTCAGTTAAATAAAGCAAATAAACATGGAAGTTTATATATTTTTCCTATTTTTGACAGGTCTGCTTCAGTGACGAAAGCACATTCGAAATTTTGCAGAATAAAGCTCAGTATGTGCGTCGTCGTCATGGAGAAAAGTTTCATCCTGATTGTGTCGTCCCGACGGTTAAACATCCCACCAAAGTGATGATTTGGTCAATCATCAGCGGCAAGGGCACTGGACGTCTGTACGTCGTCAAAGGAATAATGAGGCAAGATCAGTACAAAGAAGTATTACAAAATCGGTTGATTCCGCAGCTCAGAGAATGGTTTCCAAATGGGGAACCATTCACTTTCATGCAAGATGGAGCTCCCTGCCACACTGCTCGGTCTGTTAAAGCTTTTTTGGCAGAAAAAAATATCCCTCTGTTGGATTGGCCGGGTAATAGCCCTGATATGAACCCCATTGAAAATGTGTGGGAGCTGATGAAAAGAGAAGTGGCTAAAGATGTGATTACCAACAAAACCCAGCTCCTAGAAAAGATTATTCATGTGTGGAATCATCATCCTCAAATGCAGGAGACAGTACAATCTTGCATTGATAGCATGCCGCGCAGAATTAAAGCTTTGATAGCGGCTAAAGGTGGCTCAACTAAATATTGACTTTGACTAACATTAATTTCACTTTTCTTTAAAACTTAATAAACTTATGCTTTTCTAAATTAATGCTGTTTTATTTATGTCAAATAAATAGGTAATTGATTGGATAATATAAAAATAAAAAAACAAATCAATTTAAAATAATAAAACGGTACAATATCACTCGGTAATTAATATTTTACATGAAATCTTGCAGTGCGTCTAATAATTTGGCCAGGGACTGTATATATATATATATATATATATATATATATATATATATATATATATATATATATATATATATATATATATATATATATATATATATATATATATATATATATATACAGTGAAATCTCCCTTGGGCGGACACCAACCGAAAATGTCCGTTCAAGAGGGATGTCCGCTTAAAAGAAATACAAAAAAAAAAAATGTTTTTTTCAATGAAAACTGTAATTAAAGAATTTGGGCCATTAAAACGTATACTTATGTATGTACATATTTTTGAAATAAACAAAAGACTTAAAACTTAATGGCGTCTACAACTCGTATTTTTAATTTGTAAAGAAGCTCTAAAGACTCTGCATCTCCGTGATCTTCGGCAATACTTTTACTCTGCTTGGTTAGGGTAATAGCTTCACCAGAATTTCGGGTAGCTTCTGTTGGTACTGGACATCAGAATCTTCGAAAAGTCCTTGGATTTTCAATTTCTTGTTCTGAATCTGGATTTTCAACATACAAATTTTCATCTATGTTCAAAAAATCAAGAATGTCATTATTAGTCAACTCTAACAAATTCTTATTTTTGAGGATATCTGCAAGTACGTTAAGTGATAAGTCATCTTCTGGATCAGACGTAACAGCCTCAGTTAATTGGTCTTTACTTTGCATATTTTCATGCTTAAATCCCGCTTTAAGGAAGTAATTTTGAACTGTTTCCTTGGTTACTTGTTCCCAAGCGGTTTTTGCAAAGTAAACTGCATCCAATGGCGTAATTTTCTTAATTAACTCAAAAGCTGTACGAGCAGTTTCAGTGGTTACTATCAGATGTTTTAGTATTAGACTTCGGTAATAAATTTTAAAATTTTTTATAATTCCCTAGTTAAGTGGTTGACAAGCTGATGTACAGTTAAGGGGTAGAAACAGGATTTTTATGTTTTTTAAACGGACATCTTTTGGATGAAATCCTGCATTATCTAAAAATAACAAAATGTTGTCCTTTTGTCATTTTCCAATCAAGATCTTAATATTTTTAAATGCTCTGGATTTAGCTGCCTTACCAATGACTAAGAGTTTTTCTTTTTCTCTCGCTATATTTGCACAATGCAAAATTGTAAACTTCTCTTTGGAATATTTACCACCAACACATTTTTCTTTTTTTAATGTTATTGTTTTGATGGATAGAGCCCTAAAATACAGGTCTGTTTCATCGGCATTATAGATGTCTCTCGCTGAATATCCCTTAATTAAAGAAGGGCATTTTTCCCAGAATGGTGAAACATCTTCAGCAATAACCGAAGCTGCTTCTCCTGAAATTGCTTTAAAACTTATGTTGTGGCGGATTCTAAATTTATTAAACCAACTAAAAGAAGCACTGAATGTAGAATGTCCCAGAGACTCGGCTATTTTTTTTGCTTTGCATCGTATTAGCGGACCTGAAAAAAATATTAACAATAAGTTTTTTGCATTTTTGTTACGACAAGCCTTCTGATACTCTCACCCCTTTTATCCTTCTTTATCATCTTTGAATTAATAAGAAAAGAAAATCAACGCACTAATTTCAGAAAACCTTATCTAAAAAAAATAATTCGTGTGCAGACTTGTCAAAGGAATCCCTTTATGGCGAGCTGCTATAAACCGGTTATAACACAACTTGCCAATTTCTTCTGCTTCTTTTTTCATTCAAATTGCTGTTTGACATCCACTTGATGAGAAGGATTTCTTTATGTTTAATTATATCAGCAGCTTGTGTTTTTGCGATATTAAAACGCTTGGATAAGTCCCTTACACTTAACTTTTCCTTATTGTTAACTTCAACAATCTCAATTCTCTTTTTAAGCGTGAGAATTTTTCTATTTGGAGCCATTTCTACAATGAATGTATCGCCCACAATGTTTTTTTTTTTCGCATAGGCTTCAGACTAATATTAAATCCCCGCGTGTACCGAAAAATTGAGATCGGTAAATCCCCGGTTTACTCGAGGAAGTTCCTCAGTGAAGGCAGGCAGGGACGTTGTCTCGTAGCCCGATTGGGAAACGTAACAGCGACACTCGCCACAGAAAAATGAGACAAGGCCTTTATTTCTCATTGTTTTTTGTCCAGTTAAGAGAATATTTTTTTTGTGTCCGCGTCCGTTCAAGAGAATGTCCGTCCAAGAGCGAGTTAACACAATGCCAATTATATGAGAGTCGGTCGGGACAATGAGAAACTGTCCGTTCAAGGGAGGTGTCCATGTAAGAGGGGTGCCCACAAAGGGGAATTTCACTGTATATATATATATATATATATATATATATATATATATATATATATATATATATATATATGTATATATACATGTATATATATATATATATATATATATATATATATATATATATATATATATATATATATATATATATATATATATATATATATACATACATATATATATATATATATATATATATATATATATATATATATATATATATATATATATATATATATATATATATACATATATCCTTCAAAATTTTGTTTTATAAAGCGTGACATGCGTAACGCGTTAGTAGTGTTAGTGTTAGTTCTTGTAGAGGTATTATTGTATCTACACATTATGTATTTCCGAACTTTTTTTAACTTGTTAGCCTGGTTGTCTGTCGCTTCCTCGTGGCTTCAAATAGGTTACAGAATCGTATTTTTAGTATAATATTGTTATACTTAAAGTGTTTACTACGTCTGCATAGTGAAAAAAATACCTTAGTAACTTCTAGGCGTTTATGTATGTTTCCGTAAGTTTCCATACATGCTCGATTTTAGCTAAAACTACTGATTTCGATTATACGACACTGTTTTTTTAGAAGGTGTCAAAGACATGGTCTTGGAGCATAAATTTCAGATGACAAGTACAAAATGTCCGATTAAGTGTTTAGTAGTTTTCAAATTGAACTTCAATTGGCATTTGGAGTTTTAAAATATTTGTACAAGTATATTATTCATTTTTATAAATTCAGAATGACAGTTCCAATATAGCTGACTAAAATTAATAATTTCATGTTGTATCCGGTTGTTATCAAAGTTGGTAATGGGACATTTATGAGGGAGTAGATTTTAATTATATATGAACATATGACTTATTGTTTGAAATTCAAAATGGCAGATACAATATGTAGGGCTACGAGTTCCATAAGTGATTTCGATTGCCAAAGTTGTATGATGTCATAGATGAGGAATATATGATGGACTTAAAGCTTAACCATCTGACTGTGACAATTCTACTTCAATTCTGACATAAACACTAAAACAACTAAACAATATGAAATAAAAAGCAAAACCAATATTTCACTGGCTTCAAGAAATGGCCTAACAAATACTAAATACTATACTTTCAGTTTACTATGAACTTTATATTAAAGATTAATATAAAGTAGAAATTAGAGAGCTCGAAATACAATACACTTTCAAAAATGTCAAATGTTAACAAAAAGTGATTTATCCATGCGGATACACCTTAAACAGAAATTAATCTTAAATTTAATGGTTCAAAGAAGGTATATTTTCATGTTTAAAATTAATGCGACGAATCGTGCTTCGTTGGGAGTTATTATGCTTAAAATTGAACTAAGTTTGAATTAGTCATATTTGCCCGACGTATATACCTAGCACTCACCAAACGTGTATTTAAAAAATAAAGATGAAACACTCTATGATCTGTAATAATGGCAAGCTGATGAAAGAATTGACAAGCTACTTATACAGTAAAGATAACTGCAAGAAAATCAAACTATATCTTTTCAAATTTTAAGTCGATATTCATATATAATTTATGTTTCTACAGGTAGATGTTATTAACCAAATTGGTCAGATAGAAACCATACATTTCCATATTGTATACGAAAAATATGGTATATCGTGGAGAAATTTATTGTAATTAGGCCGTTTTTACATTAGGTGTTTTTATAATAAGTTCACAGATATATACAAAATACGATAAAACGTAGGACCTTAAATTTGCAATTCCCCTTATTCTTATGAGGGATTTAAGTATCCCCACTATTCTCAGTTGTATGGTAAAGATTTAATAATCTTGGGAGCATTGGGATTCTGTGTCGGATGTCGCCCAGTGAATTGAGTCATGGAATTTATAATGCAGAGTAATGCATTATAAATTCGTCCCTCGGCGACATTAATATCACCTACTTTATTAGTTATTTTATACTGGGCGAGCATATGTCGTAAATTATATATGGGTGTGAACAATATATTTTTTTTCTATCGGTCTAGCATACGTGCTGCAGGGAAGTCCCTAAAGCACCACAGGAGCAACATGTGTGCAGAAAAAGCGATTCACGTTGTTCTTGAATCGCTGTAAATTGTACTCGGTGGGAAACACAGTTCGGGGCAAATTATTCCAAAGGGATGAGGTTCTCCATATAAAAGACTGCTCGAAAAGCGTTGTATGAGGAGTAATAAGCTGAACCTCATACAGATGTGAAGTATTAGCGCGACGGGCATTTCTAGCATGCACCGCTCTGGGAGGAATTAAGCGGGCTACATCCTTCGAACACTTTCCATGAAAATACTTGTAGGCTCAAGTCGCCAACCGTTCTTCGATGTTCCAGCGAAACAAGGCCGCCGGTCAGTTCCGGGTCTCCAATCAGACGAACAGCTCTTCTCTGAATAGAATCCAACAAATGCAGTGTATGTTTGGGAGCGGAGCCTCAAACATGGGAGCACTAGTCCATAGTTGGTCGAATTTGAGCTTTGTAAAGAATTTATTGTTGTTGTGGAGTGTAAAGCTTTCTGGTTCGAAATAATATTCCCAGCTTTTTAGAAGTTCTCCTTGCTATGCCTGCAACATGTTCATGCCAGGACATATTTGCTTCCAAATTAACGCCCAACAAATTGAGTGACGATGTTAGAGGAATGTAGTGCCCCGACATAACTATGTCGGGTTCAACAACGTTAACTTTTTTAGAAAAAACTGCCACCTGGATTTTTGTAGCGTTAAATTCCACTTGGTTACTGTCGCCCCAAGATAGAATTTCTTCCAGATCTTTGTTAAGTTGAATGACTTCCGGCTGTCTGCGGATATTCGCCTGAGTAGCCGATGTCCGAGCGTTCAAAGTGAATTGCTTTATCCTGCCCTATTAATTACTTTGTGTTGAGCTCTGTAATAAATAAATAATTGAACAATACCCATGCGTTGTAAAGCCCTGGCCAGTTTATCAGTTTCCGATGAGAAAGAACGTCCATCGCATATTGATAGGGCTGTAAATACGAGTTAAGTGATGACGATTTTTGGGAGAGATGATGGTCTGACTAGGCATTTAGATATCTGTTGTTATGAATTGACTTTCTATAAATCGAATGTTCTAAGATGATGTTACTTTTTCTTGGTACTAGAATCTATGACTACTTATGAAGTTTGTTTATAAAATTTTCTTTGGGATATAACATATATGATATGAGAGATATAATCTAGTTACATCTATGAACAATTAAAGTTTTTACGCTTACATACCCTTAAGATGATAGAATCTGGATTGGAACATCAGTACACAATGATTCAATTTTATATCATTATTGACGAGAATATTTCTACGATCCAACTTTATAATTTTAAACTATTTAGGATTTTAATAAACGAACCAGTTTTTCTTTTGAAAGGTTGTAAACGATTTGCGGTTCGGAATGTTTAACTCAATAAAAAATAAACTGTGACAGTTTGAAGGAACTAACGTGTGCGCTGGAGTGTGTTACATCCCAATATTCCTAAAGATTTAGGTTTGCACAAAATAGAGTATGTGCAATAATTAGAGTCAACTGATACTGGTTTAAATTCGTTAACGATTTAATTCTCGGTTGAAATATATTTAACGGCAACCATAATAAACAGAATTTTCATTATCGGAGTCTAGAACTAAGGCACTTAAAAAGTAATAATCGGCCTGTACTTTTTTGAGGATCACAGAGAGACAACAATTCTTAATTCGGAACCATATGTAGTGGCGGCTTCTCTATACGAGTAGGAGCACATGAGCAAGTGAACCCCCTGTCAACAACAAGGCAAAATGCAAATTATTTTGCATTATACCTTAGTCATACAAACGTCTTTTAAAGAAGTGAACCTTCCCTACAAATGGACAAGAACCATTTATAACAACTCTAATACTTTACGTACAATTAAACCTCGAGTTGTCACTGAAGCTCCCTAAGCGCACAAACTACAAGAACTGGATGTAAAGCAAGGCGGTATACGGCGCTGTCTCGTTTTATATGTTTTTGCGTTCTAGCAAACTGTGTCTCTCTCTCTAATACGAAGATGGAAATTCGTCGTTTTTCTCTCTTCATGGTTCACACTTACTTGGTGATCTTGCGGATTTGGATTGGGATAGAAGCGTCGTGTTGATTCGTTTATATTTTACATCTAATCTAAGCGGTTTCAGTCAGAGTAGTTAAATTTGGTTTTGGCGCTCAATATTTTGCAACAAAGGGTGTATTGTTAGTATTAAGTCGTGAATGCAATTATATACAGATATAAACTGATTATAATTGATGTAATGAGCGAAAAAATGGATGCATAGCCAGAGTGTAGTAAATTGTTAAGCGTTAAAAGAAACTTTGAATATACAGTGAATTATTTAAAACAAAATTTTTTGAAGTAGCCTTTAGAAGACAAACTTAAAGTGGAAGCTGCGAGAAAACCGATTCCGAATCTTAGTATTACTCAAGTAAGTAAGGGACAAAAACGCGAGTTCAAAAAAAGTTTTAAATTATATGAAAAACATGAATGGCTATGCGGATGCAGTGTAAAAAAACAGCTTGTTTTGTTTTCCATGTTTGCTTTTTGCATCTAAAAGTACTGAAGCGAATTGGGTGAAAAGTGGGGTAGTCGATCTGGCATACTTATCACAAAAAAATTAAAAAGCATGAAAGTTTGCAGGTTCATATAAATTTGCTGTTAGAACTAAAACTTTTGGGAAAAGTTGATATAAAACAACTAGATAGTGCCTACAGAAGAGGTATCGAAAAACATAATGACAATGTATTGAAAAACAGATACGTTTTGTCGAAAATTATAAGTTGTATAAAGTTCTGAGGATGTTTCGAATTAGCGTACGACGTAAGGACACGATGAAAGGGATGGTTCGCAAAATCCGGCCATTTTCAAAGCTCTAATCAATTGTAGCGTAGATTTGGATCTGGCTTTAAAAAAGCATTTTGAAAAATCTACGGTCTTCAAAGGTACTTCAAAAATAATTCAGAACGAATTACTAGATTGCATACTACAAGTTTGCCACGAATATATAAAGAATGAAATAGCAGACATCCAATTCATCCCTGTTATAGCAGATGAGACCATAGATATTTCTTGTAAGTTTCAAATGGTAGTAGTTTTCAGATACATTCTAAAAGACCGTACCCCATATGAATGATTTTGGGCTTTTTTGAATCCACAAGACCATAATGCAATTAGTTTAGCAAATTGTATTAAAGACGTTTTGCTCAAAGTTACAGATACACCAAATAAATTAATTTCACAAAGCTATGATGGAGCAAATGTTATAAGTGGCCGCCATGGTGGAGTAAACAGAATTATTCAAGATGATTATAAATACGGCTATTATGTTCACTGTTATGCTCATCAATTAAATTTAATTTTAGCTCATGCAACTAGCCAGAATGCAGAAGTACGTATTTTCTTTCCGAATATCACAGATATTACGAATTTCTTTTCAAATTCTCCTAAACGGGTTGAAATATTAAATGAAGTTGTACGCTGTCATATCCCAAGAACGTCTACGACACGGTGGATTTTTAAAAGTAGAGCTGTAAATATTATTTTTGAGAACAGAGAAACACTTATCGAATGTATGGAGAAGGTAGAAAATGCTTCGAAACAATCTACCACAATTAATCAAGCCTCTGCAATCCGTCGAATGGTATACGATGCACAATTTGTATTCTGGTTAACATTTTTTCATAAAATTATGCCACACGCCGATATCCTATATAAGAGTTTGCAAAAATCGACTTCTGATCCTGCACAGGTAGCCACAGCAATTAATATATTTGAAAAATGTATAGCGACTGAAAGGCTGAAGATATTCCTACTTTAATTGAAGATGATTTTCAGAATAAAAGACGTAAGGAAGACGAAAGTAGTTACAGCAAAAGAAGTATGTGATTATATATTAATTCAAATTAAGTAAAGGTTTTCATTTAATAGTCATCTAAGTGGTTCGCTTCTGTTTATGTCTTCTAAATTCTAAGTTCTCCATCTCATCGCACTATTTAAATGATATAGTTCAGGCATATCCATTTTTGGACAAAATTAGATTACAAACTGAACTTGAACTTATTTATAAATGGCAAGATTTTAGAAATTTGCCAGGAGGGGTGAACTGTTTTCGATTTATAATCGAAAATAATTTACAAAATATATTTTTCGCAACGTACACTTTACTGCAGCTAATTATTACCATTTCGATGACAACTGCTGAAGCTGGAAGAAATTTCACCACTTTAAAAAGAATTAAATCGTTTTTGAAAAGTACCATGAAGAAAGACTTTCAGCATTGGGAATGTTGTCAATAGAAAAGAATGATAGAAAATATTAGTGATTTTAATCAATTAGTGATTGACAAATTTACCAATTTAAAAAATCGCCTTATGGACTTTTCATTTAAACATTATGTTTAGAATGTTCAGCTTATAGTTAGATGTTTTAAACAAAACAATGAATTTTGCTATATTTCTAATATGGACTGCATTTTCTTTCGTCAAGTGTTGAATATTATTTATGTTGGCGTTTATGCATATCTGTCAATACACCGCGCCCATTTGCCTATTATAGTTTGACCTTCTGTATTGGTAAGTGATTTTATATTTGATATTATGTTTAACCTATTGACATTTAGCATTTTCAATTAATATTAGATAAGATATTTGACCTTGGACCTTAGACAATTTTAAAATGTCTTCTAGGTATGAATAGATACATAAAATTTAAAATTAAGTAAGTATCTGGAAATCATGTTTTCACGCTCTTATTGGCTCATAATGCTACATACAACATAGCCTTGTGAGGTATGTGAACCTCCACCAAATTCCATCACGAGCCGCCACTGGCCATATGCGCAAATGATTAAGAATATTTTTCCATCAATTTTACAATATTCTGGTGGTTATAATTAAAAAACGCATTTCAGCAAGATTGGGGGACATCACAGACTTCAAACATATCTTTGCGAGGCGTTCGAGAAACTTCCCAGAAACAATTGATTTACAAAAGTGAGATAAATTGGTATTCATGAAGCCAATGGATTTTTTTCTTGTGGAGAGCAGTAATTAATAATTTCATCGCTTGCTTAAAACAGCACGGGTAATATAATGGCTTATAATTAGATCTAGTGTTTTTAAAGAATAACTTTAGAAGAATTGGAGTTTAATATACAGTACAAGTTGTTTTCATTCATCAATTTGTTTTTTTACTATAAATATTTTAGAATTAAACTTTTTGTGGGACGCCATATATTACCGCCCTATTTTTTTGGAATACGTCTTATCCATATTTTTAAAATTATTTATTATAAGCAATTAAAACATTATTGTCCAAATTTAAATTATTTCTTTATACTATTGATTGCTTCATATTAATTTTAAAATCCATGTTTGTGACAGCCCTGATGGATCGGTGACATTAATTTCTGTAAACTAATTAATACATTATCATTTATAATTGTATTGAAATTCTTGAATGTTATTTTTAGTCAATATAGATCACTAACATTGGATAAGTCCATTTTTCAGCAGTTTTTGACTGTTTTTTCATCCATCAATCCATCTTGGGACGGGTTTCGACATATTACGGCTCTTCAGCCGAGGTAGGATCGATGGAGACAGAGATCAAAACTTATAGTACTTATCACTCTCGTAAAGGACCGTTCAAGACTTCATACCGATAGAGAAATTGTACAGCGACTTGGTTTCAATTACTGCTTGGCAGCGGTTTTTTTCGGGGATTCTACCCCAAGTATATAAAAAATTAGTATAAGCCACTAAAATTAGACAAAGTCCATTTTTCTACAGTTTCTGACTGTGCTCTCATCCGTCAATCCATCGGTCTGTGGCCTTAAAGAGCACCTGATATACGGCATATACAGGGTGAACATTTTTAGTCGCCATGCCCCGATTTATGGAAAATTGTTGGATATTTTTTGTTTTAATGTAGAATGGTACAGTGCTTGTCAACGAGTATACTGACGTTATTGACAATTGGTAGTGAAAACGTCGCTGGGCGCCGCCACGCCAACAACTTTTTCTTTCGATCAACATATCTTTTGTAAAACGGCATTGGAAAGCTCTAATTTTTTTCGATATTTTTTTCCTTAAACTGTTTTTTTTTTCTAACTTGTTTTGCAAAGAACTTATGCAGCAAAAGCCCTCTAATATATTATTTTGGTCATCGTGGTTGCCATGGATCGTATGCCACATTTGGCGGTTTTCAAACAATTTATTTAGTAGGCGGCTGAGATACTTTAATCTAACAGCTCTTGTTACACACTTATTCAATTCAATACAATAGAGTTAAACTAAGTAAACAAGTTAGCAGCTTCTGGTTGAAGTGGTATCCCATGCTGAATAAGAAGATATGGTTCTTATTTATGGAGAAGCAAATATAAATTATCTGGAAGCCGTTAGAATGTATCGAGAACGTTACCTCGACAGGTATATCCCAGATCACACTATGTTTTGTCGATTAGAAATTTGAGGAGCAATACGGATGCATTTTCTGGGCAGAAAAATATTTCTAAACGAAAAACTGTTTTAACAGTTGAAAAAGTAGCCGAAATGCAATATTTTCAAAACCATCCATCAATCAGACAAGTAAGCAGTCAAATAAATGTATCTTATGGGGCTATTCAGAAATCTCTTAAAGCGAACAAATGCCATGACTATATGCATAATCTTCAGTTATTAACATAATTTCATTCGGGACGTTTACTGAGTTTTGTAACAGAAAGGATGATTAAATATGACGAGGAACGTTATTTTCTGAATCATATATTATGGATAGATGACAGTCATTTTGTCAGCAACAGAAAAAATTATCCTTTATTAATGTATGGTGTGGGATAATGGGGAGACATTGGTTCCCCTTATTTTAAAAATGCTTATGTGGTATCAGCACGATAGAGCAGCACTTCATACAACTGCTGCTGTTAGAGAGTATTTGAATGAACGGTTTCAACGAAGCTGGATAGGGGTTCGCAGCCCAGTTATTCAATGGGCATTTAAGTCACCAGACCTCACGCCGTTAGATATTTCTTGGAGGGGACTCTTAAAAATATTGTATACAAAACTGCGACAAATGATATTGAGCACTTAAAGGCAAAAATATAGGATACGTGCAATAGTATATCTGGAAGATATATAGAAAACTTCTTTGGATTTTTTTTTTATTATTTTTTATGTTTCAAAAATTTAAATTAATAAATATGTAATAAGTTACGTAATGTTAAAAGTTATATATTTTTTTTAGCGGTTTTAATAAAAATAATGTATTTTTGTTTTTTATTGTTCAAAGATATTTTATTAAAGGGAAAATCTCTACTGCATAGTAACTAATATACTAATATTATTATAATTACTGTCAGATTAAAGTATGACAGCCTCCTACTAGATAAATTGTTTGAAAACCGCCAAACGTAGTGTACGATCCATGGCAACCGCAATTATCAAAAGTAATATTTTAGAGGGTTTTTGCTGCATAACTTTTTTGCAAAAAAAATTAGGAAAAAATAGTGTATACCGCACTATACTACATTAATTCCGCGGCTGCTAAATGTATTAAAAAGTCGGTATCGTTTGTGAAAAAGTGGGTAAATCATTTTAACGAGACAAAAAATGTCGACGACTTGCCAAAACATGGCTCGGTAAGCAAAGTTACGAAAAAAAAAAGTCGGTGTCGTTTGTGAATCGTGTTTTTGTTTTTACGGGACCTAAAATTGACGCTGCTTCAAGGAGCAGTAAAATTAAGAAAATCGGGTTTGAATATGTCTTGATAAAATCTTCGTGCTCATGATGTCAATTCTTGAAGCACGTTGAAGAAACCTTTGCTGGGCCAAAATTACTTCGCAAGCGGTTCGGTTGGGGACAGGATAAGATACTGCAGTGGCCCTCACAATCACCGAAGGCCAATCCTATTGAAAACGTTTGGTCCCTCGTAAAGAGAAAGCTTAGAGGAAGGACTCTGAGAACTTTGACTCCGTTGTCTCGCGAGATTCAAAAAATTTGCAAAATATGCAGAAAATCTCGTCGACAACATGCCTCGAAAATGTCTTGCGACTATTGATGCGGGAGGCGACTGGATAACTAAGATAATTGTTCTGTTGTCAAAACACCAAAGAATATACTGATGTCAAAAAATGTGCTCGGAACACATTTTTTCAAGAATATTAGCGGTAACGTTCTTAGTTGACAGACTTTAAACTAAGTTGGGAATGTGGAACCTTTGGCACAATGGTACTACTCAGTATATATCACCACTACACCAAACACTTTATTTTTGCACTCGACACGCGTTTCGCTAACCATGTTAGCTTCATCAGGAGCCTTTACGAAGTTGAGAATAAAGGACAATTGCCTTTTCTAGATATTTTAATTATTAAAAATATTAATAGATTAGAATTTGATATCTATAGGAAAGACACAGTAACAGATATATTCTTAATGATCCATTTCATTGCAAACAACATAAATTAGCCTCATTACATTTTTTAGTTCATCGTTTGGTCACTTTCCCTCTGAATAGAGTAAACTTTAATAAAGAAAGGAATCGTATTAGAAATATAACTAGAGTTGATGGTTATGACGATGACTTAGTAAATAAGCTAATAAATAGACATAAATTTAGGTTTAATATTCAGAATTCCACCTTTTTTACACGCAAAGAAAATAACACCAAGTATGTCTCCATACCATATAATCCGAAATATAGCAAGGGACTCAATAAGGTATTTAATAAGGTAGGCCTCACCTTAGACTATAAGTCATCAGACAATCTGAGGAATATCTTAGGAAATCCCAAAGATAAGATTCCTAATTGTGAGAAAAGTGGAATTTATGAAATTAGTTGTAATGATTGTGACAAAAAGTATGTTGGGCAAACTAAATGGTCAATTAAAACACGATTTAAAGAACATTTAGCACACTTAAGATACAATAAAACAGAAAAGTCTAGCATTGCCGAACATGCGCTTCAAGCTGATCATACTGTAACATTAGATAATCTAAGATTAATAAAAAATGTATCTGATAGGAGATTGTTGAACGCATACGAAAGTATGGAAATCATAGAATGTAAAAGTAGTTTAAATAAAGACAGAGGGCCTATTCCTTATAGTCCCCTCTACTGGTTACTTGACCGGAACTGATGGCCTTGCCTATGTCATTGGTTCCGCTTGAGCAATTCAAGGATTAGGCTAAGTATAAATAGGGTAGATTTGTATTTTAGCATTTAGTCAATCATCGCTCCTGATGAAGCTAACATGGTTAGCGAAACGCGCGTTGAGTGCAAAAATAAAGTGTTTGGTGTAGTGGTGATATATACTGAGTAGACTCTAAACTAGTAACTTCTTAATAATTATATTTTTTATCTAGTTTTTAAAAAGTATACAGGGTGCCCCATATGTATGGAATAATGATTACACAGTATTTATTAATCAGTGTATCAAAAAAATGTTTAAGTAAATGTTATAGGATGTTATACGGCGCACATGCTGACGTTGACAATATAATGTTTTAAACTGTCAGTTCGAAGAAATTATACCATCTTGATTTTTTTTAAAATGGAAAGCACTGTATATTATTTTATTTTTGAGTCCTACTAAAAATTTTTTTTGGAATTATTGTCATTTAAAATAAAAAAAAAAGACAAAAAAAACTAATAATAAATACTCTAGGTTTATTTTTAAGGTAACAATTGCTCAAAATGTCTACTGTTAACAGCGGGGCAATGACCCAATCTGTCAGAGTTTTGCAGAGAATCTGAGGTGATCTGTGCTACTTCATATTGAATTCTTTGTTGTGAATCTTCTACATTTTCAGGTCGACTTCGGTAAACTTTGGTTTTCAAATGACCCTATAAACAAAATCGGGTGGCGTAAGGTCGGGACTCCTTGCAGGCCATTTTACAGCTTCTCTTCTGTTTATCCATCGATTAGGAAAAATCGCATCCAAATATCTACGAACACTGATTTCATACTGAGGAGGTGCTCCGTCCTGCTGATACCACAGTTAGGGGTATCCAAATTATTTTCATCTGCACAAATTGTAATAACTTGCTCTTGGAGTAACTGTAAATACCGCTTTCCTGTAAGATTTCCATCGATAAAAAAGGAATCACAAATCCTTGCCCACAAGTTTATCTTTTGAGGTCCTTGAGAATGATTGTTAATTATCCAGTAGGGATTCTCATTAGACCAGTACCGGTAGTTATGCCTGTTAACTTTTCCGTTAAGGCAAAATGTGGCCTCGTCAGAAAAAACAATATTATGTATTAAGTTAAGATCATTATTGATTTGTTCCATCATGACCTTGCAAAATTCAACGCATCTATCGTAGTCATCTTCAGATAATTCTTGCAATAGAATGGGTTTGTATGGATGCAATTTTTCTTCATTCAGTATACGAATTAAGGTACCTTTACTTATGTTGGGGTCTAGGCAAAGTTGACGAGTGGCTGTATGGGGATTTTCTGTAATTTCCAATAAAACATCTAACTTTTTATCATCGCTTGTTTTAACTTTTGGAGGTTTAGAACGATCCTTAACATGACCTGATTGTTTAAATCATTTTAATGTTTTGCTAAGTCCAGATTGGGTAATAGGTTCTTGATTTGGATATTCTGCTTTAAAAAGATCGCACATCTCCTGTTGTGTTCAGTTTCTGTTAATTGTACCATTATGATAATACGCTCAAATTGCAGTTTCACAAAGAGACTGCTTTTAGTCAATTTCCACTGGTTTATTTAAATTGTGATGACGCGTTTCGCTGTCGATGCAGCTTCTTCAGATCTATATTTTACACTGTCAAGTTAGGTTTAATGTTTACAATTTTATATAATTTCTTAATTATAATATTACACCTAGTTAAATTACATTGATAGTATTGGAAAACTCACATAGACATGGAATTAGGAGAATAAATTCAATAATGGTGAATTGTTTAAATCTACCTGGTCGTTGAGTAAAGTACCTGTAGTCCTTAATCGATTTATTTGCATTGTCTCTAAAAGGTTTAGTTTTAAACCTTTTTGTTAGGTATGTAAAATTTTAAAGTTCTGATTAAACGTGTGATTTTCTGTTAAAAGATGATTAGACTTTCTATGGATGAAACTTTTTTCGTATTCCGTAATTCTTTGTATAAATGTACGTCCAGTTTGTCCTATTTATGTACAACCATCCGAAATCATTTTTTGACGCGTTAAGACATTACCTGACAATAAATGTTTGACACAAGCCAGCTTATTTTTTTTTTTAATTTGATCTCCTTAATTCCAAATATCAATATTTCCAAAACAGTTCAATTTAGAGATGTAGTATGTTATACAAATAATATCTAGAATTTTTAGTAGGACTTAAAAATAAAATAATATATAAAGTTCCCTATTTAAAAAAAAAATCAAGATGGCGTAATTTCTTCGAATTGACAGTTCAAAACATTTTAATGTTAACGTCAGCATGTGCGTCGTATAACATCCTATAACTTTTATTTAAACATTTTTTTGATACACCGATTAATAAATGCTGTGGAATCATTATTCCATACATATGAGGCACCCTGTATATATTTTAAAAGAACACTAACCAACTTTTGTATTTATTACTTGTATGTACAGTCGTCTCTACAATTTCCTGGCAGAAATAACTAAAGCCAAGTCAATACTTCGTGTCACTTTCTTCAAGTAAGAACTTTTATCCAATGACTGTTATTCTTGCGAGAATTGCCCTGAAACTTTTTCCCATCAATTCATTTAAACTTGTGTAACTTTTAAATGTGTAGAGATCGATCACCCCGCTGCACACTTAAAGGACTTTAAAAAGTAAAAACTGGGTATGTATTTTGTATTGATGGATTGGAAAAAATACTTTTTTGACGCTTTGAGGCGATGAGAAACTTTTTTAATTATGGCAAAAGAGATTAGAAATCTAATAATTTATTTGTTATTTATTTATTTATCTATTTACGGGTAACCCAGTATAATAAAAATTTGATAAATAAAAAAATCAACAAAAAAAAATACCTATACTAACTAACTTAACTAAGGTAATAAAAACAAAACAAAATTAAACAAAGAGTAAAATTTAAAAAAAAGTAAAACTTAGAGTAAATATAAATGAATATAAATGAAACCCTAGAAAGCAACAACTGAAAGATAACAAACTAGAAACCAAGGCCAAAACACAATGCACAAACATCCATAAGTGTCATAGCTGCCTCAAAGAGTCATCCCACAATATTCACCTGAGGCCGCCAAGTGACACATTAAAAAATTCAACATCAGCCATATTGCCTCTGGCGTGAAGCCATGCGATGGAGGAATGTAAGGCATAGTTGGATCTATGAACAGACTGTGAAAAGGTGCAGTGACTCCTTGTATTTCTGGGTGGAACAAAAAATCAATTTCAGCGAAGAGATCAGGACAGTCCAGCTGAGAAGTAACAGAAACAACGGTTCCGCATTAGACCTCACAGACAGTCTAGGGAGCCGGGTCACTGACCTCATAGCTGCTGCAAAAAAATTTGATAGGTGGATATTAAGCTTCCTAGAAACAAAGCGCAAGAACCTGTTCTGCACTAATTCATTTGAGTGAATATGGCACTCATAATAAGGTGACCATACCGGGGAACAATATTCCAATAATGATTTCACCAAGGCTTGATGTAATAGTCTCAATGTGTCGATGCTAGAGAAATCCCTAGCGGCTCTGCAGTTAAAGTCGAGCATTCTAAAGGCTCTATTGACCATGTAGCTATAATGCAAGTGATAACTTAATTTTGGGTTAATGATTACACCCAGATCTTTAACCTTATTCATAGTCTGCAAAACCCATCCATCGATGCTATAGGGGAATGCAATAGCAGTACCGGTTCTATAAAAAGACATCACTTGGCGCTTGTCAACATTGAGGTCCAAGCCTGGACTTACACCACACAGTGAAGGAATCAAGATCGTCCTGCAAAAGACGACAATCTGTTAAGGAGCTCATAATTTTATAAATCTTGCAGTAATCTGCAAAAAGTAAGAAAGAACACTCTAAGTAGGTACCCACATTATTAATAAAAATGTTAAACTAAAGAAGACCCAAATGACTACCCTGAAGCACGCCCGAAGTCACAGCAAAATCTTCAGAGACTGTACCCACTATACGAACAGACCGAACCCTTCCAGACAGATAAAACTGGAGCGTCC
This sequence comes from Pachyrhynchus sulphureomaculatus, assembly GCA_019049505.1. Taxonomy (NCBI): domain Eukaryota; kingdom Metazoa; phylum Arthropoda; class Insecta; order Coleoptera; family Curculionidae; genus Pachyrhynchus; species Pachyrhynchus sulphureomaculatus. The sequence goes on along the minus strand of CM032453.1, from coordinate 73,836,705 downwards.
TCCAACACCAAAAGAGCTTAATTTAGCGCATAGAATACCAATGTCGACCGTATTGAAAGCCTTGAAGAAGCTCGTAACAAAATGAGTGAAATACATCCTCTCTGATCTAGCACTGCAGAAACCGTGCTGATGCCGGGTCAAACTAGAAGTGACCCTTACTTTTATTATATTAGTTATAATATTTTCGAATAATTTGGGTATAGTACTTAAAATACTTATAGATTATGTAGGAAAAAAAAGACTATATTCAGTCTGGCAAGAAAGAACGTGTCCGTGATAATTCATTTTCTGTAGATGCGATTCTAGCGATTCAACAAAAAATCGGTAGAGGGAACCTTTGTCTACGACGCATTTTAGTAAAAGTATCAGTCGATTCCGAATTTTCGTCGAAATCACGTGAAATCCAAAATGAGTCACTTGTTTGCGCGCGTCGGTTCGAGGGAGTCTTTCGTTATCGTTATCGGGCATCAATTTCCTTATGTACATATTGAATTATCTTATTTTCTAAAAATAATGAATTGTACCTATTAGTCGAACATTTTGGTGCACTGGTTTGTAGAGCGTTGATTTTCGCGTATGTTTCAGTCTGAAAACCCTTGATGACCTCTAAAAAATCATGAAAATTCGGATGAGGCTAAACTATCCTTTGCAAATTTTGAATGAAAAGTTCTTTAAACGCTGGCGTTGGCTCTTCACTGCGTTGTTTTTTGGCGATTCATGTTCATTATCGTGTTGATGTTGATGATTGCCAGTTTGTCGTGAAAATATGTCGTCTGGTCCAATAGTATAAACTTTGACAGTGCAGTTCTTGCTGTGCAGACCTAGCAGATCTCTTCTGTTGATTTTAAGCGGCGATATTGTCGAAATTTGTAATTTTAAAGTTTTGCTTTTCTCGCTCAACATCCTCTATAATAAGACCATGTTGACTTGAAAAACTTTAGACGTAAACTAGTAAATTTCAAAAATGCCCTTACGTTTTATACTTTTATCTAATTTACGTTAACCCTAATTTAATGTAATAATATTTAAGAATTAATAATATTGGATAATTTAACCCTACCTACCTACCAATTTGTCGATTACCGCAACTCGGATGAGAGGAAGGTCAAAATATTTACAACCTTCTAAAGGCCATTAGGAGGACCGCAACTCGGTATCTGAGCTATTTAGTTACTTCAGACCTTGCTAAATACCCTACTTATTGAGCTCGGAAGTGGTATTTTTTTACCCTTGGTTTTGTGTCCTTTCTTGTGTAGGGTTGTAATATACAATGTTTTTCATTCGTCGTAGATGTTTGTTTCTCCTATATATTCTTGAAATAGCGTGCTGAAATATAATCTCTATATTTTTTGTTCCGTACGGAACACTTATAGAATCACTTTGGTGTCTGTCTGTCCGTCTGTCGCATCCGATTTTCTCCGAAACTATTCGACATAGAAAGTTGAAATTTTGCACTAATATAGGAATTGATGGCTTCATCAGAGCCGTATAGTTTTGAAAGTTAAATTTCGACTTAAAGGATTAGTTTTGAGGGGTGAAATCGGAAGTGAAAAAATTTTTTTACCAGATCATCGAGTGTGGTGTCAAATGAAAGCTTGTAAAAACACGAGTTCAAAAATATATATAATGTAATATTTGCGCATACCTTTCTTTGTAGTACTTTTAAACAATTGCGAAAAATCGCTGTCCTCCCCCTTATCTCGAAAAAAACTGAACAAAAAATTTTGAAAAAATTCTGGAATATTCTCCACAGAGTGTAGATTGAACGAAATTTTTTACCTTTAATAATTTATCTGGTATATAAAAAAACAAAAATTTTAAAGTCATCAGTTTTCAGTAAAGCTCGGAAAAAATTTTTGTTGAAAACTCATTTGGGGTGTGTTTTGTGAAGTCATTGATCATTTTATGCCTCTGTCACAAAATTTTTTATTTTAAAAGCAATCAACGTACGGAACACTTTTTGTGCAAGTCCGACTATCACTTGGCTGGCTATTTTTTTCTGGTGTGTTACCTGGTCCTGGGCTTTCACTTTTTTTATATCTTTGCATATTTCTTCTACCCATCGTGTTATTGGTGATTCTGTTACAGTGTTGTCATTTATTTCGTGTTTTTGGTTTTTATTTATGTCTTATGTCTCTAATAATACTTTCTTGAAGCATTCCTCCCTCATTTAGTTTTGTTTCCGAAATTACTTCCTTTCTTCTCTGCTTTCGTATATTTTTTTATTATTCTCTAGCTTTATGAACTTCTATTTCTTCCAAGTGAGTACTGCAAGCAATTAAAAATAACGCCGTTAAGTAAAATGCAGCCTGTGTAATCATGAAGCAACAATTTTAATTAATTTTGAAGTAACATGTGTTATACTGAGTAGTATTTAAGTGATCGAGCCATTGTGTTCAGGATTTAGTTAGAGGTTTGGCTGCGGCAAAAAACAAAGCCAATTGCTACAAAATATTTCCTTTTTAAAATATAAATATTGTTACCTTAATAATTTAAAAAAACTTATGGTAAAAAATCATTTCTACGAAGAAGAAAATACTAATAAAACCGCAGTATGTTTTCGTTTATATGAAACAGCCAATTACAGAAAATGCAATTACTCCTGTAAAATGTAGTGCATGCCGGAACGGTACTCAATAAGGTTTTTTTTTTTAATATAACCAAGTTCTTTTGATAACCACTGTTAGTTTAAAACAGAGAGAAACTCAGTAGCTTACCAAACGACAATTGTACTGCATTAAAAAATAGTAGTACCTAACATGGGTGCCCTAGCTAATCTAGGAGTAGAGTCTTCTTGAAATTCACCAAACCGTAGAGATGGTAGGTAAAGTGCTAAGACTGGACATTTTTTTGAGAAGGCAATGCAGTTGTGTTATTGGTTCACGTGATATTACCTGATGGCTTTGTCGATATAATTTTCTACTATATTTGAAGTTGGCTCCTTGCTGACTGATTTTGTTGCTGTTACGGGATGACGGGGTTGAGTTGTGACGTCCTAAAATATAAGAATTTAGCGTAACTGTGTCATCAGTGTAAGATACTGTAGGATATACTTCTAGCTGCTGTTATCCAATAGACCGATAGTAATAGATTGTCCCTTGTATAGCGAACACGAACAAGGAAGTTTCATTATTCCTGGCGTTCCGGGACTTTTAATTACGTTTAAAAGATTACCGTCCATCGTCGCACAATGCGGGTAATACGTAATTTTTACCCAAATTCATTTTCTAGTCGTAATTTTCAAGGAATCTCAACAATTTTTTTTTTTTAAATCTTCGTTCTTGATTTCTCTATCGATCTGTCTGAGTTGATTTTTGATTATTTATCCTGATTTTATATATATATATATATATATATATATATATATATATATATATATATATATATATATAGTATACATATATATATATATATATATATATATATATATATATATATATATATATATATATATATATATATAATATAGCTTTTTTTTTATATAGCTTTTTTTCCAAAAACAACAACTTTTCAGCCAATAAACTGAGTCTCAGTCACGCAACTTTCAAGGAATCTCAATATTTTTTATATTAACCTTCGTTTTTTGATTTCTCTATCAATGTGTCTGGTCGGATTTCTGATTATTGACCCTGATTGGAACTAATTTTTCAATAAATATCGTTTTTAGTCATTTACGCTAAGAATATCAAACCTATATAACCCTGTGCAAAGAGGAAATATGATCAGATAATCTTTTCCTAAACTTAACGCTTTTAAACCAGGAAATACATTATGTTATCTTAGGTTTGGAGTTCGGTAGATTATGTTATGTTAGGTTGAAGTTCGACACATTAGGTTATGTAAGGTTTGAGTTCCTGGTTTAAAAATCGCTTTACTTTAGTTTTAGGAGCTATTCATATATATATATATATATATATATATATATATATATATATATATATATATATATATATATATATATATATATATGGTCCAAATCCTGATCTTTCCCATCGCTACCTATGGATCAGAATCCGGGACTATTAACGCTGCATGTCGCCCAAAAATACAAGCCTTCGAAATGACCTGCTACCTAAGGATGATGAGAATTCTATCGACAGCAAGACAAACGACTCTATCTTGAAGGAATTAGGGATCAAAGTAAACGAACGCCTGCTCTCAACCATTCAAAGACAAATTCTTAAATTTTTTTGGTCACGTTGTTAGACGGCATCGAAAAGCTCGTCATATAGGGAAAAGTAGAGAAAAAACGATAACCAATCGCTACATCGACATACAAGTACTTGCCACGTTCCTCCGCTGCTGTATGCATGACGTCATTAAGCGACATATTTGTTAAATTCTTTATATAGTCGATGTAGCGATTTGGTTATCGACCTCTTTATCGTTTGCCCTCTACTTTTCCCCATATGACGAACTTTTCGATGCCGTCTAACAAGGTAACCAAAAAAACTTAAGAATTTGTCTTTGAATGGTTGAGAGCAGGCGTTGGTTTACTTTGATCCCTAAATCCTTCAAGATAAAGTCGTTTGTCTTGCTGTCCATAGGATTCTCATCATCCTTAGGTAGCAGGTCATTTCGAAGGCTTGTACTTTTGGGCGACATGCAGCGTTAATAGTTCCGGATTCTGATTTATAGGTAGCGATGGGAAAGATCAGGATTTGGACCAATAACCTTTTTGTTTGTTTTCCGATATGTCGGTCCTTCCATATCCTGGTCAGACTCGACAGTGCAGTCTTGGCCATGCCGATTCTCCTTTTTTACTTCACCTTCACAATCTTCTTTATTATTGCACACACCAAGATAAGTTAGGTCTCCTTTTTCCTCGATGTTGCGTAGGGCATGAAAAGGACGAGGTATTGTTTTCTGTCTGTGAATCACCATTATTTGGCTTTTTACGCAGTTTAGCTTTAAACCAGTCTCCATACTGAATCTCTCCATGCACTTGAGCGGCAGTGGCATCTTTTCTTTTGAAGAAACCAGAAGAGTGATGTTGTCGGCGTATCTTAAGTTTGAGATTTTTCTACCTGCCAACGACAATCTACCATCCCAACATTTGGTGTCTTTTTTTATAATCTACTAACCGTAGATGTTGAAGAGGAGTGGTGACAAGACACAACACTGTCTAACTCCCTTCCTAACTTGAAAAGGCTAAAACAAGTCACCGTCGATTCTGAAATAATCTTCGTTACTCATATATATATATATATATATATATATATATATATATATATATATATATATATCATGAATAGCTCCTAAAACTAAAGTAAAGCGATTTTAAACCAGGAACTCAAACCTTACATAACCTAATGTGGCGAACTTCAACCTAACATAACATATACTGCCGAACTCCAAACCTAAGATAACATAATGTAGCGAGCACCAATGAAGTTCCTGGTTTAAAAGCATTAAGTTTAGGAAACGTTTATCTGATTATTTTTCCTCTTTGCACAGGGTTATTAAGGTTTAACATTCTTGGCGTAAATGACTAAAAACGATATTTATTGAAAAATGAGTTCCAATCAGGGTCAAAAATCAGAAATCCGACCAGACAGATTGATAGAGAAATCAAAAACGAAGATTATTATAAAAAATATTGAGATTCCTTGAAAGTTGCATGACTGAGACTCATTTAATTGGCTGAAAAGTTGTTTTTTTTTGGAAAAAAAAAAAAGCTATATATATAGATAAGTTTGTAAAAATCAGGATAAATAATCAAAAACTAACTCAGACAATTCGATAGAGAAATCAAGAACGAAGATTTTAAAAAAAAATTGTTAAGATTCCTTGAAAATTACGGCTAGAAAATAAATTTGGGTAAAAAATTACGTATTACCCGCATTGTGCGACGATGGACGGTAACCTTTTTAAATGTTTATTAAAAGTCCCGGGACGCCAGGAATATTGAAACTTCCTTGTTCGTGTTCGCTATACAAGGGACAATCTATTACTATCGGTCTATTGAATAACAGGAGCTAGAACAATATCCTGCAGTTTCTTACACTGATGACACGGTTACACTGAATTCTTATATTTTAGGACGTCACAAGTCAACCACGTCATCCCGTAGCAACAACAAAATCAGTCAGGAAGGAGCGAACTTCCAATACAGTAGAAAATTATGTCGACAAAGCCATCAGATAATATCACGTGAACCAACAACACAACTGGATTGCCTTCTCAAAATAGTGATCAATCTTAGCACTACTATCTCTACGGTTTTGTGAATTTCAAGACTGTACTCCTAGAATAGCTAAGGCATCCATGTCTACTATTTTTTAATACATTAGAATTGTTGTTCGGTAAGCTACCCAGTTTCTTCTCTCTGTTTTAAACTAACATTGGTTGTTAAAAGAATTTGGGTTTATTAAAAAAAAACCTTACTGGGTACCGTTCCGGGAGTAATGGCATTTTCTGTAATTGGCTGTTTCATATAAATGAAAACATACTGCGGTTTTATTAGTATTTTCTTCTTCTTATAAATGAATTTTTACCACAAGCTTTTTTAAATTATCAGGGTTGCAATATTTATATTTTAAAAATGAAATATTTTGTAGTGATTGGGTTTGTTTTTTGCCGCAGCCAAACCTCTAAGTAAATCCTGAACCCCAATGGCTCGATTGCTTAAATACTACTCAGTATAACACATATTACTTCAAAATTCATTAAAATTGTTGCTTCATGATTAAACAGGCTGTATTTCACTTTACGGCGTTATTTTTAATTGGTTGTAGTACTCACTTGGAAGAAACGGAAGTTCATGAAGCTAGAGAATAATAAAAAATACGAAAGCAGAGAAAAAAGGAAGTAATTTCGGAAATAAAACTAAATGAGGGATGAATGCTTCAAGAAAGTATTATTAGACACTTAAAGACATAAATAAAAAGAAAAACACGAAATAAATGTCAACAGTAACAGAATCACCAGTTCTTACTGGTATGGATAGAAGAAATAAAAGAAATATGCAAAGTTACTTTTAACTGACATATATAAAGTGTAACTGTAAATAGCTTACACTGTATGTATAACGTATTAAAACATTATTATCCGTCCTTAGCGTTGTTGTACTCCGACGTAATAAATATAAACAGAGACCACTTGTTGTAATAATGACTACTAACGAAGTGGAGTATAATTACGTAGTACCTCCCTTGACCTATTTAAGCCGGAAAAGGACTTTTAATTAAAACCCTTCATTAAATCTCTGTAAATAGAATGGGATTCTAAGCTACTGTTGATATGCCTCACGATAATGGAAATTTATAATTGGATGCAGTTTTTCTCCGTTTTCAATCCTATTTAGTTTCGTGGAAAAATTGTGCTTGTCCCCGTTAACGGAACAAAGGAGAGTTTTCTTTATGTTCTACAGAATAATTATGAGATGATTGTTTTAGATTAAAATTCACTTTCATGTATTCTCTTTCAGAAGCATTCTAACATTGCATATTGTTGTTATTTATTATCACTATTTTAGTGCTTTTAAACCAAAATAAATCTAAAAGAAGTGAGCTAATTTCAGATTATCTTTTAGGTTGTGCCTTACGCGAACGATTACTTTCTACGACCTCTAGAGTTGAATGATCAAAATAAAACAAAATAAATTTTGTACTTAAATGTACAAAGCTATTAGCAAAAAATTTTGCTCATGTTAAATATATATCGGTTTACAGATGTTTTCCGAATTGCAATTTCCATCTTTTCGGTCGTTCTACAGATCTTTCAGGTTTCTTTTCTCAATTTCCCTATCTATCCCCTCCTTATTTTCGGTCTACCTCGCTTTTCCTTGTCTGCTGGTTGCAATTTTAGCATTTGTTTGTAGCCGTGTTTCTCTCTCTTATTGCTCTGTCCAGGTTTCCATCCTCTGAAATGTTTATACTCAGATACTTGTAATCGCCATAGCGTTTTATCATGCTTCGATCGTCCAGTATAAGATCTTTTTGTTGTCCTCCAATACATAGATATTCTGCTTTTTTTTTATATTGACTTCTAAACCTCAATCTTAGTATTCGTCAAATAGTTCAGGTCGTGGTCCATTTGGTCATTCGCGAACCATAGCGTGTACAATATGGTCTTAATTAATGGTATTTCCATTGGTCTATTTCTGCTTCCATCTTTTTGGCACGTTTTCCAAATATATCTTAAAATGTGTGTGTTAAATAAACTATAAAATCTGCATAAAACATCATTGAAGCCTGCTAATATTAGATTATCTAAGAGAGGTGTATAAATAAAAAAAAACTTTTAAACTCATCTAAAATAGCCTAGGAACCATATTTGATTTAAACAAATCCTGATCGCATTCTAGTATTTTTTTGTCTTTCAATACCTTTCTTACATAGAGTCACATCAACTCAAATACCTAAAGTAATCTGTATCGATCTAATTTCTGTCTACTGAATAGAGCTATGATGATTGTATAGCTTAACAAAAGAAACTGCCTATTTCGCGCAATTTTTGTAACGTAACTTGGAAGATCTATATTTTAATACGTGACAACGAATTCTTATTGGCAAATTCAAACTTGTTTCAATTTAATTAGCTTATTTTGCTATTCTATATGCTTAAAAATAAATAATAAACTTGTGATATTTACCTCATGAAGACAGTGTTTTGCTATTTTCTAGGGTTTAGGTTCATTCTTGTTCGTGTTCTATCTAATAATTTTCAAAGTTTTTAGCTCCGATTAGTGGATAAAAAAATTCATAAATTTATTACACTGTGTGGTTTTGTTATTAATAAAACTACAATAAGAGTTAAACAATTGTTTTAATAGAAATGTAGTGATTATTGATGTGAAAAATTATAGTTTCGGGCGGAAAATTGTTTGGATTTTCGTTTATGTATAATTTCTTTTAAAACACCGAAATTCAAATATAGGTTGTTTGTATAATACTAGGTTTTTTTTTTAACTGAAATATTTTTTTAAAAATTTGTTATAAAATAAAATAAGAAAACTTATACAGCAAAGAAATGATTCGTATAAAAAAAGAACAATATTTTGTCAATGACAAGCCAGACATTAGCAATTTAAGTAAGATTTATTTTAATTTAAATGCAATAAATATTGGACAGTAAAGAAATATAACTGGGTCTAATTGAATATTTTTTATCCAATATACCAGTAATGTACTATGGCTAGATATTTTTAGGAAACAACATGGTTTCGAAGTGAGTAAACTTATTTTTGGTTCCGTTTTCATTAAACAAAATACATTGTTTATTATTAAATGCTGTGTACTCCTAAAATCTTTATTTTATTTTACAACATATTCAACATCTTTTAATTTGTTGGTATCACAAAAATAAAAAGAGACTAAATCTAAATACAATGGGCAAAACGTTAGTAAAATCTGGGTTTTGTAACATAAAAATAACGACGAACACTCCTGAATTCAAGAATAAACAACCAAGAATTATATCTCTCTAATAAGTCTTTCTGATTCCTCCTAAACCAGCCATTCTTTTCAGGTCATGTTTCCATCTTGTTTGGGACCTTCCTCTGGATCTTTGTTCCAACGATATCCTCCATTCTTGAATTCTTTTATTTCATCTCTCACCTTGTGTAACCTGCCCATCTCCATTTCAAACCTGCTACCCGTTCTCTTACGTCTATCACTCTGGTCTTTTGTCTTATACTTTTATTTCTGATTCTGTCTTGTAATCTTATATTCAGCATTTGACGTTCCATTGCTTTCTGTGTTTTACTCAGTTGGTCCATCATCTTCTTAGTCAATGTCCATGTTTGGGCCGCGTAAATGAGAACCCGTAGAATACATTGATCGATTACCATCTTTCTTAGTTTCAAATGCTGTCTATACTAGTCTGATTCTTCTTTGTACTTCTGCCGTTTGATTTGCTTTTCCACACTTTATTATTTGCCCTAGGTAGATGTATTCCTCTACGTATTCAAGTGTTCTGCCCTCTATTCTCAAGCCTCACGGACTGTCTTCGTTTGTCATAGACTTTGTCTTATCTTTATTCACCAGTAGTTCTAGCCTCAAATCACCCTCAAATCAGAGAGGATAAGACTACTATTATACATATATATATATATATATATATATATTATATATATATATATATATATATATATATATATATATATATGTATATATATATATATATATATACATATATATATATATATATATATATATATATATATATATATATACATATATATATATATATATATATATATATATATATATATATATATATATATATAAATATATATATATATATATATATATATATATATATATATATATATATGTATATATATATATATATATATATATATATATATATATATATATATATATATATATGTATATATATATATATATATATATATATATATATATATATATATATATATATAAATATATATATATATATATATATATAAATATATATATATATATATTATATATATATATATATATATATATATATATATATATATATAAGAAAAAGGAAGGACAGTAACAGGGCACTGGCAACAAACAATCGTAAGTTTAACTACTGGCAAACGCTCTTATAAGGAGAAGAGATGAGCAATCAAAGATCTAAAGGCTCTAGTATCTGCTTTTATTTTTGTTATCGAGCTTTTGCTGCCTATTGGTAGCTTCTTCTGGATTCTAAAAATGCAAACCAGGTACAGAAAAATAAACTATATATATATATATATAATATATATATATATATATATATATATATATATATATATATAATATATATATATATATATATATATATATATATATATATATATATATATATATATATAATATATATATATATATATATATATATGTATATATGTATATATGTATATATGTATATATATATATATATATATATATATATATATATATATATATATATGTATATATATATATATATATATATATATATATATATATTATTCATCGTTATTGGACCGTTTGAAAACCGAGCTGCAAGAAAAACGCCCGCGATTGGCCCACAAGAAAGTCCTTTTCCATCACGACAACGCACCAGCACACACCTCAGCAGTTGTGGTCGCAAAATTAATGGAAATAGGATTCCAACTCGTTTTTACATCCCCCCTATTCTCCAGACTTGGCTCCCTCGGACTACTATTTGTTCCCCAATTTGAAGAAATGGCTGGCGGGGCAAAGATTTTATCCAAACGAGGAGGTGATTGCAGACACTAATGGATATTTTGCAGACTTGGACAAATCCTATTATTCGGAAGGGATCAACAAACTAGAACATCGTTGGACGAAGTGTATAAGCCTAAAAGGAGACTATGTCGAAAAATAAAAAGGTTTACCCCAAACACATAAGTAGTTTTTATTTTTGCACGGACTTTTCAAACCAGCCTCGTATATATATATATATATATATATATATATATATATATATATATATATATATATATATATATAAAGAAAAAGGAAGGACAGTAACAGGGCACTGGCAACAAACAATCGTAAGTTTAACTACTGACAAACGCTCTTATAAGGAGAAGAGATGAGCAATCAAAGATCTAAAGGCTCTAGTATCTGCTTTTATTTTTGTTATCAAGTTTTTTCTGCCTATTGGTAGCTTCTTCTGAATTCTAAAAATGCAAACCAGGTACAGAAAAATAAACTTAAAAAGTTTGTTTTTAAAATATGATTCAATAAATTATAAGGCTGTATGAGAAATTACTTACAAAAATTTAGCAGTTATTTCATCTCTGGTGAAGACAATAAAATTTGCATTTTTATTGGCCAGGTAGTAGGTATGATTACAAAAAACATGATAAAAGGACACTTAGAGAGTTACACAAGTATTAAAAATAATAAGTTGTTAATAAACATTAATCAAAAACACTTTTTAAGACAGAACACAACTGTCAGAAAGACCATGATGTTGAAATGGTACTCCATTTTAAACACATTTTCTTGACATCGAGTTTAGTAACTTATTTAGTGATATTTGAGTCTGAACCGGATATTGTTGGTAGTCTGTGTCGTCATCAGGTCGACAAAAAACCACAAAAGCATTAAAGTTAGGGATGTGGTAAATTTTTTGGTGGATGCTATTATTAGACAAATTATTTATTTTTATTGATATTAATTTTTTAATTTTATAGCAAAGGGACTTAAATTTGACGAATGTTACTATTAGACAAGTTATTTACTATTAATTATATTAATTCTTTAATTTTATAACAAAGGGACTCATAGAGTAATTTAAAGTATTTGAAAGAGAATATTAATATTGGATGTTATTTATTATTTATCATATTTAATTTTTAATTTTTTAATTTTATAACAAGACACAGAAAAAGTAATTAGTAATATGTAAAAAGCAGGAATAACAGAAAGAGAAAAGAAACGTCAACTTTACTGGAAACTAATTTTTTCATAAAAATTGTTCTTTTTTATTGGTATGGTATGAGTTTGTTTTAGTAAATAGGTATACATAGAGCTCAAACCTTCTATGTCTTTTTTGTGATTGAGATTATTTTTACAAATTTTTATGTAACATATTTCCAAGAAACTTCTTCTGAAGTAATTAGTCTCAACATCCAGAATGAAGCTGTTGTTATATTATACTCTGTGATCTGTATTATTTACGTGTAAGCTCAAGCTAGTTGCGTTAGGTTTGTGTAACGTACTATCACTTTTGTGTAACGCTAATCTCTTAGAGGGCTTTTGTGAAGTTTGTCCAACGTAGACCAAACCACATTGACAGGGAATGCCGTAGATTATATTAGATCTTTGTAAAGTATCGGTTTTATCTTTTAAATTGGTATAAAAACAATTCATTCTTTATATATTGTTATTAGCAATCTTAATGTTTGTATTTTTAAAAAGAGAAGACAAAGACTGGGAAAGACCTGCTATGTATGTGTTGTAACTTTCCTACTTTAATGTTGACATTTATGGAAACAGTTGGATTGATTTGAAGGGAGGGTCTTTAAAAATTCTTTTTAATTAGAGCTTTAGGATATTAATTGTCCACCAAGATGTTTTCTAACAGTTTTACATTTTTTTCTTTAAAAGAGGGGTGGCAAATCTTATCTATTTTGTTTTTTAATCCTCTGATGATGTTGAGTTTCTGTTTCATAGGGCGATAAAAATGGAATGGGGGTATATCTAACCCCTAACGCAACTAGCTTGAGCTTACACGTAAATTTTACATATCACAGAGTACAATATAACAACAATAATTTCTCATACAGCCTTATATATATATATATATATATATATATATATATATATATATATATATATATATATATGTATATATATATATATATATATATATATATATATATATATATATATATCTTGATCAAGGTTAAGATAGTGTAGGAGTGTGTTGTTATCACACATATCTGAAATCTTACTTGTTTTTTCGCAAAGTCGTCACTATATGTGTCCACTTTCTATCACCTAGTAACAAGTATAATGGTTTTATGGCTTATGTTCCACAAAACTCAATAATTTTTTATTTCGATAATAAATGCTACTATTACTACTACTACACTTCATTTTGTTTGTGACTGGTTTTTGTCAGAGCCGATTAGCAGTTGATCCAAGTTGTGATAAAACGTCTTAAGTTGTTCTACGCAAAACACTTCTATATAAACGAATTATTCCGATTTTGTCGCTCTAGTGTTGCAGGTTGCATCGTACACGGAAATTTCGTGAGTGATGCAAACATAAACTATTAAAAAAACATAGGTAACTGACAATAAATAGTTCTTCTTCTAGTGCTTCATCCGTTCCGGACTTTAACGATTAACAGAACTATTTTAACTTTATTAGCAGCAATACGAAAAAGCTGTATCGAACTGAGATCGAACCAGTCTCGTAGGTTTTTCATCCAGGAGTGACGTTTTCTGCCTGGCCCTCTTTTTGCTTCAAGTTTGCCCTGAAGTATCAGTTGCAACAGTCTATACCTGTCGTGCCTCATGACGTGTCCAAGGTATTCCAATTTGCGCTTTTTTGGCGTCTAGGTTAGTTTCAGACCCTTTTCCATTCTTCTGAGCACCTCGTTATTAATTACATACTGTGTCCAGGGAATTCTTAGGATAGGTTGGTATAGCTATATTTCGAAGGCATTTATTCTCCTCATTACTGCTTCGTTGATCGTCTACGATTTGACTCCGTCATAGAACAGAGAAGACAGCAGCGCAACTTTTAGACCAGGGGTGCTCAAACGGTCGATCGCGATCGACAAGTCGATTGCGAGTGCTTTTTGAGTCGATGTCGAGAAAAAAATTCCGATATAGAACTATTCACAGATTTTGTTTTAGGTAACTAAAACAAAATGTAATGAATAAACTACTAAAATTTATTCGATCCACAATTACGCAAGAATAACCCCCTCATCACTTTCTTTTATCGTAATAACCCCCTGCTAGCGGCAAAAGGCGGCTTTATCAAAGGAACGCGCGGTACTTGTCAAAGAAAAGCCGCGTTTTTAATTCCCGCCGATTTTTCTAGAAACTTCGGGTGGCGTGTTTGACGAGAACATTCGAGACTTCGTTTGCGCCGATATAAATGTTGCGCCTGCAGGAATAGGAGCCAGTCTGAGTTGTAACTTGAAGGCGATACATCGATACAAAGTTTATTAATAAATAGTCCAAAATGAGTGCGGCGAAGAAAAGTAAAACTTATCATTTTAATAACGATTGGGAGGAAGAATTTTTCTTTTGTATGGTAAAGGATAAGTGCATTTGTCTCATTTGCCGTGCGTCAGTTACAATACCTAAGCGTCGGAACTTAGAGAGGCATCATAAAACGGTTCATAAAAACTATGAAAAGTATTTTCGGTCAAAGAGTGAATTAAGAAAACGAAAAGTACGTGATTTGATAACTTGTTTGAAAAAAGAACAAACCATGTTCACAAGACCAGCCAAACAATCAAAAGCTGCAACGATCGCGTCATTTAAAATATCTCATATATTGGCGAAACACAAGAAACCATTTGATGATGGATTGGTTGTGAAGGAAGCATTTATTGAAGCCGGTGAGACTTTAATTGGAGATTTTAAAAATAAAACAGAGATTATGTCTGCTATTAGAGAACTTCAGTTATCTCGTCCGACTGTCACAAGGCGTGTTGATGTCATGAGTCGGGACATGGCAGACAAACTAAAACATGATATCATGGAATGTACGTACTTTTCTTTATAGTTCGACGAATCCACCGATATGACAGACACTGCCCAGCTGTGTATTTTTATTCGAATGGTATTCAATGACATGTCGGCTAAGGAAGAGTTTTTGACAATGATTCCTCTGAAAGGAAAGACCCATGGCGAATTTTTTTTTTTTTTTTTTTTTTTTTTTTATGGGTCTAGCACACGTGCTACAGGGAAGTCCCTAAAGCGCTACCGGAGCGACACGTGTGCGGAGAAAGCGATTCACGTTGTTCTTGAATCGCTGTAGATTGTACTCGATGGGAAACACAGTCCTGGGTAAACCATTCCAAAGGCATGATGTTCTCCATATAAAAGACTGCTTGAAAAGCGTTGTACGAGGAGTAACAAGCTGAACCTCATACGGATGTGAAGCATTAGCGCGACGTGTACTTCTAATATGCACCGCTCTGGGAGGAATTAAACGGGCCACATCTTTCGAACACTTTCCATGAAAGTACTTGTAGAATAGGCTCAAGTCGCCAACCGTTCTTCGATGTTCCAGCGAATCAAGGCCGTCGGTCAGTTCCGGGTGTCCAATCAGACGAACAGCTCTTCTCTGGATAGAATCCAACGAATGCAGTGTATATTTGGGAGCGGAGCTCCAAACATGGGAGCAGTATTCCATAGTTGGTCGAATTTGAGCTTTGTAAAGAATTAACAGTTGTTGCGGAGTGTAGAGCTTTCTGGTTCGAAACAATATTCCCAACTTTTGAGAAGCTCTTCTTGCTATGCCTGCAACATGTTCATGCCAGGACATATTTGCTCCCAAATTAACGCCTAACAGATTGAGTGACGATGTTAGAGGATGGAGTGCCCCGACATAACTATGTCGGGTTCTGCAACGTTAACTTTTTTAGAAAAAACTGCCGCCTGGGTTTTTGTAGCGTTAAATTCCACTTGGTTACTGTCACCCCAAGATAGAATTTCTTCCAGGTCTTTGTTAAGTTGAATGACTTCCTGCTGTCTGCGGATATTCGTCTGAGTAGTCGATGTCCGAGCGTTCAAAGTGAATGAAGAGATAAGTGTACTGTCATCTGCAAAGCTGTAGATTGGATTCTCGGTCTTTTCCAGCAGATCGTTAATATAAATGAGGAAGAGAGTAGGAGACAGTATGGAACCTTGGGGCACACCGGCGTTGATAGTGAAGGTGTTAGAAAGAAATCCGTCAACCGCCACTCGTAAAGAACGCTCTCTGAGGAAACATGAGAGCCACAAACAGAACTTTTCAGACATACCATAAGAACGCAGCTTAGCCAACAGCCCCATCGTGCCAAACACGGTCAAATGCCTTGGATATGTCAAGAGCAACCGCTCGAGATTCTCCAAAGTGTTCAATTGCGTTGTTCTAAACATGTGTTACATAAGTCAGAAGATCTCCTGTTGATCTATTTTTACGAAAGCCATATTGGTGATCACTAATAATGTTGAATCCTTCAAGATATTTTAGAAGATGCTGATTGATAGCCTTTTCCATGACTTTCGATATTATTGAGAGTAGTGCAATTGGTCGGTAGTTATTTGGCAAGGTCTTCTTGCCTTTTTTAGGTATCGGCTGAACTGTGGCACATTTCCAGCAGGAAGGAAATATTCCCTTTCTGTAGGATAGGTTGAAAAGTCTACAGAAAACTGGTGTTAGTTCCCTCGCACAGTTCTTGAGAACTATATATATGACGTTTTCTTCAATTTTGTAACAAACTACAAGCTACCAATATATAAACTAGTGTGCATTACAACCGATGGAGCACCAGCAATGACTGGAAACAAAAACGGTTTTGTGGCATTGTGTCGAGCTAATGATGATTTCCCTTCATTTTTCTCCTTCCATTGCATTATACATCAACAAGTTTTGTGTTCAAAAGTTCTAAACATGGAGGAGATTATGGGCATTGCAATAAAAAATTGTGAATTCTATCCGTGCACGTAGCTTGCAACAACGGCTCTTTAAATTGCAGTTGGAAGATAGTGAGTCAGCTGAACACACTGATTTAGTTCTTCACACGGACGTCAGGTGGTTGAGTCGCGGAAAATTCCTAGAAAGGTTTCAAGAATTATTGCCCGAAATAACAGCTTTTATGGACGAAAGAGGTGATGACACTCAGATGCTGAAAAACGGAAAATGGCTGACTGATTTGGCATTTTTGACAGACATCACAATGCATTTAAACACCATTAATTTGGAGCTTCAAGGTAAAGGAAAAACTATTATTGAGATGATTAGCGCAATTAACGCATTCAAAAGTAAATTGCAACTTATGATAGATCAACTGAAAAGAAAGGATCTGAAAAATTTTCCGTCTTTGAAAGCAAGGATTCCTCAGTTGAATTATGATATGTATGAAGCAGAATTATCAAATATTTTGGGCCAATTCGAAATACGTTTTTATGATTTCAGTAAATTGGCAAATATCGCATCATTTATGAGTTATCCTTTTTCGTGTAAAAACATTAGCTAATTAGCTACTGAAATAGCAAGTCAGTTTAACATGGACTCATGTTCTGTTGAAAATGAGTTAGTGCAGATTATATCAGATATACATCTCAAAGCCACAGCATCTGATACAAAATTCTGGTGTTTTATATCTGAAGATAAATATCCGAATCTAAGGCAAATCGCCCTTCAACTGACGGCAATGTTTGGGTCAACTTACTTGTGCGAGTCTGCATTTTCTGAAATGAAGATAATTAAGTCAAAATATCGCTATCGACTAACTGACGAACATATGTCATCATGCTTGCGATTAGCACTCGGTAATTATGTACCATCTTATGAAAAGTATGCTGAGGACATGCAGTGCCACGCTTCAACATCCTAAGTCACTCTTTAGTTAAGTTTAGACACTAGAACTCGTTTGTTTTGTAAGAACCAATAAACTCGCAATTTTGAATAATTATGAGTTTTTTTCATTGACATTTTAGAGAAGACCTACACTTACTTTCACTAAAAAAATGCATATTGTGCGGAAAACTAATATCTATGCCACGATACACCTTACCTAGACGACAATCCTGCATCACACTTACTTGCAGCCTCTCAGAGTCGATCCATCGTAGTTTAACAATATTGAGGTAGATCGCCAGCGTTCAAGTTTGAGCACCCCTGTTTTAGACCTTCAGTTGCAGATTCAGATCTTTCGAAGTGAATAAGGTCCTCATTCAAAGGAATGCTAACTTAGCGTTTTCGACACGACATCTAATTTCTGCACCATTGTCCCATGTGTTATAGATTGAAGTACCTAAATATTTGAACATTCTCACCTTCTGTCCTACTGTGTTGTTCTTTATCAGAGACCTCTGATTATGGGTTGGTTTTTTAGAAACCATCATGTATTTGTTTTCGAAATATTGAGGGTAATAAATAGTTAGTACGATATGCACTGGTGAGCAAAAAAATCGACACAAATGATTTTACTTCATTTAACACTGATTCTTGAATTTAATTTTCAAACAGCGTCACTATTTTTGGTATCATAGATTTCCAAAAAGTTTTACTGATTAAAACGGTTTTACTCAATAATACCCTTTTTGCTCGCCCAGCAACGGACTTGTTGCGCGCTATTCATCCCTATAAAAACACATGCAACTGCATTTTCCTATCATTCCCTTATCGACTTCAACCGTCAGCATCTCTGCTATATCTTCTCACTAATTACGTCAACGGAAAATGGATACCATCCCGGAAGAAAAGGCACAAGTTATTGCCCTAATGCAAGAAGGGCATAGCCAACGTGTAGTCGCTGAGCAACTGCACCTGAGCCAGTCAGCTGTCTGCAGAGTCTTCAGACGTTACCAAGAGACTGGCGCCTTTACACGGAGACCAGGATCAGGAAGAGGAAAATGTACCTCGGAGCGATACGATCGCTACATGGTCGACACAACTCTAAGAATCGCCACTTAAACGGCATTAAGGTTCAGCAAGAGCTCCGATAAGTTCGTGATCGGTCATTCATTGGGCAGTCAAAAGAACACTTAAAGAAGCTAACCTAACTCCGAAGAGGCCAGCTAACGGACCCAAATTGATAGCAGCCCATCTACAAGCGCGACTCGAACTTGCCCGAGAACATGTCGACTGGATCTTAGAGCAATGGCGCTCCGTTTTATTCTCCGACGAGTTACGATATGCTTGGCAGTGATGGAAGAAGACGAGTCTATAGGCGGCCTGGAGAGCACTATGAGCGGTGCCGACTTGGCTTTCGTGACTGATGAGACTTCTAGTAGTGGCTTAACTGCCGTTACATCGAGGAGATCCTACAGGAACACATCGTTCCTTACGCTGGGGTTGTTGGCGATAGTTTTGTGCTAATGCACGACAATGCGAGGACACATGCTGCTGCGTCGGTGCGGTAATACCTGACGGAAGTGGGAATACCCACATTAGACTGGCCTGCGCGGAGTTCTGACCTCAGTCCAATCGAGCACATGTGAGATGAGCCTCAAAAGAAGGGTTCCAGTCAGAAAGCCACCCCCTGCATTGCTGAGGGACTTAAAGGTTGCGATGGCAGAAGAGTTGGAGAGAATCCCACAGATAGTGATAAACCAGCTAGAAGCAGTAATAAGAGCTGGGGCGGAGCAATAAGAAGCATGAGAGAATAGAGATTCAAATGATACTAAAATCCGTAAAAATATAAGAACACTAAATTCTAGGATCCGTGTTATATGAAGCCATATAGTTTGAGTCGATTTTTTTGCGCACACTCGCTCGTGTATGTACGTGTATATATATATATATATATATATATATATATATATATATATATATATATATATATATATATATACAGTAAGTTCAAAAACTCTCCATACACTATCTATTTTCTATACTATTTTTTGTTATGTTTAATTAATTAATTGGAACTATGTGAAAACAAGTTTAAATTTAAATTTTTTGAAACTTAACCAACGAGGATTAGTATTAAAAACAACTACAGAACATTTTATTTAGAAGTTACATCATTGTTATAAAAAATGTAAACAAAATTAATGTCAAAAGTCTCCCTACACTTAACAATTAACAATAATAGTTTGACGGAGTTTAACGGAAAATCACAACTTCGTTTACAGTGATATTTAGTTGTATATATATATATATATATATATATATATATATATATATATTATATATATATATATATATATATATATATATTATATATATATATATATATAATATATTTTATATATACATATATATATATATATATATATATATATATATATAATATATATATATATATATTATAATATATATATATATATATATATATATGTATATAATATATATATATATATATATATATATATATATATATATATTATATATATATATATATATATATATATATATATATATATATATATATATATACTATATATATATATATATATATATATATATATATATATATATATATATATATATATATATATATATATATATATATATATATATTTATAATATATATATGTATATATATATATATATATATATATATATATATATATATATATATATATATATATATATATTATAGATATATATAGATATATATATATATATATATATATATATATATATAATATATATATATATATATATATATGTATATATATATATATATATATATATATATATATATATATACTATGTATATATATATATATATATATATATATATATATATATATAGTAAGTCCAAAAACTCTCCATACACTATCTGTTTTCTATACTATTTTTTGTTATGTTTAATTAATTAATTGGAACCATGTGAAAACAAGTTTAAATTAATTTTTGAAACTTAACCAACGAGGATTAGTATTAAAAACAACTACAGAACATTTTATTTAGAAGTTACATCATTGTTGTAATGTAAATGTAAACAAAATTAATGTCAAAAAGTCTCCCTACACTTAACAATTAACAGTAATAGTTTGACGGAGTTTAACGGAAAATCACAACTTCGTTTACAGTGATATTTAGTGGGACCACCGTTGGCCTTGATAATTTCCTGTAACCTTGCTTGCAACCAGCTTTCTAGTAACTTCTGCTGGCATGTTCTCCCATTCGTTCAATATTCTGTTTTTTTAATTCTTCTCTATTTGAAACATTATGTTTGCGAACGCGCCGTTTAAGTTCCTCCCATAAATGCCCGATGGGGTTGATATCGAAATGAAAAACGAAAAAACGAAAAACATGAAGCTGCTGTCGCACATTATGGATCATCGATTCTCGCACCAAGTTTGCGGTATGTTTCGGATCATTGTCCTGTTGGAAAATGAATCTTTTTTCGAGTGCTAATTTTTGCACACTTTCTTTTAAATTGTCTCTCAAAATGTTGAGATAAACATGCTGATCTCTGGTACCAATAATAAAACGTAAATTTCCAACCCCTCCAGCGGACATACATCCCAAAGCAGAACACTGCTACCCCCTTGTTTCACCGTGGAACAAATGTTTTTAATATCGACTGCGATATTCTTCTTTCTCCAAATTTTAGTTCTGCCATCAGACCCAAAAAGTTAATTTTAGTTTCATCACTAAAGATTGCGGATTCTCAAATTCAGTAGGTTTAGTAACGTATTCCCTAGCAAAAGCTAACCGCTTTTTGCGATTAACTTTCGAAATTAACGGCTGCTTCCTAGCTGCTCACCCCTTATAGCTTGCCCTGTGTAAACAATTTCTCTCTGTTCGTGAGTAAATATTTTTCGAAAATATGGTAGTTCCCGTACTTCCTCTTTTAATTTTGGCACACTTTCTTGGGATATATAATTATTTGTCTAACAATACTGGCCTACTCACGTGGACTCAATTTCTTGGGGACGACCGGAGCTTGATCGAATTTTATAGGAGCCCGTTGATTTATACTTGTTTTACAGTGTACCGAACAGTAGCATGTGACTTTTTAACAATTATTCCTATATTTCTATACGATTTTCCATCTTTCCACAAATTAATTATGATCTTTTGAACTTGAAATGGAATTTCACAATATCTCTCGCTCATTTTTAATACTACTTTAAAAACCCACTGCAAAATTACTAGCAACAAGTGACAGATTATAAAGTATGGCCGAAAATTATTCATTTGTTTTCAGTTTAGCGATAGCTTGATAAAATGCGGCTGATTATAACGTGTTTTTTTCAATGCAGTTCTTGAGTGTATGAAGACTAATTTGACATTAATTTTGTTTATATTTTTATAACAATGATGTAACTTCTAAATAAAATGTTCCGTCGTTGTTTTTAATACTATTCCTAGTTGGTTTAGTTTCAAATATTAATTTAAATATGTTTTCTCATAGTTCCAATTAATTACTTAAACATAACAGAAAGAGAGTATAGAAAGCAGGTGGTGTATGGAGACTTTTTGAACTGACTACATATATATATATATATATATATATATATATAATATATATATATGTATATATAATATATATATATATATATATATATATATATATATACATATATATATATACATATATATATATATATATATATATATATATATATATATATATATATATATATATATATATATATATATACATATATATATATATATATATATATATATATATATATATATATATTATATTATATATATATATATATATATATATATATATACATACATATATATATATATATATATATATATAGTATATATATATATATATATATATATATATTATATATATAATCAAGAGGTTTTGTTGTAAAATTAAATTTTATTATTACACCCTGTATTAATTATTTTATGGATGTCGCTTAAAAATTAAAACTAGCTATACAGCATTTTACTCTTTTTGAAAAATAAACAGTAAATAGAATAAAATAATGTTATTGGTACAGCTTAATGGATAAAACAGAAAATAGGTTTTTAAATTAATTTGGCGCTTGAATAGCTCTAGTCAAAGAACCCTATTAAACTTCAAATTTTTTTGTATAAATGATTTTCGATAATTTACTTCAAGTTCTTTATACTCTGTAGAACCTAGAAATTTGTAATCTCTCAGAGAAGGATGATGATAACAACTGGGATAATTGCGTCATTAGCAAGGATGAAATCTTTTCCCTCTTTCGTTGTTTTTAAAAATTGAGATGATTAAAGAAAAATTTCTAATTTTGGTAAATCACTCGATGCAGTTAAACGACATACTAGGACATAAATTTTGAATTGAGTCGTTGACATTGGCTTAATCTAGTTTTGTGAAATTAGATATTACTGTATTTAGTTGAATCCTGTTAGAAAACGATAGATATCTAACATAATTTTATATCGAATGATTATTGATTGTTTAATAGAAAAATAAATACTGGTGAATTACGAGTAGTTTAAATAAAGTTAAAATAATATTTTTAACTTTAAAAAATAGAAACTTTTCCAATTGTCCATTTTTATAAAATCACACATGCCTGGATTCATTGTAAGAACGGGACCGGTATGCCATGATTGTAACATAATTTTATAACTTGTGATACCACGTTTCTATAATATATATAAAATGCAACGTCTCTCTGTCTGTCTGTCTGTTCGTTAGTGCGCTTATCACTCGAGAACAACTTATCCGATTTACGTGCTTTTTTTTTAAACACACATATGTGCACTGGCCAGGTAATAGGATATATTTTATTACGTTAGGTAACATAAGGGATAACTAGTGACTATAATAGTGAATCAAGTCGGAAAAAGTTTGCGGTTAGCGCGTTCTCTTGCAATATAGTGCCTAAACTATTAAATATGGAACAATATCATGTAGCAAAGAATATAATATAAATAAAATGCAAAGTCTCTCTGTCTGTCTGTCGTTAGTGTTACTTATGACTTGAGAACGCTTATCCGATTTATATTTTTTTTTTATTTTAATTCATACATTTGTTCTCTGGCCAGAATATCTATGAACTTCTATAATGTATATTATAAAATGCAACGTCCACTGTCTGTCTGTCCGTTAGTGCGCTTATCACTCGAGAACCACTTATCCGAATTTCTCACGCGTTTTTTTTTTAATTC
Organism: Pachyrhynchus sulphureomaculatus; assembly: GCA_019049505.1. Lineage (NCBI taxonomy): Eukaryota > Metazoa > Arthropoda > Insecta > Coleoptera > Curculionidae > Pachyrhynchus > Pachyrhynchus sulphureomaculatus. Next base: position 73,812,496 of record CM032453.1, on the reverse strand, counting down.
ATACATTTGTTCGCTGGGCCCAGGTTATCTATAATTTCTATAATATATATAAAATGTAACGCCTCTTGTCTGTCTGTCCGTTAGTGCGCTTATCACTCGAGAACCACTTTTCTAATTTTTTACGTGCTTTTTTTTAAAAAAACATTACGTATGTTTCTGGCCAGGTTATAGAATATATTTTATTACGTTAGGTAACATAGGGAATAAGCAGTGACGATAACAGAGTATCAAGTCGACAAAAAAGTTTGCCGCTAGCGCGTTTTCTTCGCAACACCTACACTGCCTTAAGCCATTAAATATCGAGCAATATCTTGTAGTCAAAGAATATAATATCTATAAAATGCGACGTCTTTCTGTCTGTCTATCCGTTAGTGCCCTTATCACTCGAGAACCACGTTATTCGACTTACGTGTTTTTTTTAGATGTATACATATAATCTCTGGCCTGAATATAGGATATATTTTATTTCCTTATCAATTATGTTAGGTTGAATATAAGAAATAAGCAGTACGTTGCCCTAACATTAATCTATGGATACAATCATGATAACAAAGAATACAATATATATAAAAAGCAACGTCTTCTGTTTGTCTAGTTTGTCAGTTTGTGCGCTTATCACTCGAGAAAGACCTCTTATTCGATTTTCGGTTTTTTTTTTAATTCATTCATATGTTCTTTGGCAAGTTAACTAGAAATACACATACATAATCTAATATATCAAATCGCAACGTCCTCTCTGTCTGTAGTCTTTTAGTTTGGTCTTATCAATCGTGACAACATTATCGATTTATGTTTTTCCCTTTTTTGGAATTTAATAAACTATAGGTGTCAAAAAAAAAGTTATCAATACGCATGTAAGAGCGCTTAGCAAGAATTCATACTTATCCGATATAAAGAATATAAAAAGCAAATATAAGGATAAGCCATTAATCTTTTGTCAGCTTCTGATGAGCCCGTACCTACAATTACGTCTGTAGTTGTCAGTTGCCTTGTAGTGCGCTTAATCACTAGAGTGGAACGAGAACCCCAGTGCAGTTATCAAAGGGCAAGATTAGAATATGCGTCAAAGTTTTTTTTGTAGTAATTAAGAGTGGTAGTATAGGCATCCATATGTTTAGCAGCAGTTTGGCAGTTAGTTATAAGAGGAGTAACTAGAGAGAAGTAAAGATTAATCTTATATAAGAGTATAGTAAATCGCAACGAGTTAAGAGTAGTGAGTCTAGTAGAGAGAGATTGAGTTGAGGAGCAAGCGTCTGTCTTGTCTGTAGATAGAGTAGGAGTGAAGTGAGTGCAGTGTTAGTTGTGCAGTTATCATTCGAGAAAAGTTGTAGTAGGAAGTTTGCACTTATTAGCAGTGCTAGCATGTAGTAAGTTAGAAAGTTGCAGTTTAGTAAGAGTAAGAGAGAGCTAGATGTGGTTGTTAGTTGTTTGTAGAGTAGAGTAGTGTAAGAAGTGTCGTCCCACACGCATGTAGAGGTCGAAGAGTAGGCTGTCTGTGGTGGCTGTGTGTGGTGTTTTGTCTGTTGTTTGTTTGGTGGTGTTTGATGCTGTGTTTGTGGCTGGGTTGTGTTTGTGAGATGATGTGGGTGGGTCTGTGTGGAATGTGACTGTGAGGTTGGTATTGCTGGGTTGTGGGTGTTGGATGGAACCTGGTTGTAGGGTTGGTGTTATGGTGTGTATGGGGTGGACTTGATGGCTGTGGTGTTTGTGGTGTGATTGGTGTTTTGAGTTGATGAGTAGTGTGGTGGGTAGTTGTTGGTATGGTTGTTGGTGATGTGCGTACTGGTTTGTGAGTTTGAAGTGAATAAGAGTGAGAAAGAATAATCATCTCTACCTCACACCCCCCCACCACCTTCCCCTCACTCCACCCTACTACCCCCCCCCCCCCCCCCTACCCCCCCCCCTCCCCCCCCACCCCCCTTCGGTGAGGTAGAGAGGGATGGAGAGAGATCAGTTAGCAGTCAGACAGTGACAGAAATTGAGAGAGAGCAGAGTCAGTAAGATGACAAGATTAGTAGAAGTAGTAGTGAGCAGAGTTATTCAGAGAGTGAAGTCAGGTAGTAGTTTGAGAAGAGTACAGAGTGAAGACATACAGCAGTAGCAGCAGTAGAGGGTGGTACATAGTCAAGTTAGTGTCCAATATTGGTTAGCAAGAGAGAAAGTAGAGTGACAGTAGAGAGAGAAGAGTAGTATAGAGTAGTAGTAGAGAGAGGTAGTAGAGTTAAGCAAGAGTTGACAGAGTAATAGTGAGCGAGTAGAGAGACTCAGCAGAGAGAGAGTAGTTAGAGTGGAAGAGTAGTAAGAGTAGTACGTATCAATGAGAGTAAAGGAAGTTAGAAGTCAGTAAGAGTAGTAAGAGTGTAGTGACAGCGATTTATGTGTTTTTTTTTAATTATTAACTTAATATTTGTCAAAAAAAAATCTATAATATATATAAAACGCAACGTCTCTCTTTCTGTCTGTTTCCCAGTTTCGTCCGAGGTAGTCGTTGTCTGAGATGGAGTGTATGATAGGATGAGTAGAGCACGAAGTGTTGTTGTAGTTATGTAGTTGTGTGTGTCATTCAATGTAATTTGAAGTGAGTGAAGCCCATGCTCGTTTCGAAGAACAACTTACAGAAGAAGTGCATGAGTGAAGAGTTTGTTGAGGAGTGAGTCGATTACTGACAGATTTTTGAGTGAAAAGAGAAGTGTGGAGAGAGTTGTAGAAGGAGTCTTGTGTAGAGTTTTTGTCTTAGGTGTTAGGCGAGTAAAATGTAGTACTAGAAGTATAGCAGAAGTAGAGAAGACAGATATTCTAATCATGATTCCAGTGTGGCCAGTGGAGCTGAGTAGAGGATTGTATTTGAAAAGTAAGATTACGTTAGGTAATATAAGGTAGGAATAAGCAGGAGTGACAATAAGAGAGTAGTCAATCAAGTCCTCTCCACGGACGAGGATCGAGCCCCCCCCCCCACCGAGCTAGAGAAGAGGAGAGTGAAGAGTGTAGAGGCAAGCCGTTGTACAGTAGAGAGCAGGGAGTTAGTAGTTAAGTCAGAAGAGTGTGTTCTAGTCTTTGATAAAATCTACAGTTGACAAAGAGTGAAATTGGTGAATTTTCGATAGAGTACCACAGAGAGAGTTAACAGTACTTTGAGAAAGGGCAACTACCCACTATCGTTTAGAGTGAATTAGCAGTTTAATACTTATTGCGAGCGAGATGGCTAACTTTGATAAATCTAATGCCGGTGAAATTGGAATTTTCGGCTTATTGGGAGAAGCAAGGTAGAAGCACAGAGTGTACGCTCCGTTGCGCCTATAGTTACCTTCGATCCTTAAAAATTCAACTACTATGATGTGGTTTCTACGACCCTATAGCGCAGCAATAATTTATCGTATAGTATTATTGAAGTCCTGGCAGTTGAAAGTATAAATAAAAAAAGGTACAGAATATTAAAGAATTCTGGTTCAAACTATATGCAAGCTTCTGGAGGATCGACCACGAATATCAAGACGGGACGAAAATATGGAGGGCATTTGTGTTGCTTGAACGTACTTCTTCAAGGTGAAAACGGACGCAGAATAAACGTTAATTCGGGGCGATGAGTTAAGCTGACTGAGAACTTCTTCACGCTGAATTTACAAAATCTTGATGGTTATTTTTTTTTTATCGTTCACCTCCCCGCCTGAGTAGGACTTTTACCCTTTTTCATAACCTGAGAATATCGGGCGGGTATGTCCGTAATATCGGTCAATGTTGTCCAAGTGCCGAAACATACATTTTTGTATTTCATGGCACCTTTTAGACAACGCGGTAGTGCTGCCACGGACGTAATTGTATTTCTGCAAACAACTACTACCTCTGTACATGGCCAGGCCATATATACTTAAAAAAAGTAGACCGACCTGCCGTGATTGAACCCGAGATCTTCTACAACCGCAAACAAATACTACGGTTACGGAGCAACGGACTACCACTTTTATAACTAGAAAACCTGGTTTCAGCAGGATGGAGCGGCATTAAACACTTATAAATATTTTTGCCAGTCCAATGACAATTTTTTTATTTCTCGAATAAATGAATTGCCAATAAATGTCCGAAACTGTGATTTTTCTTATTGGTAACTAAACTTCTCCTCCCGGGGATTTCACCTTGTCGTGATGGGAGGGCTCAGTAACCTCCAATGTCCAGGGAGCGATGCCGGCGGTAACGTAGCTACTGGCAGGGCCACCCATGCCAGGTAAGAGTCTCAAAGTGACGGAGCCGAAGCTAAGAAAATCCACACAATGCAGCGAACTGTTCCAGATTGGCGGCTGAAAACAACGTCTAGGACCCGAGTGGGCGACTGAAATTCAAACTCACCAACCCCGTCTATCACGTGGTGGGTTGCTAAATACTGCCGATAGAACATGCGAATGTCAAAACACTAATTTCCCAAGCGAGTAGAAGAATGTCGTCTTCAATTCGCGCTACTGACCGTACAGATTAGTCGGCCCCATGGATTTCCTGGGGAGGGTGGGGGACATACACCGTGTTAATTAATAAATTCTACTCCTCAAAGTACTTGGACATAGAACATCTCAATATACCACACGCGATTACTGCTATCGGAAGAATGATTGTTTGAGGTTTTGAGAGTGAGTTGAAAAACGTAAACTGGGATTTTGGTTGGTCTTAGCGAACTCAGAAGACGTGTAGAAACAGTTAATAAAAACTAAAGTCAGGACACAACTTCTATTATGCAGGAAACGAAAATGAGTCTAATGCGGACCGGTTTCATAATACATAAGCGCACAGGCAGCAATATTGTTTTCCCCCTAAAGAAAACCTCATCAAGAGTGTCAAGCTTGATCTTAAAACTGAACGAACATATGTCACATGAAACTTATATAAGCATACGCACCCACCATTGACCACAGCGACGATGAGGTGGACACCTTCTATGAGGACATATCTACGGCCCTAAGAGAATAGCAGTGCAATACACCATTTTATGTGGTGATTTTAATGCTAAAGTGGGAATAAAACACGAGGACTTAGAGGTCTCACTGGGCAGCTTTGGACTGAGCAATACAGAAATGACCGTGGTGAAACACTACTAGGGTTTTTGCCTGCAAAATAATCTATTTCAAGATGAACAGATTCTTTAATAAAAAACCTAATAGAAGATGGACATGGAAAAGTCCAGATGGACACACACAAAAAAGAAATAGATTACATAATAACGGACAAGAAGCACATAGTTAAAGATGTGACCATAGAATGTGCATGCTAAAATAATAATCGATAGTGGCAAAGAATGATATAAAATAATAAAAAGACCTCAAATAACCCATGAAGTAGTCATCAATGTCGAGGATTTTCAAACGTAATATAAAATAACAAATTGAAAGAGTGCAGAGGTTAACGTAATGAAGATATTGACACTTTTATGAAAAATAACAACACTTCGATAGAAAGTCAAATCACCGTAGTGCCCCAGGACGAAAAGAGAAGAAAAGCTCAGCTAGGCTACAAAACAGCTAATTCTAAAGAAGAAGAGATTTGAGAAGGGACGAATCGGCCTCAAACGAAGAGCTAAGAGAAATTAATAAAGAAATATCAAAAGCTATAAGGCGCGACATAAGGACATATAAAAAGAGTCAAATACGGCAGACTATAGAAGACAGCTTGAAAGTGCTACGCAGAAAACTTAGGACAAATAACTAAAATCAGGAATAAGGAGGGAAATATACTGACAAACAGAGAGGAAATACTAGAAGTGGTTGAAGAGTTTTATCAGCTACTTTACAAAAGTCAAAGAGATACTAGCTACATCCAAACTCAGAATCCGATATAATTTTAAATAAAAAGGTATTGTAAACCATGGATCGAAATTACTTGCCACTTGGATGCGATAAGAGTTGGCCTTAACGAAAACAAAGAATAACAAAGCCCTTGGAAACGATAACGTAGTTGCGGACGCCATCAAAATCGTTGCCACCCTTTGCCTACATCGGACAAAAAAAGCTCCAAGTACAATCATGCTTTGCCTGTAAAATAGCCCGAAAAGTGTCAATAAATTCATATCGTCACACTACTTCAACACACAAAGGGAGATGCAGCGAAACTAATAAAACTATACCGGGCCCATAAGTCCTTTCTGATACCATCTCTACAAAATTGTTCACTAAGATAATGATAATTAGACTTGAAAATAAGATGGACTTCTACCATAACCAGAGGGAGCAGGCTAAGCTTCCCCGGCCCCGATTTCGGAAACCAATGACCATCTGCAAAGTAATTAAAGACATTAAATGAGAAAAGCATGGAAAATAAACAGACAACTTGCCTTGGGTCTTCATAGATTTCCCATACGGCTTTTGATGAGGGTCGAGCTGGACTCAGTATTAAAAGCGTTACAAGAGCCTATCTATCTATCTATGATTATTAGCAGCCCCAAAATGATAAAATTCAATATTCTATAACAAATTTAATTAGCTTCCACAAACAAAAAAAATTTACAATTTACATCAGAAATTGAAAAGGATGGTAAAATAAAATTTTTCTAAGACCTCTCTTATCAAGAAAGCAAGATAAAATTCCCTTACAGAGTGGTACACAAAACGCTTCTTGGTCAGGAGGAGATATTTTGAATTTTCACTTCTAATGATGAAATATCCCAGAAAATCAGCTTTATAGTGGGCCTAACAGACACCGAGCAATAAAATTGACTTCCTCTGAACAAAGACCAGATGCTCAAAAAAAAGTAAAAAACGGTACCCCTTAATTACAAAACAATTTTAAAAGAGAAGGACATCAGTCGAACAATGAAAAAGAGAATATGCAGGTTTTATAATGACTCAAAAAACAACACAAGTCCAAAAGTGGTAAACAAAGCTGTGAAAAAATTTTTACCACTTCCCTTATACCAAGAAACTTTCAGAGAAGCTGAAATGGGTCTTGAAAGTTCATTATCTACAAACTTAAAAAGCCATATCCCCACATTGAATGAATCTACTGTTTGTGTATGCCATACCGTGTGCGAATTGGTCCGAAAGAAATATATTGAAATTACTTCTCAGTTATCTTAAAAAAACCAGATACTGAATGGACACAAGTATATGCTAGGAATGCTTCTTCACAGCCTTCAGTAAACACGAAGCGGAGTAAAAGCATGACTTTTAAATTTAGTGACACCAAGGTCCTTTCTGCAAAGAGCGGAAATTATGCCAAACTGCAGATCAAAGAGATGATTGAAATAAAAAAAAGATGAGAACACTGTGAATGGATAGGACTTAACATAAGAGGAATCAGTCATATCTACACGGGTTGATTAAAAATAAACTTCTGGCAATGCATATCCTCTTAATGTACAAAATGGTATATATACTTAACATCATAAGAGTTTTTTTTTAGTTATACACCCTTATAGATAAAGAATCCGGAAGTCAGTAAAAAATACGAGACCGATATGCTGAAGGAAATATAGAATTTGGGGAAATTCACAAACACACAAATAGTTTGGACTTTCAAGGTATATACTGTCCGAGTGTGCGTAAAAATGTTTAAAAACATTAAACCTGTAATTTGACTTAAAAGATTTTAACAACTTGTGTTTTCTAATTTTGAAAATGATATTAAAGAATAAAGAATTTTTGAAAATGCCTAAAAAAAATAAGGCGAAACGTCAAATAAACTAGTTTGTATTTTCAAAAGAACCTAAGTACCCGAGAAAAACCAATCAAATTTATGTAAACAAAAAGTTCAAACAGAAAAATTATTTAACCATAAAATATATATATATATATATATATATATATATATATATATAAATATAATATATTTGTATATATATATATATATATAAATATATATATATATATATATAATATATATATATATACATACAAAGTTGTTTTATAACATCTACAAAAATGCCTGTATGATAGTGACAGTGAAACTCTCCACGAAAACACCAAATCCATACCAATTAGCGATCATCAATATGGCTTTTCGTAAAAATAGATCAACATGAGATCTTCTGACTTATGTAACACACGTTTGGAACAACGCAAATTGAACACTTTGGAGAATCTCGAGCACTTGCTCTTGACATATCCAAAGCATTCGACCGTGTTTGGCACGATGGGCTGTTTTCTAAGCTACGCTCTTAAGTGAGTATGTCGAAAAGTTCTGTTGTGGCTCTCATGTTTCCTCAGAGAGCGTTTCTTTACGATAGTGGCATCGACGGATTACTTCTAACACCTTCACTAATTCAACGCCGGAGTTGCCTCAAGGCTTGCCATACTGTCTCCTAACTCTTTTTCTCATTTACATTAACGATCTGCTGGAGGAAACGAAAAAAGACACGAGAATCTAATCTACAGCAACAACTTTGCAGATCAGTACGCTTATCTTTTCATTCCTTTACTTTGAACGCTCGGACATTCGGCTACTCAGACGAATATTCGCAGAAAGCAGGAAGTCATTCAACTTAACGAAAACCTGGAAGAAATTTTATCTTGGGTGACAGTAACCAAGTGGAATTTAACACTACAAAAAATCCAGCGGCAGTTTTTTCTAAAAAATTTAACGTTGCTGAACCCGACATAGTTATGTCGGGGCACTCCCATTCCTCTAACATCGTCACTCAATTTGTTGGGCGTTAATTTGGGAGCAAATATGTCCTGGCATGAACATGTTGCAGGCATAGCAAGGAGTGCTTCTCAAAAGTTGGGAATATTATTTCGATCCAGAAAGCTTTACACTCCACAACAACTGTTAATTCTTTACAAAGCACAAATTCGACCAGCTATGGAATACTGCTCCCATGTTTGGGGCTCCGCTCCCAAACATACACTGCATTTGTTGGATTCTGTTCAGAGAAGAGGTGTTCGTCTGATTGGAGACCCGGAACTGATCGGCGGCCTTGATTTGTTGGAACATCGAAGAACGGTTGGCGACTTGAGCCTATTCTACAAGTATTTTCATGGAAAGTGTTCGAAGGGATGTGGCCCGCTTAATTCCTCCCAGAGCGGTGCATGTTAGAAGTACACGTCGCGCTAAATACTTCACATCCGTATGAGGATTCAGCTTGTTACTCCTCGTACAAACGCTTTTCAAGCAGTCTTTTTATATGGAGAACATCATCCCTTTGGAATAATTTGCCCAGGATTGTGTTTCCCACCGAGTACAATTTACAGCGATTCAAGAACAACGTGAATCGCTTTTTCCGCACACGTGTAGCTCCTGTAGCGCTTTAGGGGCTTCTTCCCTGCAGCACGTGTGCTAGACCCATAAAAAAAAATGGTAGGGGAGTAAAGAGAAGACGACACGATGTCGCCTAAACTATTCACTGAAGTTTTTTTAGCACAAATCTGCGTTTTGCAGATGATATAGTTCTGATATCTGACAGTCTTAGAGAGCGTGTAGTAATGCTTCAAGAACTTCGAGAAGTGTATGCAGACGTGGGGTTAGAAATGAATGCCTCTAAAAAAAACATATATGACTAACTTGGTTCCAAGCGAACAGATTAGTGTCGGCATAAAGAGGTAGAACTAGTGGATAAATCACCTATCTTGGTCATGAGATTCGCAACATAAGGGACAACCAAAAGTGCAAATTAAAGAGAAGAATAATACTCGCTTCGGCCTAGCCTAACGGAAGACTTAAAGATATCTTTAGGAGTGATCTTCCTATCTGCCTAAAAAGGAAGGTCTTTGAACAGTGTGTGTTTCCGGTGATGACTTATGGGGCGCAACCGCTAAAAAGCTTAGAATAACATAGCGCAAGATGGAAAGATCAATGATTGAAGTGTCACTGCGGGATTGTGTTAGAAACGAAGTTATCCGTCAAAGAACCGGTGTTACTGTAATTGCATACATCGCGATAGATGGAACTAAACTTTTTATGTGACATCTTGTATATATCTTAGTTTTTTTACCCATCTCTTTCGTGTTGCCGTTGAAGACGTGTAAGAACTTTACAAAATTTTGTGCATACTCGCGCGGCTATGATCTGCAGATTTTTCGAATCTTGCAAGACAAAGTCCTAAGACTCTTTTCTCTGAGCATTTTCTTTACAAGGAACCAAACGTTTTTAATAGGGGAGCATTCGGCAATTGTAAGGGCTACTCTTGTATCTTATCCTGGACCCAAGCGAGCCGCTTCGCGACGTTATTTTCACCGTGCTTCGGAATTTGACATTATGCTTGCTGTCGCTCTTTGACGTAGCGTCAATTTCGGGTCCCATGCTTGCTGTCGCTCTTTGACGTAGCGACAATTTCAGGTCCCGTGAAAACAAAGACATGATTCGTTTTTCGACTTTCGGGGTATCTTTGCCTACCGCGCCACGTTTTGGCAAGTCGTCGATATTTTTCGTCTAGTTAAAATGACTTACCTACTTCTTCACAAACGATACCGACTTTTTAATATATTTAGCGGCCGCGGAATGTGTCATTTTAGGCCTGTTTGGATGGGAACAAAGAAATACTGCCTCAAATTGACGTGCAAACAAGGGACTCATTTCAAATTTCGATGAGACATCGGAATCGACTGACACTTTAACTTTACCGATTTTTTGTTGAATCGCTAGAATCGTATCTGTCAAAAATAAATTATCGCGGACACGTTCTTACTTGACCGACTGTAAATAATTGTAAACATTGTTTCTTTGAGTTAGTAAAATGTGCGGTCTGTATCATTTAAATCAGACTTAACAATAACTATTATTTTATAAGGGTATGCAAGTAAATAATTTGAGGAATTCACATATCAACAAAATAAATGAACCACGAATTTTTAATTAAATCAATACGATCCGAAAAATGATGTGCGGTCTAGTTATATTAAACTGAATAATATTAAATTCCCGAAAAACAAAAGGCTATCCCGTTTTATTTGCTATTAATTTAATTTTGCACGGAAACTAAATAATAAAACAACTGATCCATGGTTAGTTCAACTTCCACAAATAGGGGCTTCTAATAAAACATAATGTTAACTTGGGGTGATAGTAGCGAAGTTGATTTTAGCATCAAGAAGTCCTAATTAACGGTTTTCTCTTTAAAAGTTAACGTTGCAAAACCATTATTGTTCACTAGCGTCGTCATTCAGTTTGCTTAGCGTTAACGAGCTTAAGCAATTATTATGACTTGTTACGGTTGTATTGGTGAAGCATTCTGAAAAAACTTTCTAGAATTTTAAAACCATTTGAAAATTTCATTATATTATACCTCCTAATGTCTGTTGTGGTTAGCGCAATGCATCTTCATTTTTTCATATTATATGCAAGACTATTATGTAACTGCGGATCTGTCCGCATGGGTTACGTGATTTGCAATGAATAAAGCACATAAAAAACTCCTTTACCTACTTGAACTTATTTACTTACTACTAACCAAAATTATCATTCCGGCGCTTCTATCTCTTTTTATTTCTGTCCAGTGATAATTCTCTATGAATCGACATCGACGTCCTTCATTTCCGTCCGTTTCTACCTTTTGGTAAATTCGTCCTTTCTTTACCTTTTCTATTGTTATCATATAACTTGACAGCGATCATTCTGATTTTTTTTTTTAAATGGTTTTCATTAGGTCGTTTTCATTGACCATCCTGTCCTTCCCTGTCCTTGCTACATGCCATCTTTATTTTGTCTTTAGTATGTCATTTTTAATATCTCCCATTTTGCTACGTTCTCTATTATCTTTCACAGATTTTTTTCCTTCTGAGCTTGATATTTCGGATTGATCTCCCCACGTAGCGTTGGTTAGTTTGCACGTGTAAACCCGCTATATTAGGAATGGAGTAACATATTGATTTAATATTTTTGTTTTTATGTACATACCATATGTATTAAATAACGTAATGAAAGACAATTTGTCAAAATTTCCACTTTTTATTACATAATTGCAGGACACGTTTCGTTACATGGTAACTTCTTCTGATGCTTTTTGCAACTAACAAACATTTAGGTTTTATTCCACCTTATTATCTATTTTTACAATAGGCATGATGACTAATTTTAAAAAATTATACCACGATGTTCTTACGTAACTAATATTTCCAAAAAAATATATATTTCTGGAGAAATTACAGGTTTCCTAGCATAAAATTGGCTTTTTTAAATTAATCTGCTCGTGACGTCACGCCTTTGTAAAGTCTATGTCAACAACAGTGAAGTATACAGTGTCTATACAATAATTCTGTTATTTTGTGTGTTTAAAATGAATTCTAAAGTGTATAAGTGGTGTGCGGTCTCTCAGTATAAAAAAACATCGATAAAAACTCCTAACAAGTTATTTTTTTACGTTCCAAAACAAGAAAACAATAAGAAATAAGTGGCTAACTCTTGCACGGCGAGACCCAGCAGTTATTTCTCCAAATTCTTCAATTTATTTCTGTGAAGACCATTTTGATGAGTTTTAACTTAATATTTTATTATTATAAATGAGGTGTGTCGTAATAATCTTATTTGAGAAATTGTTAATTATCTAAATAATACCTTTAGATAGTCACGTCACTATTGAGGTTAGGTTTTATTTATTTAATGTTTATCATCCACTACTGTTTATTTAATGGATACTTTAGTCTTGTTCTAGTTGCTAAATGATATGGAGAATTACATTCAGTACCATGTGATGGGTTCAGTGTCACAAGTGCGCATGAAACCAGGGTGTATTCCCACAATCTGATCGAAGAAAACTAACATCTAACACTATAGAACGACCATATATTCTCAAGAAACAAAGAAGGATGGTAGTTGAAGAATGTGAAAAAAGATTTAGAAGAAAGAAGTACAGTTACAAAACAAAACCTGGAGAGACTGGAAGTTTAGGTACTTATTTCTTTTTTCAAGCAAAACTAAAGTGAATATTTTTATGTTTATTTTGTTACTTTACACAATAAATAAAACATTAAACTACTTACATGTTTATTTAATTAGTTGTGACTGAAAACAACGTAGCTGTCTGTTATTGCTCCTACTATTTTGGACTTATTAGGATTCTATTGCCAGGAAATAAAGAACTAAAATGTGTACTTTTACATGTGACCTATCTATCTTCTAATATTCTACCACGTTTCATAGATGGTGTATCTGGAATTTTTCCTCCCATAATTAATGATATAAGTGTTCCATCATTTGTTTTACAACGACTAAATTCAATTGTTCGGGATGCTGTGATTTTGCCATACCTCAATTCATACCAAAGGCTACTTTGGTTCTGTTCTCTGATCTCTATTCCAGTTTTTAAAAATATGTGCATCAGCTTCTCAAAAAATATGTTACATGATTTCTCTTTATGTTTCAGGACAAGTTGGTGCATAGATAAACTTTCTATATCATCACAAATATAACTTGGTTGATATCTCATTATTTCACAGTTGTTAAGTTTTCTTTTTCTTCCCATTTCCAAACACTTTTCAAGAACTCTACTATTTGATGACAAACTACGCTTACCGTTTGATAATTGCTTTGCCGTTATGTATTTTAGGTTAGTGCCAACCTTAGATAGTTTGGATTTCATCCAGTAACATTCTACTGAAGTACAGGACGGGTTTTCACTCCTGCGATGGACCAACATGAGGAATGCTATGGCGTGCTTGCAGCCCTGTTGAGAGGCAACACAGTCATGCCATTGCATGGAAATAACTACTTCTTCTTCTTTATTGACTATTAACGTAACTGCATATAACTTTGCATGGACCTTATGTTCTGGGCAAATTTTACATTTCACTATGCACATTTTTCCATCACGTTTAAGCTGCACATAGCTTACAGCGTCATCGCCATCCGATGGGCGTAAGGACCTAAAATAAATAAAATCAATTAGTATGTACTTACTTATACGAGATATTAACATTTTCATAACGATCATAACCTAACCTAGAACTAATAAAACCATGACGTAGAAATAAAGTGCAGTTTTTATGGGTTTTTGAGTTTTAAATTGTAGTTTTAATACAGATTACTTATATACTTACATAGAAGTTTTGATATATCTAAATTCTGCTGAGTAAAAGTCTTTATTTGACTCAAGAAACTCTCCAAGCATCAATAAATTAATTCTAGGTAAATTAGAGTTATTTGCCTTGATAAATCCGTCTTCCATCGCTAACGTTTCTTAGTTCTAGTTTTTGTAACACAAAACTAAGCAACTCGATAGTTTAAAACCACGAATGAATTGATAAACGGTGCAGAGATTATCGTTAACACAAGAGAAGTTCGACCGAAAATAATGTTTACTTAGGCGTGACGTCATTCGCTCCGAATGGTGTTCCACATAACATAGCGGATTGCTGTATTATGCATTTTTATTTTAACAAAAATAATATTAATCTCACTTTTAATATAAAAATAAGAACATTTTTTAGAAACTTTTTAATCTATTTCATGATTTAAAGTCATAATTTCGGTGATTCATTGTTACTGTCATCATGCCTATTAGTATGAAAATAGTTAATTAGGGTATTCTTGGAATTTACGCTCAACTTTATAAGGTATATAAATTTAATAATGGGGATTTCCCATCGGTCATATTTATTTCTGTTTGTTCATTTAGAATGGAACCTATTTTTTTCAAACGATTTATCTCTAGGCATTCCATAAGGTTTAACTTTTTTACTTTGTTTCCTATATGTAATATTTCAAACTGTTCATTAAATTGATGATTCTGTTCTATTAAATGATTGTTGTACGAAGAATCTGTTTTGTTGTTAAGAAACTTCGTTTGTGTTCTGAAATTCTAGTTTCAAATGAGCGCTCCGTCTGCCCTTTGTACGCATCACATTTTTCATCTTTGTTTTGTTTAACTTTCGCATTTTTTTATGAGTTTTCCTAGTGTGTTTTCTGAAGGTGTGCTAAAATAGGTCAATGATTTTTAATTCATATTGCTGTCTCTCGTTTTAGGGTAGACTTCAGAAATAGCTTTGTTTTTAAGTTTTTTATTGAGTATTGAATTGACCACATTTGTGGGGTAATCATTACTTAGGGCAACTTGTTTTGTTAAATTTAATTCGTTATTGAAATCAATTTCAGATAAAGGAACACTTGTGTATTGTTGTGTCTGTGTGTGATGGTTTGTGAAATATTGAAAATTTGTGTTTATTGTTATACCTTGATATAGCAAGATCTAGTAAATTAAGTGAATTATTTTCCTCTATTTCAACTCTAAATGTTATATTTTTGTGGATGAAATTGAAGTGATTATAAAATGTATTCAATTGTTTATCCGTGACATTGAAATAAATTAAAATGTCGTCTATATCGGTACCAATATAGTAAAGATTTGTTTGTATCATGTTTATGAATTATATTTTCGATGTTATTCATAAAAATTTATGCTAAAAATGGGCTTAAGGGTCTTCCCATTATAAGTCCTTCTGGGCTATTGTAGACTTAATATTAAATATAAAATAATTTTGTTTCAGACATGTTTTTAGTAGGTTGGGAATATCTTGTTTTATAATAATACTAATTAATAAGCCAACTAGGATTTTTTAAATTGCACTACTTCTTAAAGTTATACTGTTAAATAGTCTTTTGCAGTCAACTCTTGATATTTATTTTCAGTCTTTACCGATATACATACATACATACATACATACATACCGAAACTGATTTTATATTAACGAATCAAAAACATATAGTAAAAGATGTGTCGATTTTAAGTCTATATGATACTGGTAGTAATTACAGACTAGAGTAGAAATAAATACCAAATTGGTACGCAAGAAATTGACCAAACAACACAATTTTCCTACAATTGACACGATAAAAATGTGAAATGAATTAGAGAAAAAATTGTCTAACTAGGACATGTTAAATAAAATGAGCATAAATACTCCAGGACATAAAATAAGATCAGATATCAAAATAGCGACAAAGATATGCACAACTACCAGGAGAAGTAATACGAAACTAAGGAAACAAACAAAAGAACTCATGTTGAAAAGAAGCCAAATGATTAAAGGAACGCTGGAATGCCGGAATTTAAATAAAATCATAAGGAAGAAAACAAGAGAGGATATAAGGCACTATAATACAGAACTGGTGAAAACAATAATTGATAACAACAAAAAATAAGAAGATTCACGAGACAATCAATACAGGGTGAACTAGAATACACCATTTAAAAGATATGCACGGTGACAGAAAAGAGAGTGAAGTAGACCTGACTGAAACTGCTCAAGATTTTTACACCACACTATATGAACAACAAAGTCCGGAACCTCCAAATGTCGCGAGTATTATTATAATATCCTAATAAGCCGTAAACAAAAGCAAATCATTTTCAACTTAATTTATCCCATAAAAGAATACCAAGAAAGAAAAACATTCACACCACTGGGTTTTTTTTTGGTCCCATCTCGGATAAAATATCTCAAGTTCTCATAGCCGAAAAAACAAGAATAGCTTTAAAATCCGCTCAAAAATTATCTAATACATTTTTCAAAGCCAAAGACAAAACTAATAAATATAATAAATCAGGAGTTTTATAAACTTAAGTGACAAGAGTGTTACATATGCCAAACAGGACGAAATTTTCAAACAAAATTCGCAGAACACAATGCAATTTATAGATTAAAAAATGAAAAAATCACACTTTGATAAGCATTTTTTAGAAACTAACTGTCCATTTCCTAATATTAATTGTTTATCAATACTTTCTACGGTACCTAAAGGTCAAAACTTTATTTCTTAGAATCTATAGAAATTTACAGACATTTAAAGAGCCATATTATAAATTTACTAAATAGTCAAGTAGACGTCGGAAATTCCATCCTTTACCAACTTTTATAGCACCTGAGATACCCACATCCTATCATTATATAAAAATAAATACAAATAACCGGTCAAGTGCAAATTGAACTTGCGCAATTAGTGTTCCGTACGTTGATTGCTTTTAAAAGAAAAATTTTTTTACGGAGGTATAAAATGATCAGTGACTTTACAAAATACACCCCCAATGAGTTTTTAATAAAGTTTGTTTCCGATGTTTATTGAAAACTGATGACTTTGAATTTTTTTTTTTATATATCAGATAAATTATTAAAGGTAATGCACTCGTGATAATTTTCGTTCAATCTACATTCTGCGGAGAATATTTCAGAATTTTTTCAAAATTTTTTGATCAGTATTTTTCGAGATAAGGGAGGGAGAGCTATTTTTCGCGATTTTTTAAAAATAATGCAAAGAAAAGTGTGTGCAAGTATTACATTATATATATTTTTGAACTCGTGTTTACACTCGATGACAGAGTAAAAAAAAACTTTCCACTTCCGATTTCACCCCCCAAAACAAACCCCTTAAGTAAAAATTTAACTTTCAAAACTATACGGCTCTCATGAGGCCATCAATTCCTAGTATTAGTACCAAATTTCAACTTTCTCTGTCAAATAGTTTCGGAGAAAATCGGGTGTGACAGACGGACGGACACCGAAGAGATCTTATACGTGTTCCGTACGGAACAATAAAAATCTATTTTAGTCTTAGTGAAGCGTTTGAAAATGTAGTTACACTACGAGATCGCGATGACGTATTTGTAAATCTTTACAAAAATATATTTAGTGTGAGTTAACAAAGCAAATAAGTAGTCTATTGTATCTTCTTTGTTTGTCATAATTACTACGAATAACGTGCTTTATCCGTAATCTCGATAATAACATAAAATAAAGTTCCATTTTATTCAACCTATATTTTCAAACTCTAAAACTTAGAAAGAGCTCTATCCAGCCATATTTTAATTTTCTTATGCAAATATGACCTAAATCCCTTAAACAAATTTCTTTATGAAAAGTTAGAACTTAGGAACTTCGTTACCTCGTCGGAAAATGCTGTATCTAGTCTATTTATGTTACGATTACATCTTTCGTCTTGTTTAATGTTTAGTTTAGTTAAGTACTAAGTTGATGTAACTTGCTAATTTTAATGTTAAAGTTGGATATGCTTTGGATTTAATACTACTTTAAGAGAGCTAATAGTGTGTTTTACCTATATTATATTGTTTTTGTTGTAGTGTTATAATTGGATCATTGCCGAAATATGGAGTCTTAAAAAGATTCTTCTTCTGTGCGTGCCAAATAACTACCGATTAATAGCATTCCTTTCAGTTGTGTCTTTTATTTTTTTACAGTTTTTTTCTTTTAAATATATATTACGCTAATAGTGAAGTAAAAAAGGTCAAAATAACGCATAGTTTAGATACAGCAATATTATGATTTTATCGTCACTGGGGTATCACCAAGATATTGTCTTGAGTTTTGGACCTCAAAAACTTATGCTCTTTTGTTTATAATCAATTTGTTTTGAAAACGCGTTTTTTGAATTTAAAAATGTGAATAACTTCGGTTATGTAAGTCGGATCGAGACAAAAGAAAGCCAAACTCTTTGTAATGAAATTTCCAACAAATCCTCGTTGGTTTTAAGTCGCTCAAATGCGTACATAACCTACAAAATTGAAAAAAACTGTTTTTTTTTTTTAAATTATTTTACAGGTCGACTAAGTAAACCGATCGGCTTGGAACTTTTCGAAAATATGATTTTTATCACAGCAAAAATACCCTGAAATTTTGATACAAAAATTTTGAACCCAGTGGGCACAATTGAATTTGTTATTTTTTTTAAAAAAAAAGGTTTCGCGATTCTCTACCAGATGTGATAATTTTTTTTTTTTTTTTTTTTTTTTTGAATGATCGAAAAAAAACGCATTTGTTGTTATTTGATTAATAAACAAATGTAAAAAAAAAACTGTTAAAATAACTCCAAAAAATTTTTTTTTAATGGCATCGGAAAGTTGAGAGCGTTGAGACCTAAATTTGGAAAAAAAGATCTATTTTTGACCGAATGGCATAAAAGGAAGGGCAACTCAAATTTTAAATAACAAATTCAATTGTGCCCACTTGGTTCAATATTTTTGTACCAAAATTTCAGGGCGTTTTTGCTATTACAAAATGCATATTTTCTGAAAGATTCAACCCGATCGGTTCACTTAGTCGACCTGTACAATAAAAAAAAAACAGTTTTTTGCCTGTTTTTCAATTTTGTAGATTATGTACGCACTTAAAACTAACGAAAATTTGTCGGAAATTTCATTAGGAAGAGTTTGTTTTTTTGTCCTGATCCAACTTATATAACTGGAGTTATTCACATTTTAAGGTCAATAAAAGTGTTTCGAAAACTTAAATTGTTTATAAATAAAAGTGCAAAAGTTTTTCGAGGTCTATAACTCCTGGCAATACTCCAGGTGATACACCAGTGAGGATAAAATCATAATATTGCTGTCGTGAGTTTTTCAACCAGGAGTTGCGGCGCCTTCCTGGTCCGCGCCTAACGATTATTTTTCCTTCAATTATAAGTTACAGGAGCTCATACTTTTGGCTTCTCATAATATGGCCAAAGTAAGTGCTTTTTTTCTTTCTTTAACGGTTGGAATCAATTCTCGTTCTTTTCCCATCCGATCAAGTATTTCCAGGTTTGTGGTATATGCCGCCAAGGAACACGCAGCATTCGGCAACATGACAGAGAACACGTAGCATCTTAGCACTCTTGTTCTTATTTTTAAGTTTAGTTGGCAGTTACAGAGTATGCTGCGCATTTTATTAAAGGAGCTTGGTGCTTTTTCAATTCTTGAGCTTATTTCAAAAGAGTGGTCCCAATCTTCACTAATTACGCTTCCTAAGTACGTTATTTTTGTTACCCGTTCAAGTGCTTGTTGTTGATGTACTTTAATATTTATGTTTGTATTAGTATTTTTACTGACCACCCCTGTTTTTATTTTGTTCGTATTCAGTTTCATTCCATATTTCTCACATGCATCAACAGTTTCCATTCATGAGTCTTTGTAGGAATTCTTCACTGTCCACTAGAATGACAGTATCATTAGCGTAACGGAGGTTATTTACACACACACCATTAATTGTAATTCCATCTTTTTTAACAGAAAGTGCTTTATTGAAGATTTCCTCCGAAAAGACATTGAATAACAGGGGTGACAAAATACAACCCTGACGTACGTTTTTCTTTATTTTTATTTCTTTGGAAATGCAATTCTCAACTTTTATTTTGACAGTCTGGTTCCAGTATATTTGTAAGTCTTTGTCATCAATGTTACACGATTGTAGCATTTCCATCATTTTCTCATGATTTACCATATCAAAGGGTTTTTGGAAATCTATGAAGCATAAATAAACATCAGAGTTGACATCCCTACATCTTTCAATCAGAACGCGGATGGAGAATAGTGCGTCCCTCTTTCCTAGTCCGTTCCTAAAGCCGAAGTGTGTTTGTCCAGTACGTTCATCAAGTTTACTCTTTGGTGGATTATTTTAAGGAAGAGTTTCAAAATGTGGTTCGTTAGACTTATATTCCGGTATTTCTCGCACTTTCTAGGGTTATTCTTTTTTGGCAATAGTATAAAAAATTGAAGTCAACCAATCATGAGGTACATCCCCTGTGTTGTATACGCTGTTGAAGTGGTCCTGTATAATGAATATGTAGAAATTTTCCTAATGATTTTCTTAGGTATCTTCTCCTACTGCCTTTTTGTTTTTAAGCTGATTTACTGCTGCTAATATTTCGTCTTTATTTATGAGGGGGCCTGTTGTATTAAGTTTATTTGTTTTATGTTGTTTGGTTGTGCCACTATACATTTCCCCTATATATTCTTTCCATCTTTTTTTTTTGTATATTCAGTATTAGTTTACCTTCTTTATCCTCTATTACTTGTGGTTGCCTTTGTAACCTTTGTCCAGCTTCTTTGATTTTCTTATGTAAATTAAATGTGTCATATTTATTTTCTAATGCTTCTATTTCTGTGCATTGTTCATTTAGCCACATGTCTTTAGCCTCCTTTATCTTTCTTTTTATTAGGTTGGGCGTTTCTTTGTATTTTATATTATTTTTGTTCTTATACTCTCTTCTTATTCCCGTTATATTTAATATTTCCTCCGTCATCCATGATTGTTTCTTTTTGGTTGTTGTATTCTGTTTCAGGTTTTTTCCATTACTTCTTCCAGTGTTTCTCTAATGAGGTGCCATTTGTCTTCCTGTGTCTGATTAGTTCCGAGCTTTGTATCCAGGTATATCTACTCCAGGATAGGTTTTAGCCGATTTGACTCTATTTCGTCGTATTTATGGTTATATAATCTATTTGATTTCGGATGATTTTGTTATCATTTCCATCTGCAGCGGCTTTTCACGTATATAACCATCGGGGTGGCAATTTGAAATAAGTGTTCATAATAGAGAGGGTGCTTTTCTCTGCAGAACTGGATCAGTCTCTGACCTCCATCATTACGTTTACCCAAGCCATAACTCCCCACAATATCCTCCTCCTACTTTGACATTGAAATCCCCCATTATCATGTTTATCTTATTTTTCTTAGTGTGTTGTAGAGTTTTATTTAAATCTTGATAAAATATTTCGATTTCTTCATCAGTACTTTGTGATATTGGGGCGTAGACTTGTATGATGTTAAATTTGTGGGGTTTGCAATTGATTCGAATCAAGATTATTCTGTCTAAAATCGGTAAAAATCCTTTGACTATTCTTGCCACTTCTTCTGAGACCACTATTGCGACTCCGCTTTTATTATCAGTAGTTACATCTCCCGAGTAATAAACGGTGTAATGTTCAATAATGTAGGTGCCCGTGTTCGGCCATCCCACTTCACTACATTGCTGTACCTAGATTGTGCAATTTCAAATGCTTTTTTACTACACTATAAGGGGTTTTTACCATTATATCACAAAAGTTTGGTAATTGTATGGCCACCGCAATTTTATTAGATTTTCGGAGTAATCTTCCTACCCGAAAGGACCTTGAGTATTTTAGAGTTTCCTTATATGAATAATATTGGGTAATAGGGCATAGTATTTCAATTTGGTAGTCCACTATAATGTCGGTACATCTGGTTATAATTTTTTTGTTTCTGCACTATTTTTCATTGGTATTATAAGATACTCTCGTAAACGTTAGAACCAGCACGTCGGGTTTTTCAATAGGTCGGCGGCAGCGCGGGATTAGTTTTTGATAAAGAGCGTTGAGTACTAGGTTTTTTTACCTTAATTATGTTCACCAGTTTTTTAAGACCTTGAATCCGAAAATTGAAATTTTCTCTGTGTTTTGGGTGAGAAAACTCTCTTAGGGGAACTATCTTGTTTTCTTTTCTTTGATCATTTGGTCCCACTTCGACTCATTATGAAATTTCCAGTAAAGTAGGTCGTTTCATTTTACAGAAAGCGGAGTACTACATTACTCTTCAGTATTTTTGGTCAAAGGCTGCATAGTCAATAAGGGTTTTACTGCTTTTTTTTTAAAATAATTTTTATTTCCAGTTCCCCTTTTGACTATAGTTTTCTCTATCAAGAGGTTTACAATATTTTTTGTTTCCAGTTTCTTGGGCTTTCTGATTTACTCATGTTTTTCCAGTTTCTCAGTCCTTAATTAAAGCCTATTACCCAGACCTCATCTCACTAGTCTAACCAGAAGAGCTCTTTTATCAATACTGAAGAAAGAATTTTCTGGGGCCAGTAATATTTTATGAATCCGAAAATCATTTTTTAGTAAGACACAAATAGTAGTTTAATTGTATATAGCATCTTTTAATCCTAGATCTCAATTTTCATATTTTAAGAGTTTTTATTATTATACGGGAATACAAGTCTAATAAGTAAATACGTAAAACTAAATTTATGTTTCGTTTTATTTTAATGCTAAGCATAGTGACACATCAATTCTGCTTATTTTAAAAACGCTTATAGGACCTAGCATTTCTTAATTCTGTGCTAGGCAAATATAGTTGCTGAAAAAAAATAAAAAAGGCATATTTAGTAGCACCTTTATAACGAGAACCCATTCTCAAATGCGTAAGAGAGGCCGTTAAGTACAGGAAGGTTTCTGTAAAAAGAGACTGCCATACAGTGATATCGGAGGTTAACAAGAAGGTTCTTTTGCAGGAGATCTTCTTTTCTAACATATGTCACCCATCTTTGGAATAACACGATTGAACAGTATGCAAAGAGGCGAGCGGTTGCATTTGAAACATCTAAGGATTTGACTGTTTGGCATGACAGTTTGTTAGCTAAGATGTACTCTTATGGTATGGTCGAAATGGTCTGGTTATGACTGTCGAATTTCCTCCAAAATCGTTTTGTGCTATTGATGGATTTCTTTCCGACAACTTCACTATCAACGCCAGTGTACTAAAGGACTCCATACTGTCCCCTACACCTTACATTAATATTCTGCCAGAAGACCAAAATTCAATACATAAGTTTGCTGATGACAGTATGTTTGTTTCTTTGTTAACCTTAAACGCTTGAACATCGACTGTCCACGCAGATATTTGCAGACAGCAGGAAGTTATATAAACTAACCAGACTTAGAAGTAATTTTGTATTGGAATTGCAGCGACCAAGTAGAATTTACTGCTACAAAAACCGAGGCAGCAATTTTTTTCTAAAAGTGGTAACATTATCATTGCTTCCACTAGCAGCGTTACTCACCTTGCCCAACATTAACTTGGGAGTAAATATGTCTTATCATGATCATGTTGCATCCATAACAAGACAATCTTAAAATGATCATCGATGAAGTATTTAGGGCTCTGCTCCCAAACATAGGCTACATTTGTTAGATTCTTTCTAGAATAGAGATATTCACCTGATTGGCGATCAGAAACTCATGAGACATCATCGACCATTGACGAAATACTGCTTCTATATTTGAGGGCTCTGCTTTCGAACATATTCTACATTTGTTAAGTTTTAGAAATTTCAATTTTTTGGCAAATAACAAAAAGAGTGGTGACTTGAGTGATAGGTGGTTTGTGGGAATACCTCCTCTTCCTACTCCCACAAACAGAGTAACTCGTCCCAACAAATAAAGTAATTCTTCGTCCCAAGAATAATATTAATATATGCCTCCTTTTTCCAAATTATACCGTAAATATGTGCTGAAGAGAAGAAAGAAAAAAAGAAAAATTAACAAAAAAAAAACGCGCGATTTTTTAATGAAAATAATACAAAGAAAAGTGCGCGCAAGTATTACATTATATATATATTTTTTACTCGTGTTTTCACAAGCTTTCATTTGACACCACACTCGATTACCTAGTAAAAAAAATTTTTTTTCACTTCCGATTTCACCCCCCCAAAACTAACCCCTTAAGTCAAAATTTAACTTTCAAAACTTCATGGCTCTGACGAGGCCATCAATTCCTATATTATTACCAGATTTCAACTTTCTATGACAAATAGTTTCGGAGAAAATCGGGTGTGACAGACGGACAGACACCTAAGTAATCTTATAAGTGTTCCGTACGGAACACTAAAAAAACTAAAAAACTGAAAAAACGAATGGAAATGCAAACGCGAATACTTTAAAGAAATTCTCGGATGTAGAATATATAAAACAACATTCCAATTAAATTAGGACCTAAATTCAGTCGATTTAAGAAGATTCCAGAATGTTATTTTAATAAGAACTGTAATCCCTTTGTTGTATAATTGTAGAAATTGTTAGAAAGAA
Organism: Pachyrhynchus sulphureomaculatus; assembly: GCA_019049505.1. Lineage (NCBI taxonomy): Eukaryota > Metazoa > Arthropoda > Insecta > Coleoptera > Curculionidae > Pachyrhynchus > Pachyrhynchus sulphureomaculatus. Next base: position 73,788,006 of record CM032453.1, on the reverse strand, counting down.
AAACATAAATCAGTAAATATTTGTTTAACTATTTCTCCCTATCAGATAAAAACTTCAAAAGGGTTTAATGTTTTTTATAATCACAAAATTTAATTCTTTTTATTGGAGGAGCATCTTTATCCTCTATTTCCATCATAGGAAGTTCTGTGATGGATGACTCCATCATCGATGGTTCAAAATTAAAAAGTTTCATGGGTGGTTCCGCCGTAGGTGACTACAAATGAGAAAAATTCATGGCCAGTGAAAGAGGTTGTTCTTCATCCCATGAACTGTTAATCGGCAGGTAAGGAGATGTGTTTCCAGAGATTGCAAGTGGCAATGGGGGCTCCCGTGAATCATCAGTTGTAACATCATCAAACCAATCTTCTGAAAGATCCTCATCTTCTTTCTATAATAAAGACTTATTAGCGACGAATAAGTTATCATTTTTTCCACAGTCTAACCTCAATTCTCCATTTCCAATTCAACCGTATAATTATGGTTGTCAAAATTCACTTTCGGTCTCGTCAGTAAATATTTAGATTAATAAGTATACTCAAACTGATAAACTTAATCATTTGGCAAAGTATCCAATTAAAGTAACAGAAAAACTTAAAAATAACCACCACACACACAATTTTTGAAATTAAAAAGTTTGATTACATTTTAGACAATTTATATAATAATCAAGACGCGTAAAACGAAGAAGAACATGAAGGAAGAACTAAACTTGATAACTTTCCTGCTTTAATTTATCCTCCTATCCCCTGTAGTCCACAAAATGTTAAAGCTTGGTTTCTCCTATTTTCCTTTATTTTAATACCAAGCGGTCTACCGCAGCAGACTTTTTTAAAACTAAAAGAAAGGACGACTACTAAGAAACAAGGTAAGATCTTAGCAACACATTGCAAAATAACATAAAGTTAACCTTAATTCCAGGACCTAACCTAAACTAACATTCATAACAATGTAACTAATTTTTAGTTTTAATGTTTCAAATGTAAAAAAGTATTGTGTTTACTGCCACAAAACTATTACACGCAGCCTACGGATCGGTCATATTAAATTAAATAACTAAAAAAACAAGACGTCTTTTTAATCGAAAATCGGAACGAAATTATAAAATCATCCTTCAACAAACCTATATTTGCTTATAGATTCAAACCTAATGTTACTCATATAAAAGTTAGAAGCTTTTTTGAAGAGGTTATGCCAAAAGTTAATCACTTATTGGAAACAGAAATTCAGAAGTATATAAGTATAAAAACTAATTTTAAATTATTTGGGCTCTAATTAAATTCTGTCAATGGCATACATGGTATGAAATCTTTCAATACATATTTCAAAATACTTTGCACCAGTTCAAATATTCTCTACAGAATTAGAGATTATAGGGAAATTATTGAAAGAAAGACTAACAAGCTAGCTGAATGTGATTTAGATAACTGAAGTTTATTTTTCAAACTCTCACAGCTTACAAATTTTTTTCTTGTAGATATCTCTCATGTTGTTTAAATATTTGTCAATCATATTGCTACCTAAGAATAAAAATTTAAACAAATGTTTAAGATCACCACTTATGTTTATTATTGCTGACAATTGTTGCGACACACTGTGTCTTCTTCTGGAGCACGATGTAAATTAGAACATATTCATTTAAATACCCTTGAATCTTTCTAAATATGCAGTATATGGGGATCTTAACTGTGACCAAGTTTTTATTAAATTTTACAGGAATAAAAAAAAAATTCTCTGTCTTTTAAGTGAGACACGTGGTTTCTTAAGTATTTTTTTATGCTGAATCAAAACAAATCATAAAAAAAAAACGTCCACCGTGAGGTTTTTTTCATGAAACACACTCTAAGTTGCCAGAAAACTATTAAATTGAAAAAAAAAACCGGTCAAGTGCAAGTTGAACTTGCACAATTAGTGTTCCGTACGTTGATTGCTTTTAAAATAAAAAATGTTGTTACGGTGGTATAAAATGATTAGTCACTTCACAAAACACACCCCAAATGAGTTTTCAACAAAGTTTGTTTCCAATCTTTACTGAAAATTGATAACTTTGAAATTTTTGTTTTTTTTATATACCAGATAAATTATTAAAGGTAATGCACTCGTGATAATTTTCGTTCAATCTACACCCCCTGGAGAATATACCGAATTTTTTCAAAATTTTTTGATCAGTACTTTTCGAGATAAGGCGGGTGGACAGCGATTTTATGCGAAACACCTTACCAAATAACTACTGGGTCACAACTCTCAGTAATATCGAATATTCAATATTATTAGCGGCCAATATGACTTTTGTAAGCAAAGATCAACAGACAATTTTCCAACTTATATCACACATATTTAGAAGATCTTAAATGGCCATTTTAAAAAAATTTTCGGCGGTTATGCTTGACATAAGGCATTTATCTGTGTTTGGAATGACGGATTGTTAGCTAAACTACTTTCTTAGGGTATATCTTAAAAGGTCATGTTTATGGCTTTATATTTTTCGTATTAAAATAGATTCATCTATTTTTTATATTCTTCTGAATTATTAAATCCAATATTCATTTTTGTGGCGTCTTTATTTCGTTCATCATAAAAGATTTTATTGTTATTGTTGTTCTCTTTGGTAGAGGTTTTCAATATTTTAATAAGAAAATGAAAGTTGATATAAAAGAAGTATTAAAATTTAGATATAAAAATATTTTATATTATTATATTTACACACACACACACACACACACACGCACCCACGCACACACGCACTCACGCACACTCGCACACACACGCACACACACACACACACACACACACACACACAACACACACACACACACAATTGAGATTGTTTTATAGTACTAAATGTAATTTCGTAAAAGTGTTTCGTATCATGTATATTGTTTATATAGGATTAAGAATTATATAATTATATAAAATAAAATTTAAAAATGCCCTTAAACAAAAGCCAGACGTCTATATATATATATATATATATATATATATATATATATATATATATATATATATATATATATATGTATATATATATATATATATATATATATATAATATATATATATATATATATATATATATATATATATGTGTGTGTGTGTGTGTGTGTGTGTGTATGTGTATATATATATATATATATATATATATATATATATATATATATATATATTAGGGTGGCCGTAAAAAATCGATGTCGGAATTTTGTTCGTCTGAACCCACAAAACGATTCCCCTTTCCAGATATTGAGATAGCCGAAATTTGAGCTCGATTAAACGATGTTAACCCGTGCCGCTCGTCGCTTGAAAAAATCCAAATTTTTGGCCAAAAAGCTTACATATGAAGCCATAACTCCAGAACGGTAAATAATAGAAACACGTTTAATATCTCAAAAGAAAGCTAATGTTGTTCTTCAAAATTTATATTCTATACATAATTGTTGTTATTTTAAGTCAAACCGAGTTACAACAGCCTTTAGCCCCAAAAACGTGACCTGGTACCAGTAGGAGCCAGTTTGGGAGTATTCTAAGAATTTTACGGGTTTTTACATAATGTGTCTCGGAATTAACATTTTTTTTTAAAAAGTATTTTGGAACTCAATTTTCAAACATAAAGAGCCTTTTGTTCAAATTTAATCTTTTATTATATGGGGATTACCTGACTAGTTTACCAAAGAAAGACCCGTTTGACAGGTAAAAAGGAGGGTGAATCTAATTTCTATTTTAGGGATGTTGATTTTACTTCAGCGTACAACCGACCTTTTATTTATTCAGTTTAGTTTCTAAAGTGCCTTTGAGCTGGTTAGATCGAACAATTATCTAGTGAAGATATTTTAACGTTTTTTTTTTTTATTTCCAAGTGTGTGTGTTATTGTTTTTATAACTATTATAGTATTATTTTAAAAGACATTTGAAAACATTTTATTGAAATTAAAGTTTGCAATATATTTTGTTTCATTTTCCAAGTTAACTGTTATTTACCTATTGGCCTCTGAAATGGCGTCCACATCAGGTGTACAAAGCCGGACCAAGGATAAAATATTTCTTGTGGGCTATCACATTCACCAAATCACCGGTTGTAAACTACCCTCAAATCGTCAAGTTTTGTGTGCTTTATTTTATACTTTACGTACTGTGAAATTAACTGTAAGAGAATCAGCAAAACTTACAATACGAGAAGTGTTCATTTTTTGGGAGAAAGCTCGAATCCCGACTAAACATGAGCAAGATGCAATTACTAAGCTGGAAAAACTTCACGCCGAGTGGAGAACTCTTCAAAAAGACCGGAAGAAAACATCGAAAACGGCCAAGAACAAATTTAAACAGTTTGTTGAAAAGTTGGATGATCTCTTTGATATTGCTCAATAAGATGCCTTGGCTCTGATGAAATCGGAAGAAGATAAGGCTTTTCTCGTGAAACAGAGGCAGAAGGGCCGCCCAGGTTCCATGACTGGAGTGGATCTCAAGTTGTCTCGAGCTGAAGAAAATCAAGGTGCAAAAGGAACTTGCAAAAATGAACCGACAAATCCAAGAAGCAACTTTTGATATGGGTGAGTTTTTTTTTATTATTAGTATTATAAAAAATAGATAAACAAATAAGTAAATAGTTTGATTATAATTGAAAGAAAATTGTACATGAGAGCATGATTTGGCATCTTTATGATTGAGTTTATATTTTTTAAATAATACCTTTTGATAATTAGAAGTAGGTAATTTAGTACATATGTATTATTACTATTCTGCTAAAACGACAAGTTTTTATAGTCTTTTTTTTTCTCTTTCTTTTGTTGCTTCTTAGAGACGGATGATGAAGACAAGTTCGAAGAAGGAGAAGAAGACACTGAAGAGGACAGCATCTACCAGGAACTTGAGAGCTTGGAGGAAATGGACATCCCTGAAGAAGCTGCAGAAGATCCAGGACCATCTGAGAGCAAGAGGATGAAAGTTTCATTTGCAAGGGGCGTTAAAGAGATTTTAAACATGAAATTGTCCATTTTATTAGATCGATGTAAGGTATCCGACAGAAATGCCATGAGAATTTTAATAGCTACTCTAGAAGCACTAAACCTTGACCCTCTTGAGTACAAAGGTCTCTAAAACTTTATTACATGATAAAAGGCAAATGTTCAGAGAACAATATAATAAAAAAATTTTGATGAAGTAAACATTCCTGAAAAAGAGCCCGTGATTGTCTATTGGGACGGTAAATTTTTACCGGGTGTTTTAAAAAATGAACAATGTGAGCGAATAGCTATAGCTATTTCATATGGCGAAAAGGAGCATGCGTCATATTGGAGCAAATGTTAGGAAGAGAATTGTTATACCTAGCTTGCCGTCACCATATCTTGGAAATTCTGTTAAGGGGCGTATTCGACACAAAAATGGGATCAACCACTGGACCTCATCCAGACATTTTCAAGAGATTCCTCACTGCGTGGCCCAAGATAGACAAAGGAAAATACGACACAGGTATCAGTGACAATCTAATACAAAAGCAGCTAACTCCAGAAGTAATTGCAAATGTTACTGCTGAATTCGAGACCAAATTAACTGAGAGCCACCCCAGAGATGACTACAAGGAGCTATTGCAGTTGGTTCTCGTATTTGTTGGATCACTAGACGGCAATGTTGTGGGTTTTAGAACTCCAGGAGCCATTCATTACGCTAGGTGGATGGCAAAGGCTATTTACTGCTTAAAAATGTTCATTTTTCGTCGTTAATTTAAGATGTCTAAAGAAGAAGAAAGTTCTGTGCGTGCCATTTCTCTTTTCCTAGTTAAAATTTATTGTAAAGCTTGGTTCAATGCTCCAAAAGCTCATCTTGCACCAAAGCAAGATTTAGGTATTTTGCATAGTCTGTTAGACTATAAAGAATGTGACAACGACATTGCAGAAATAGCCCTGACAAATTTTCGAACCATTTGTGGTATTTGAATGCAAAGTTGGTGGGATTATCGTTTTTTGATCCCACCATTACAGACGATGAAAAGTTGTTAATGGCTAATAAATTGCTCAGTAGCACAGATGAACCATCACAGCACGCTAGGGTTGTAAATCCAAAAGTTAGGAAAGAAAACTTAAAAGAGGTAGTTGATGGAGGATTGGTAAATTTACTTACCAAAGAAACGTTTACATTCTTTGACCAATTTAATATAAAAACAGATTTCCTAAGACAACATCCAAACACCTGGCCTCAAAATAATGACTTCCAAGAAGGATTGAAAATTGTCAAAACATTAAAAGTAGTTAATGATATGGCTGAGCGTGGTGTTAAATTAATAACCGACTTTAACGACCTTCTGACAAAAGATGAAGACCAAAAGCAATATGTTCTGCACGTTGTAAGTAAATGCCGAGCATTATATCCTGACGTTTCAAAAAAACTACTTTAAACAAGAGCTCTAGAATAGATTAGATAACTATGTAAAACTATCAACTCATGTAGGTACTACGTCTGTATCTTTTCTGTGTCTGTTTTGTATGTATTATATACCTAATTTTTATATTTTAAAATAAAAAATGTCATTAGACTTATCAGTATTACTTGTTTTTTTATTATATTTCTACTTTAAACTCAAAAATATACCAAAAAAAAAAAAAGCAAAATTTATCACTTAATAACAAAATATACGAAGTATGCTCCTAGTGGTACCAGGTTACGTTTTTGGGGCTAAAGGCTGTTGTAACTCGGTTTTGACTTAAAATAACAACAATTATGTATAGAATATAAATTTTGAAGAACAACATTAACTTTCTTTTGAGATATTAAGCGTGTTTTTATTATTTACCGTTCTGGAGTTATGGCTTCATATGTCAGCTTTTTGGCCAAAAATTTGGATTTTTTTAAACTTTGAGCGACGAGCGGCACGGGTTAACGTCGTTTAATCGAGCTCCAATTTCGGCTATCTCAATATCTGGAAAGGGGAATCGTTTTGTGGGGTCCAGACGAACAAGATTCCGACATTTTTTTTCCCCCTCTATGAGATCCGGTCCCTCTAATATATATATATATATATATATATATATATATATATATATATATATATATATATATATATATATATATATATATATTATATATATATATATATATATATATATATATATATATATATATATATATATATATATATATATATATATATATATATATATATATATATATATATATATATATATATATATATATTTATTTATATATATATATATATATATATATATATATATATATATATATATATATATATATATATATATATATGTATATATATATATATATATATATATATATATATATATATAATATGTATATATATATATATATATATATATATATATATATATATATATATATATATATGTATGTATATATACATATGACTAATTCCTCTTAAGTCAGTTGTGTCATTTACCATATTCCTTTTCCTTTCCTGGTTAGCGTTGATCAGTCTGTCGGTCTGTTGTCACGATAACTCTCTAACGGAATCAGATATCAATTTCACAGTTGGTACATAGACATTACCTAATGTGGAGATAACGCCTATAGTTTTTGAACAATTTCGCTTCAGGCCAAGGGAGTGGGGATAAATTTTATATGTTTTAATAGTTGTATGGTAACTCTGCCTGTTTTTTTTTGTTGAAGTAATAAATAAATTTTATATCTAAATATTTTTAGTAAAACATAAAAGGGATGGGAGAGGAGATTAGATTTGTTGATCCTTATATATAGTGTTATATATCCTTTTTTAGGGTTTTTGAAGTTGAGAGATCCAAAAATTAGGTTGTTTTTTTTATTGTTATTTTTTTAATGCCGATCATTTCTTTTATAGACAGCGTTAAGTAATTTCTATATTTATTTATAATTTTAGTTTTATTATAACTAAAGTCGTGTTTTAGGTTCGTTGTATAGTTTTTAGTACTGTAGCTGTAATTTTTGTATATTTGTGTTTATTTAATCTATTTTTAGTGTTCCATACGGAACACTTATAAGATCACTTCGGTGTCTGTCTGTCTGTCTGTCTGTCTGTCTGTCTGTCTGTCTGTCACACCCGATTTTCTCCGAAACTACTTGACGTAGAAAGGTGAAATTTGGTAATAATATAGGAATTGATGGCCTCATCAGAGCCATGTAGTTTTGAGAATTAAATTTTGACTTAAGGGGTTAGTTTTGGGGGGTGAAGTCGGAAGTGAAAAAAAAATTTTTTTTACTAGGTCATCAAGTGTGGTGTCAAATGAAAGCTTGTGAAAACACGAGTAAAAAATATATATGTAATATTATACTTGCGCACACTTTTCTTTGTATAATTTTAAAAATTCGCGAAAAATCGCTGTCCCGGGCCTTAGCTCGAAAAGTACTTATCAAAAAATTTCGAAAAAATTCTGGAATATTCTCCACGCGGTGTAGATTGAACGAAGATTATCACGAGTGCATTACCATTAATAATTTATATGGTATATAAAAAAAACAAAAATTTCAAGGTCATCAGATTTCAGTAAAGATTGGTAACAAACTTTGTTGAAAACTCATTTGGGGTGTGTTTTGTGAAGTCACTGATCATTTTATACCACCGTAATATAAATTTTGACTTAAGGGGTTCGTTTTGAGGGGTGAAATCGGAAGTGAAAAAAAAATTTTTTTACTAAGTCATCGAGTGTGGTGTCAAATAAAAGCTTGTGAAAATACGAGTAATATATATATATATATATATATATATATATATATATATAATATATATATATAATGTAATACTTGCACACACTTTTCTTCGTATTACTTTTAAAAAATCGCTGTCCCCTACCTTATCTCGAAAAGTACTGATCAAAAAATTTTAAAAAAATTCTGGAATATTTTTCACGGGGTATAGATTGAACGAAAATTATCACGAGTGCATTACCTTTAATAATTTTTTTGGTATATAAAAAAAAAAATTTTAAGGTCACCAGTTTTCAGTAAAGATTGGAAACAAACTTTATTGAAAACTCATTTGGGTGTGTTTTTGTGAAGTCACTGATCATTTTATACCACCCTAACAAAAAATTTTATTTTAAAAATAATCAACATACGGAACACTAATTGTGCAAGTTCAACTTGCACTTGACCGGTTTTTTATTTAACAATTGAATTGTGATTCTGATGTATTTTTTGTACAATTCGTAAGAAGTAATGAATACACTACATTAGATTGATTCATGGTAGGTATTAGATTTTTAAGATTTGTAAAGCGAAACTTAAATTATTTTGAGCTTTATAGCAAACCACAAAATTATATTTCTTTTTAATTTATCGAAAATTCTTTATATGAGAGTAGAATGCATTTATCTTGGTTTTCTTTATAGTTTTAGCAGGATTTGTCGAAATATTTTAAAGTTTGCATGTTCCTTTTTTATTGTTCGGTTGATGTCATTTTCATTAAAATTATTTCGTGATAAAACCCAAGTTTACTTAACACTTTAGTTCTTAAATAAGGAGAAGTCAGCTCTATCCGTTAAACCATCGATAATGTTGGTCTTCTAAGATACGATTTGAATAAAAATTTAGACATTGTTCGCGCCAGGTTCGGTTTATATACCATTTCGTGATAATTTTTTTTTGTTTCTGATTAATGTCATATCTAAAGATTGTATTTTATTGTCTTTTTCTATGTCATTTTGCATTTTAAGCCATCCCTAGAGATAAACATATCTTAAGCTTATCTTCAATTATTATAGTAACTGGAAATAAAAAATTTAAACTTTAGAACGTTTTCGTAAATCTCTAAATTTTGAAAGAAGTTTGTAAAAATCTACGCCGCTGATATATTTCCCCGTGTGGACATTTGAAGCAAAAGTATACTTTTGATGGTTAGGTAAGTGTAAATATTGAATTTTTAGTAAATAATGTACTTGTCCAATAGGACGGTAAAGTGCACGAGAAAGTTACTTTGAAAGAAATTTATGTTTTCGTGAAGTTCTAGAGAAAGTTACGACCAGTTGCGGTTTTAAGATATTGAATTTTTCGTGGAACTCATCACTTTTGTTGTTTATGACTTCTTTTATTTCCGTAGACATTTTAAAATTTCAAGACAGTTTCTTCTCGACTGTTTTACCCCCCGAGTATCGGAATTTGTTATTTTTTTGGATGGAGTGTTCAAATCTCATTCTGCTTTCACTTTACACCATTTGGATATTTATTGAAAATCGGCACTTTTCTGATGCCGATTTCTTAAAGCTAGTACAATTTTATTTCATAATACTTTACATAGGGTTGTCTAAGATTCTCAATAGGAAAATTCGCTATATAATGGCTTTCGTTTTGAGTCATTTAGACTTTATATTTAGGTGGCCAGAAGAGATTTTTGCATAATCGCTGCCATAAGCGGCGTAGCCAAGTTCCAGGACCAGTGAGCCATATGGACATACAAGAAGTGTTTCTTTGAGGAAAAACACCAAAAGCGAAGCTGCTGTTAGAGAGTGTGGCGGGATAACCGGAGACAGAAGCCTTTCCTACAGTGGAATCGTATCTAATTTTAAAACCGATAAGTGAAGATATTTCTCGAAAGAGGGAGTTTGTTGAGTGATAAGCCTTTGGGTGAAAGAAAACTACATGATAAACGGATAACTATATGTATTGGATAAAAAGTCTCGAGTTATAACGAGAGATACTAACATAGTTAATAATAAGAAGACAAAAAAGTGCCGCTTCTAAGAGGCCGTTTATAGTCACACACATCACTCACAGAGCAAATCTCTCTATATTAATAATTCAGAAAGAGAAAAAGAAAAGAGAGATAGTGTTTGAAACCTAAACAAGCAAATAATCGACAAAACCAAGCGGGGTCACAATCAAAGAAATATAAACTTCTTGCTTGTTCCAACAGTTCAAGATTTGTCGGTCGGTTGTTATAGCCATCAGACAAAATTTAAATTATTTTGATAATTGGTGTTTCGGTTAATAATGCCGATTTTCTCGCAACATTTAAGCGTTTATTTCTATCACAAAATAAATTACCTTAATAATTAAAGTATTGGCCATCGTTAGCTATGACTTTTTCCCATTTTTCTGTCGAAGAATGGATTCCGCACCAGAAGAACTTTTCATCTTTTGAGGCCAACCATTCATCAAGTGTTGTTCTGAAAGTCCGTGCTGCATCGATCGAAATAAGTGGTAGTCCGGTAAATACGGCGGATGGGGTAAAACGTCCCATTTGATGTTCTCCAAATAGTTTTTAACACATTTTGCAACATGGGGTCGAGCATTGTCATGTTGAAAAATTACTTTATCGGGTCTTTGAGCGTATTCTGGTCATTTTTCCTTCAATACTCGATTTAACTTTATCAGTTGTTGTCGGTATCGATTTACTCTCGTTATGTTTAAGACTTGCTTTATGTCATTCATAACATTGTTCCCTGCCAAATTAATGAACCATTAGAAATTTTAATCCGTCTAGTAAGAATAAGTAGAAAACATTAGATCGTATTGTAACCCAGTCTTATGCAAAAAAATCCGTGGGGGGCAAATACACCGGGGGGCTAAAAATCTAAATAATCGCATGTGTTCTAGTAATAAAAAAACAGCAATTTTTTAGGCAATTTTTTTTTAAAATACAAATTTTTGTTAATTTCACCAACACCCAAAAGTGTGCACAAGTACTACCAGATAAATTATTAAAGCAATATATGATATTTTTGAACTTTTTTTCGTGTTTTTCACAAAGGGGAGGCTTTCATTTTTATACCCCACTCGTTGACCACAAGGTAAAAAAAAGAAATTTTTCGTTTCCGATTTCACCCCCCAAAACCAACCCATTAAGTCAAAATTTAACTTTCAAAACTACACGGCTCTGATGGGACCATTCATTTCTATACTAGTCCCAAATTTCAACTTTCCATGTCAAATAGTGTCGGAGAAAATGGGGTGTGACAGACGGACAGACACCGAAGTGATCTTATAAGTGTTCCATACAGAGCACTAAAATCTGCTACGGATACGTTTCGGTGTTGTCACCCATTTGTTAATTGTAATAACAGGTTATGTGTGGGTATATAACTTACTAAAGTACAAATTTAGAAAACATGTATCTGTTTTTTAAAAATATTATACTATTTACTTTCTTCTCTATTAATTAAAAGTATGTACTTCATTAGATTGAATTTATATGTATAGTTTTTCAGGTGCCGTGCACTCCATGAATTTTATGGAAAATTTCTCCAGGTCCATTAAAAAATTTCTTCTTCTGATGGAGGCTTTTTGATGAACACTGTATTTATGAAAAACACTGCTATATGTTTTAAAATATTGTGTTGATATTGCTCAAAACCTCATCCATCCGTGGATCTCAATAAAGATAGTTACGGTTAGAGTGTTTGTTCACAATTAGAAAATATTATCTGACCATGGATGCGACTTGTTTAAAAAGTATTATCCGAACAAGCATGTGTCTTTTTCGCGCGTTCGTCCGGAAAATAATTACTTTCTAGTTAATTTCTAAAACAGAAAAAACGATTTTAACATACCATGAGATTAGAAAATTTGTATAATTAAGATATAAATTGAAATAGTTATCCTTGAATAGCCTTGCCAAAACAACAAAGTATTTTGTCAATATTTCGAATCTATCATGCTTATTTTGACTAACAAATAATACATTGTTAATTATATTTTCTGCTTATATTGACTAACAAATAATACATTGTTAATTATATTTTCTTTTTAACAAACTCTCTTTTTCATCTATAAAAACAGCTCTATATCTTCACAAATTACGTTCATATGAAATATTTGTGTACTTTGTGTTTGACGTAAAATAAATTAACACTTCAAAACAATAAACAATTTATTGCTATTATATTATCCAATCGCAATCCATAGCAATAAAACCTCCTATCTACCAAAAACATATTCCCCGGCCCTTTCTCTTCATAAAGGGAGATCCTTTACAGTAAATAAATAAATAAATAGGGGCAAAATTGCTTCCGGAAAAGCGGAAAGCCTACCGGGCTACTTTCCTGGAATTTATCTATATTTTGGCTTGTCCGGCGGAATTTACCCTGTCTAATTTTTTAGAAAGGGTGTTTGTTCGTTTTCGCTTACTGTAAATAAAGAAAATATATACGTTTCTGTGAAAAAGATCCAATCGGGGTGTTAATTTTTGAAAGGGTTTTCTTGCTGGCTTGCGGCAGATTACCTAAAATATTTAATTTATCGCCTTAACATTACTTCAGAATATTTAAGTACCAATTACTATTGAGTAAAATTGATTAAACAACTCTTCTGAAAACCATTTTACTTAGTGCGGCCTAGAGTAAGCAATTATCACCGAACACAACGCCGTATCTAGGGCTCAACGCATGCTGTTGATAAAAAAAGACCTTAAAGTATTTCTGCACCATTTTCATTGCGTTTTCATAGTTCTTACATTCAATTAATTTTGGTTTTATATATTAAACTTTGAGTTGAGTTTCGGATCGCGATGTGTGTACACGCGAACCGAACGCCCGGCAATAGTTAACTCAGTTGGGAATGTGGAATCTTTGGCACAATGACACTACTCAGTATATATCACCACTACACCAAACACTTTATTTTTGCACTCGACGCGCGTTTCGCTAACCATGTTAGCTTCATCAGGAGCGATGATTGACTAAAGGTAAACTACATATCTACCCTATTTATACTTAGCCTAACCCTAGAATTACTCAAGCGGAACTAATGACATAGGCAAAGCCATCAGTTCCGGTCTAGTAACCAGTAGAGGGGACTATAAGGAATAGGCCCTCTGTCTTTATTTAAACTACTTTTACATTTTATGATTTCCATACTTTCGTATGCGTTCAACAATCTCCTATCAGATACATTTTTTATTAATCTTAGATTATCTAATGTTACAGTATGATCAGCTTCAAGGGCATGTTCGGCAATGCTAGACTTTTCTGTTCTGTTGTATCTTAAGTGTGCTAAATGTTCTTTAAATCGTGTTTTAATTGACCTTTTAGTTTGCCCAACATACTTTTTGTCACAATCATTACAACTAATTTCATAAATTCCACTTTTCTCACAATTGGGAATCTTATCTTTGGGATTTCCTAAGATATTCCTCAGATTGTCTGATGACTTATAGACTAAGGTGAGGCCTACCTTATTAAATACCTTATTGAGTCCCTTGCTATATTTCGGATTATATGGTATGGAGACATACTTGGTGTTATTTTCTTCGCGTGTAAAAAAGGTGGAATTCTGAATATTAGACCTAAATTTATGTCTATTTATTAGCTTATTTACTAAGTCATCGTCATAACCATTAACTCTAGTTATATTTCTAATACGATTCCTTTCTTTATTAAAGTTTACTCTATTCAGAGGGAAAGTGACCAAACGATGAACTAAAAAATGTATTGAGGCTAATTTATGTTGTTTGCAATGAAATGAATCATTAGGAATATATCTATCTGTTATTGTGTCCTTCCTATAGATATCAAATTCTAATCTATTATTATTTTTAATAATTAAAATATCTAGAAAAGGCAATTGTCCTTTGTTCTCAATTTCGTACGTGAATTTAATTGAATCATACCGGCTATTTAATTTAGAAACAAAATCATCAATATTTGCTTTCTTTGTATCAAAAATCGCGAAAATATCATCCACATACCTATACCATACCCTTGGGAAATATTCGAATTCTTGACTGGCTTCGATTTCAAACTTACTCATGAATAAATTGGCTATGAAAGGTGACAAGCAATTACCCATAGCTGTTCCTTCTTTCTGAACATAAAATTGATTGTTATATTGGAAATAATTTTGTTCCATGCAAAGTTTAGATAATGTTAAGTATTCACGAATAATTTCGTCTTCAAAGTCATTCATTCTAAGTAATTCTTCGAGATATTGTAAAGTTTGTGGAATTGGCACACTTGGAATAAAGAACTAACATCAAAAGAAATTAAGACTTCACCTTCATTAAGAACTAGATTTTTTGTTTTATTAATGAATTCTAACGAATTCTTCACTGCGAAAGTATTTAATGGTAACTTCTCAAGTTCTTTTGATAACCATTTGGATATTAAATATGTGGGTGATCCGACCGATGAAACAATGGGTCGCATTGCTTTTCCAGGTTTGTGAATTTTGGGTAAGCAATACAATTTTGGTATGGTCGGATTACTCGCATTTAATTTAAATTTTAGCGAATCGGAGACAAGGTTCTTACATTTTTTAAAAGAATTTTTAACCTCTGATATCATTTTCGGTAATGGATTTCTTATTACCTTTTCATAAGGCCCAGATTCGATAAGATTATCTACGCGTTCAAAATAATCTTTCTTATCCAATATAACAACCTTATTTCCTTTATCCGCTTTTAAGTAGAAGACATTTTTCTTTTTCAATCCTTTAACTACTTTTATATTTTTTTTCGTGAATTAGAATTTGTGTTGTTAACTATGTTTTTCGAAATTTGATTGCGACATGCTTCCCTAACAAAGGTTTTACTATTTTCTGGAAGTGTGCTAATGGAACTTTCAATGTGAGCAACTATTTCTGATAAATTATCTCTAGGAGGGGGTACTGCAAAGTTAAGACCTTTGTTTAAGATGCGAATTTCATTTCGTGTAAAGGATTGAGACGAATGATTCTCTACAATATTTACGAGTTCCTGAGGACTATTCTTCTTCGGTAAGAGCTTTTTTAATTTTTTACTTAGAATAGAGAATTTCTTTTTATATTGAATATCAATAACTAAAAACATTTTCCTCTGGAACTCGCTCCATACTTCATATTCAATATTGTTTACTCCTGAAGTAAGTTTTTTGAATATGCTGTATGATTCTACTTCTAACATACTACGTTTTGTGTACAAATTCTTGATTTCTAAGTCAAGCCATTTTTGTTTTGCAAAAAATGAAACTTTTTCTGAAATGTTTGATTTTGGTAAATTAACCTTAATAAAATTAGGAAAAACTTTAAATTTCTTGCAAGACTTTAAAAACCAAATATCTGCACCAAAATTGTATTGCTTACCCAAAATTCACAAACCTGGAAAAGCAATGCGACCCATTGTTTCATCGGTCGGATCACCCACATATTTAATATCCAAATGGTTATCAAAAGAACTTGAGAAGTTACCATTAAATACTTTCGCAGTGAAGAATTCGTTAGAATTCATTAATAAAACAAAAAAATCTAGTTCTTAATGAAGGTGAAGTCTTAATTTCTTTTGATGTTAGTTCTTTATTCCCAAGTGTGCCAATTCCACAAACTTTACAATATCTCGAAGAATTACTTAGAATGAATGACTTTGAAGACGAAATTATTCGTGAATACTTAACATTATCTAAACTTTGCATGGAACAAAATTATTTCCAATATAACAATCAATTTTATGTTCAGAAAGAAGGAACAGCTATGGGTAATTGCTTGTCACCTTTCATAGCCAATTTATTCATGAGTAAGTTTGAAATCGAAGCCAGTCAAGAATTCGAATATTTCCCAAGGGTATGGTATAGGTATGTGGATGATATTTTCGCGATTTTTGATACAAAGAAAGCAAATATTGATGATTTTGTTTCTAAATTAAATAGCCGGTATGATTCAATTAAATTCACGTACGAAATTGAGAACAAAGGACAATTGCCTTTTCTAGATATTTTAATTATTAAAAATAATAATAGATTAGAATTTGATATCTATAGGAAGGACACAATAACAGATAGATATATTCCTAATGATTCATTTCATTGCAAACAACATAAATTAGCCTCAATACATTTTTTAGTTCATCGTTTGGTCACTTTCCCTCTGAATAGAGTAAACTTTAATGAAGAAAGGAATCGTATTAGAAATATAACTAGAGTTAATGGTTATGACGATGACTTAGTAAATAAGCTAATAAATAGACATAAATTTAGGTCTAATATTCAGAATTCCACCTTTTTTACACGCGAAGAAAATAACACCAAGTATGTCTCCATACCATATAATCCGAAATATAGCAAGGGACTCAATAAGGTATTTAATAAGGTAGGCCTCACCTTAGTCTATAAGTCATCAGACAATCTGAGGAATATCTTAGGAAATCCCAAAGATAAGATTCCCAATTGTGAGAAAAGTGGAATTTATGAAATTAGTTGTAATGATTGTGACAAAAAGTATGTTGGGCAAACTAAAAGGTCAATTAAAACACGATTTAAAGAACATTTAGCACACTTAAGATACAACAGAACAGAAAAGTCTAGCATTGCCGAACATGCCCTTGAAGCTGATCATACTGTAACATTAGATAATCTAAGATTAATAAAAAATGTATCTGATAGGAGATTGTTGAACGCATACGAAAGTATGGAAATCATAAAATGTAAAAGTAGTTTAAATAAAGACAGAGGGCCTATTCCTTATAGTCCCCTCTACTGGTTACTAGACCGGAACTGATGGCTTTGCCTATGTCATTAGTTCCGCTTGAGTAATTCTAGGGTTAGGCTAAGTATAAATAGGGTAGATATGTAGTTTACCTTTAGTCAATCATCGCTCCTGATGAAGCTAACATGGTTAGCGAAACGCGCGTCGAGTGCAAAAATAAAGTGTTTGGTGTAGTGGTGATATATACTGAGTAATAGTTAACTCGTTCAACGAGCATTATTACGGTAGTGTTTGGATCTATTTGTTTTGTCGATTGCAAACGAGAGGGACTAAAAATAAAGCAGAGTGTAGTGTTAGATTAAGACGATAAGTAAAAAATTTCAAGATTATGAGAATAATTTTATGAAATTGTATGAAGCTAAGGAAACATTGATCATTGTTTATTTACAGTGATAAGAAATATAAATAACAATTTTTTTTTGTTTTCTCCCGTGTTTGAAAATGGAATATACGAGGAACACACGTAAAGTTTTGATAACAGAAAGAACAATGGATGGCGATGATTATACCTCAGGAGACTCGAAAAGAGGAAGAGTCGAAGAAAAAGAAGAGCCAGTGGGATTATTCAAGAAGAGTTAAAAGCTGATAAGAACACCACAGAAAGAGAAAAACGAAAGAGTAGATAAGACAGACAATTTAATAAAAATGATCATAGAGCTAATGTCAGATATAAAGGATATAAAACAAGATCAGAAGAGATACAAGAGTTGAAGGAACTAAGAAAGGAGAATGAAGTATTGAAAGAGGAAAATAAGATAATTAGAGAAAAAAGGAGTATGGATTTGAAGATGAGTACTAATAATATTGTGAACTTTTGCAACATCGAGAGGTTTCAAGCAAGATCAATACAGTGGTGTTGCACACGACAACAGATTTTTAGTTCTTTCAAAATGCTACATAACCCTTATTATTAACTTGTGAAAATAAGATATTTCCTACATTAATTATTTTAGTTGGCTTTAAAACTGTGCAAAACATTTTCAGCTTAGAAAACAATTTGTATATTATTTATATTTTTTACTATATTTTTTTGAAGTTATCGGCACGGAAATAACGTGACTAGTTTTTTCTTTAAACTTGGTTTTAGGTCTCGTTTTTAATTACGCATGCGTCCCCTATCACACCAAAAACATGGCTGCCAGCGCGGTCGTGGTTTGGGTTTACATCTACATTTCAAGGAGAGTCTTTTTATAACGTGCTCCGAAATTAATTATTAATAATTTTCCAATCCGTAAATGACTGGTTCGACGTGATAATTGAAAATAATTATAAACAAGATGTCAAGAGGAAGTTTTTGTTGTGCGGTTAGTGCTTGTAAAAATATATATATTGTATCTCCAAAGGAGTTAGTTTTTTTAGACTCCCCAAAGATCCTAAAAGTAATTTATCCGTAATTTTTTATTTCTATTTTGCAATGTATTATACAAAGATTATAATTGTGTTTTCACATTAGAGATATATTTTATTTGTAAAACAGTTGATGTTATATCTCTACTACTACCTACTGAGAAATAGAAAAAAAACAATAAATGAGTACATACAAAATACAAAAATTACGGTGGAAGAATGGGAAAGATATTTCGAAAAACTCTAGAGTTCATCAGAAACCAATTCATTAACACAGGAAATATAGCATGAAGATGAAAATGTGGCTCAACCAAATAGGACCATTTCCTTGAATCAAATGCAGCACATGGCAGCGAAACTAAAAAAACAGAAAAGCCCCGGGCATGGACGAAATTAAGAACGAAATGATCAAATATGGAGGTGATAAATTACTAGAAGAATTACAGATTTTCTTTAACAAAATACTCACAGACAAGATTATACCATCCGAATGGAAAGAAAACATCTTGATACCAGTTTTCAAAAAAGGAGAAAGGACAGATCCAAAAAACTATCGAGGTATCAGCTTAATGAGTGCGGTACTAAAATTGTTCACTAAAATTTTAGCAGAAGAAATAATGTTAACTGAAATCTGTGAAGAACAGCAAGGGTTCAGAAAGAACAGGTCTACTATAGACGCCATATTTATAATCCGCCAAATTACCGAAAAAGCCATAGAGTTTAATAAGATAGCCTTTATGTGTTTCATTGATCTTACCCAGGCATTCGATAGGGTACGGTTAACTGACGTCATAACCCTACTACAAAAAAGGGGAATTCACCCGAATATAATAAAAACTATCGAAGAGTTGAACATCAACAACCACACATATGTAAGAGTGGCAAATAAATTAAGCAATAAAATACCTATGACAACCGGAATCAGACAAGAAGATAGCCTAAGCCCAATCTTATTTAACATCATAATGGATAAAATTATAAACGAAGTAAAGAAAACTGGGAGAGGATATCGATTGGGAGACAAAGAAATAAAAATAATATGCTACGCCGATGATGCAGTAATTATATCAGAAGACGAAGATAACTTACAGAGACTCCTACATAAGTTCCAACAAACAGCAAAACTGTTTAATATGCAAATATCTGTAAAGAAAACAAAATCCCTTACAATATTTAAAGAAAAGATGCAAACTCGCGATTTATGATCAGAGTGTAGAACAAGTGATGTCCTTCAAATATCTAGGGAACATAACAAGTACAAGGAACCTTAAGGAGGAAGTAAAAACTCAAACAACAAAGGCATCATTAATATCAGGATATTTAAGAGATATGATTTGGAGAAACAAATATATAAGCACCCGGAGCAAAGTAAGAATATACAAAACGTGCGTAAGACCGATCATGACGTACGCGATAGAAACCAGAGCGGAGAACACAATAACAAAACAACTCCTAAGAACAACAGAAATGCGAACACTTAGATCGATAACAGGACATACCTTATTTGACAGGAAGAGATGTGAAGAAATAAGGGAAATGTGCGAAATACAGGATGTGGTGAGATGGGCAAGGAATAGGAGAAGAGAATGGAGAGACCATGTGGACAGAATGCCAAATGACCGGTTGGCTAACGTTGCAAAAGAGAAGCGACCAAACACACCTCGACCGCTTAGAAGACCACTAATAAGATGGTATGAGAGCTGATCTTCATCATCGCAATTGTTTCTGGGAAACCTTTGAAGTGAACACAGAACATGGTTCTAACGTAGGAAGAAGAAGTTGATGTTATATTATCTACGCATGCAGAAGTAGTAATTCTCCAGCACGAATAGGTTTGAATGAATCAGGGAATGGATTTAATTTTTTTATATAAGTAGTATATAGGCACGAAAAGTCATTAGTTGCATGAAAATTATTATATTAGATTTAACTAATAATAAAATGGAGTAAAAAGTATGTTCACTTCATTTTTATGTTCAGAAGAAAGATCATCTCATCTTAAAATGATAATTAAAATTATTTTTAATCTCTTCGATTACTAGGATTCGCCGAAATAGCAGGAGCATGATTGATGGCATTATACGCGCGAAGCTGAAGGTGTGCAGAGATATATTCTCAAAATGAACATCCCCCCCCCCGGACAATATCTCTAATAGTTGAGAAATATAAATTCAACAATGAGATATTTAAATGAATAACGTGCTAAAAGCGTTGAAGCTAAATGTATTTTTAGTGTTTTGTATGGAACACTTTGGTGTCTGTTCGCCTGTCTGTCTATCTTTCTTTCTATCTGTTTGTCTGTCCGTCTATCTGCTCGTCTGTATGTCTGCCCGTCTGTTACACCCGATTTTCTCTGAAACTATTTGACGTAGAAAGTTGAAATTTGGCAATAATATAGGAATTGATGGCCTCGCCTGAGCTGTGTAGTTTTGAAAGTTAAATTTTGACTTAATGGGTTGGTTTTGGGGAGTGAGTTCAAAAAATATATACTCGTATAATGTAATAGTTGCGCACACTTTTCTTTGTATTATTTTTAAAAAGTTGCGAAAAATAGCTGTTCTCTCTTATCTCGAAAACTACCGATCAAAAAATTTTGAAAAAATTCTGGAATATTCTCCACAGGGTGTAGGAAGGAAATAATATGAGACCATTCAATCTCTCTTACTCTGCGCTTGAGCGCTGAGTTCCGCCGAGTAAGAGAGACAGAACGACTTTCATATTATTTCTTTCTTTTTCTATGAGCACTACGCTTTTCACAAGAACTTACATCCTCTGTTCTCATATCTCTATGCTTTAAATGCTGTTTGAATGTTGGTGTTTAAAATATGACGACATACAGCGTTGTCAAATTGTGATATCTGTCCTTAACTACACCATTATTTTTTTAAAAAATATCAACTTTAAATATCTTTTTAACAAATCGATAAAAAATTTGTAAGAAAAGTTCTTAAGATATACACGAAACTGTCTTTTTATATAGTTCAGTGGCCTATTACATGTTAATTATGTGCACTTTAAATATGAATATCTCGCTTCACAATCGGGCTTTTTTTTTAATTAAAGGAAAAACATTTAGATTTACATCATATTTCAATTTCATCAAACTCTTAAGAAAAGTGGATTTTCGAGTGAATATTAAATCGGTTCAGTCCTGAGTTATTGTTCGGGATAGATGGATAATACAAATTTGCAATAGAGATTTTGGTGTTGACTCTACATCAAGAAGGTAATAAAGTTCACATTTCTTCCTTATAAATTAAAAGAAAAAAGAGAACATGTTTATAATGCCAGGTTAAAATGAGATATGTTAAAGGAAAAAAAAAACAGTAAAGTGCAAGTTGGACTTGCGCAATTAGTGTTCCGTACCGTGTTTGCTTTTCAAATAAAATAAAATCCTTACCTAGGTTAACTTAATTATAATATATATCTTAAGATCCAATATGTATTTTTACGTTTTTCCTTAGTCAATAATGTATAATACTTACAGCATCTTAGCTACGTAATAGCCAATAAAGCAATCCAGCTCAATCTAAAATCTAGTAATAAAAGTGGAAAACATATATGTACTATCCAAATATTTGTTTACTTATGAACAAAAAAAATATAATTATTTTATATGGGTACCAATTCGTTGGTCGTTGAATGCTTAATAAAGCAGTCCCAGTTATATCTTCACCATTTTGGCGGTCAAACAGTTTTTTTTTGTACTAGTTAAATTAACAAACGTAATTCACTTGTGATAATTTTCGCTCAACCTACAGTTTATGGAGACTATTTCAGAATTTTTTCCAAATTTTTTTTTTTATCAGTATTTTTCGAGATGGGGTGGGCGAGGTGGGGATTTTTGGGCCATTTTTTAAAAATAATACACAGAAAAGTGTGCGCAAGGATTACATCATATATATTTTGAGCTCGTGTTTTCCCAAGATTTCATTTGACACCCACTCGATGATCTAGTAAAAAAAATAAAAAAAAAAAATTTCACTTCCGATTTCATCCCCTAAAACTAACCCCTTAAGTTAAAATTTAATTTTTAAAACTACATGTCTGTGATTAGGCATCAGTTCCTATATTTGTGACAAATTTCAACTTTCTATCTCAGATAGTTTCGGAGAAAATCAGCTGTGACAGACGTACAGACACACAGACAGACGGGCACACGGACACCGAAATGATCCCATAAGTATTTCATGCGAAACACTAAAAATGAATGATTCAAATTATTAGAACATGTGATGCAAAGAAAGAATTACCAACTATTTATGTTTTCAAAGATCATTAATCATTTTGTTGGTGCTGCCGTAAAGTTTGAATAAGCAAATTGGAAAAAATCTAATAAAAATACCATAGACGATTACCATTAATACCATTGGCAAGGGGAATTTTTCAATATGTTTTTATAGATCCAATATTTGAAACATAAATAAAGGGTGACTAATCTGCATACACCCTTACAAGCCACTGAGGTATAAATCAAAGTGACTTCCAGGGGTTGTCCTTCGCAACTCGTAATACTTTGCTAATCACTCTAATTGGAATAATCAAAAGTAAATTTAAGTGTAAATGCTGTGATATACATATTTTGTTGGTACATGTGTTACTACCTCTACCTATGTACCTACCCGGTGGGAATGCAGAACAGAATATCACTCCCAGTATGTTCTGGCTGACGTAAAAGAACAATTTAGTTAGTAGATTCCCAGATCATCGGATCGACTTAGACTGCATGAAGTTAGTTAACGTTTCGTAGCTGTGCCGATGTGATGACTGTGGGACCAAAGAACATGCTGCCAGCTTTAAAAAATTCCGTAGGTAAAATAGCTCCCCGTACGGATCTCCGAGTGGGGACTGGTTTGGGCGCGTCAACTTGCAGAGAACACAATTTTAAAATAGAGTTTTGAAACATACGAGGTTTAAACTCGAACATAAATTCAGTGCCGTTGTCGTATTCGTCAATCCATCCTGAGCGTCTCACCGTATCACTTTGTTTTGCCATCTTGTTCTCTTGTTTGTCGATCCTAGCCTGACTGATGAGCAGTGATATGACGAAACGCATCTCGAGATTGATTGAGGAATAAGAGAATAGTGGAAAGACTGCTAAAGTATAGGTCTTAGTCCGTTTTCAGTTGTTTTACATTAACCTACATAATGTTATGTTAATGTCATACTCTTTTTCTTTTCAGTCTGCTCTCATCTACTTCTGGATCTACGCAACTTCCAAATCTTTCCATCTTTCCCTATCCAGAGACGTTCTATAATTTTTTCTTTCCTTTTTTAAGTCTTCTCACACTCCTCTTATTCTTCCTTGGGCGCTATACTGTAAGCTTGTAGGCCCATCTGTCGTTGTTCGTTGTTCTCTTTCGCTACGTGACCAACCCATCTCCACTTTAGTTGAGCGGCTCTTTTCAGAGCATCCGTCAGCCGTGTTCTCTCATTTGGCATTCTATCTCTCAAGCTCACTCCAAGCATAGCTCTTTCCATTGCACGTTGAGCTACTTGAAGTTTGTTCATCGACTTACGGTGTTAGCGAAATTGTTTTAAGACCGCCCGTGACAACTGGCCGTACACACGACTCATATCTTTTCCTTTTGTGATTTGAAAATAAATCCGAGTGTACCACAAGCTGTCCAACCAAGACCATACTATAATTGTCTAAATATTTGATTAGTGCTTATATTTACTGTTTTTGAAGTTCTCTATATCCATTTAGAGTATCGTGTGCTTATTCCCGTGTTTAGGGTTTTATCGGAATAATCTATTTTGTCATGTGTTTGTCAGCTACATAAAAGACAGTAAAATATATAGTACATTAGATTTTAAATTCATTTCTTGTTCTATTATTAAACGCCATGTTTTTTTTATCATGTAAAGGCCAATGAAGTCATGATTATAAAATTTTAATTAGAACTCTTGTTTTGGATTCGTAATTAATTTATAACTTAATTAAGTACGAATCCCTTAAGCCTTAAGCAAATAATAAGCAAAATATAAGCCTTAAGTAAATAATAAGTAATAATTTAGGGATGATACTAAATCATTCTAGTTTTGGCACAAATTATTAACTAATTGCCAAGAACTTGGTCAAATGAAAACTAAGACAAGAAAATTGATTATGTAGTATTTCTCCTTTATTCGGGCGAAAATTCTTAATTACAAACGGTGCATAGTGTCACTCACCCCTGCTAAGTTAAATTAAACATTTTTACTACCGTGTCCGTGCTTATCACCGTACGCAGCATCCACCATCCCTTGTTCCTACTAAAAATAGAGAATTTAAGCAACTAAAAAATAAAGCACCGCGAGGAGTATCAAGAAGTAAAGTGTTTGGGATGAAAAAAGTAGTCTTAGAATGTTTTAATGAAATATTATTTACGAATAAGTATAAGGAAAAAGTTATCTAACAATAACCATAAAAATACTTTGATATTAAAAGTTTTATCCGTTGTTATGCAGAGGCAAGCCCGCCCCGTAAGGATCATTAGAGGGTATGGCATTTGTGCTGCCGGAAAAAACATATTGAGGTCTATTGCACGAAGATTACGTTTTGTCATTCCACTAAAAGGGCAAGATATGTCTTAGATAATGATGACAGTGCTCAGCAGCCTGCAATATAACCATATTTAAGAATATATTTATAATCAACAAACCTCAGCGTCATCTGATGTGTTACCATCAAAGCTTTTAGTTCGAGAACAAGGCTCACTACAAATATTTTTTGATATGTAGTTTTTAAATACTTGGTATTTCCGTGATTGTGTTGCAAGATAGCACCGAGATATTACACCTAGGCTAGCTGACGACGTATGAAATGGTGGAAAACACGGCCCGTTCCAGTTTGATAATTAAAAACCCGGGCTGTCCATTCTTTGAACCTCCGTAGTTTCATTGAAATTATAAAACTACTACTTTTAACCAACACTCACACATATTTTGTAGGAAAGTGACATATACATGTTACACATTTTATTGTGGGGCTTCTAATCTAGGTATCCTATCTCTCTCTCAATCCTTTCACAACAATAGGAGTATCGGTGTCACTATGCAGTTGCTGCCTCAACAGTTATTCTCCAAGCATCTCGATCCTGCGCGACCTGACTTGACTTGTGCATACCCATACCAAGGAGGGATCTTACCTGGTCCGACCATCTTGTTGGAGACCGTCCCCTTGAACTTCTACCTTCTACCTTCCCCGTTACTACAAGCTTTTCCATGGCGTTCACTTTCCTCATAATATGACCAAAATATTTCAGGTACTGTCTGTTAATCCTATTTGAAAGTAGGTCATTTATACTAAGCTTTTCAAGAATAGATACATTACTACGGTGTTCAGTATATAATATTCTAAAGATTCTTCGATATGCGGATCTCTCAAATGGATCGATTCTTCTTTTGTTGGCTTGTTTAATGGTCCATGTTTCTGATGCGTAAGTTGCTGTGGGGAATATAAGGCTGGATAGCACTTTTAACTCTTGTGGTTTTTGTGACAGTTGGATCTTTCCAGACCGGCGAGTTTGATCGTCTAGTTTCTAGCCATAACCAAACGTCTTCTTACTTCCGCTTCACAGTCACCATTGTTAGTTATGAGGAATCCTAAATAATTGAAATGGTTTATAACGGTGAAACCAGCAATTCCATTTATATGTAACAGATCTTCATTAC
This sequence comes from Pachyrhynchus sulphureomaculatus, assembly GCA_019049505.1. NCBI lineage: Eukaryota > Metazoa > Arthropoda > Insecta > Coleoptera > Curculionidae > Pachyrhynchus > Pachyrhynchus sulphureomaculatus. Next base: position 73,761,622 of record CM032453.1, on the reverse strand, counting down.
AACTAACAATCAATATTTTGGTTTCTGCTCTATTAATTGTGAATCGATAGTTTTTGCTAGTAATTTCCAGGCGCTTCATATTTGATTCTATGTCTTGTATTGAAGTTGCAATTATAACACTATTACCCGCATATCTAAGGTTACTTAGCTTTCTTCCAGCGATTGTCACACTCCCACTCCAGCCATCCAAAATAGACCTCATTATATGTTCACTATATATGTATGTTTAACACATACATATATAGTGACAGAATACAGCCCTGTCTGACGCCGGCTTCTAAGTTAAAGGAATCGGAAAAGGAATTATTCAGTTTAATTCTACCATTTGTATTCTCATACAGGGATCGGATAAGGTTTACAAGATGTGTAGGTATTCTCATGCTGATTAGAATCGACCATTGTATGCAGTCGGAGGCTTTAGAGTAATCTATAAAACTAATACACGTTGTTTTTTGGAATTAGTCCCTCTTCCTGGATTGAAACCTGTTTGTTCGGTAGATATTTGTAGCAGCAGAAGTCTTAAGTTTTTCATTTAGGTTCCAGCAGTGTGTGACATTAGAGCGATTGTTCTATAGTTGCTGCAATCCAAAGGGGATTCTTTCTTATGCAAGGGTATAAATGCAACTTCACACCGATCTTTCGGCTATCTTCCATACCCTATTACCATACACAGTTCATGTAGCATCGTGACGGCCGTTACTCCCATCATCTTTTTTATTTCCACAGTTATCTCGTCAATACCTGCAGCTTTTCTGTTCTTTAACCTTTGAATAGCCATCCAGACTTCAGATTTAAGAATACATGGCTATTGTTGTTCTGTGGTTTCGCGGTCGACAATGCAGTCGCCCACGAGTTGAGGCATAAAAAGTTCTTTACAGTAATCCTTCCAAACGTCAATGATTCCAGGCATGTCGGTGACTGTTCTACCTTCCTTATCTCTGATTATTTGTGTTTTAAGTTTGAATTCTCTCAATAAGTATTTTATTTTTTCATAAAGATCTTGTGGTCGATTGTTTGAAGCATGTTGTTTTAGCTCCTCACATATATTATTCAAGTATGCGCTTTTTACAAGCCACTTTTCTTTATTAATTAATCTGATTCTCTCCTGACGGTCCAATGTGTTGCTTGTTAAAATCATATTTTTTCTTGTTTCTATAAGCTTTAGAGTATCGTCGGTCATCCAATATTTTTGAGGACATTTTTGTATTTTTTTCGAGCATTGTGTAGCAGCATTTGTTATTCACTTCTTAATATCTGTGCACATCTTGTCTGTATATTCTGTGACTTCCGGAATATTATAGTAGATTATTGTTTGAGAGAGTACAGTCTGACACTGTAATTCTCTTGTTTGTTGTTGTTTTTTAGGGATGGCTAGTTTTATTCTCATATGAGCCTTTAATAACTTCTGATTTGAACAACGTACCGGGCCTGGGCGGGATCTTACATTCAGTATAGATGACTTCCATCTAGAAATGATAAGGATATAATCAATCTAATTTTTGTTGTGCCCGTCCGGTAACACCCAGGTGGAAAGTCGTCTTGGATGATGTTTGAAGGTGATGGTATCTTATAAATAAATTGAAATTTATTTGGCCTAATGAATGAACGCAACGAGCGACAGGAATAGGGTGTGATTCATAGCGTAACTACAGTACTTAAAGACTTAATTGCTATGAAGCGTTTTAAGGAGTTGAGCGTGCTTTTTGTATGAGAGGATTTTACAAAAACTAAAAATATCGCGTGGCGAATGTTTTGCACTGAATATCATACACATAGCGCAAATAGAGTCCCGAGTGTTCAACGGAAAAACACTGGGTGATGAAGTTTGAAGAAATCGGTTCGACATTAAGTAACTCTGAGATAGATCTAACAGGAATATTTAATGAATTAACGTGTAGTGTGATTGATGGTTAGTTCGTAGGAATCCCGAGCTCCCAATATACAAGCTACTAAGTGCCATAAATGTGCCCAGTAGCAAGTTAGAATACATTTCTCGTATTGATTTATATCTTTACCCCTACAAGATACAGTAGTGTAAGAATTAAAACCAACCATACTGCTTAGGAGGTTAAGCAATTGATCAAGCTTAATCAATTTTCAAATGAAATGATATAAGATGGCTTCCGCGTAGCCATAGTTTCACCCCGTTGTATCTTTCTTGTGAAGACATCTCAAAACTACGTCCACTGTAAAAAGCATCGCTCCTTGGAATAATTAAAGGAATACATTTCGAAAGAACGGACAGTGATTAGGGAAACGATGTGACAGCAGTACTGGCCCAATTAAAAGCCAAATTAAATACAACACATTTTCATGAAAAATAGTATTTATTAATCAATAATGTACGCTCCATCATTTTCTATAACTGTCTCCCATCGGTTTATAAGTTTTTGAAATCCTTCTTTGTAGAAACTGCGTGATTTATATTCAAAGAAAGTTGTAAGGTCGTTTTTGACTTCTTCCATAGAATCAATTTTTTGCCATTCAAATTATTTTGTAGAGAACGAAAATCTGAAGGGAAATACGGCGGATGGCGATGGATTTCCCATTTTAGCTTCCTTAGTTTTTGCAGTGTGTGTTGAGCGACATGTGGTCTAGCGTTGTCATGGTGAAAGATGATGCGTTTCGATTGACCTAGTTTGGACGTTTTGTTTGGGTCTCAACATTGAGTTGGGTGAGTTGCTCACAGTACTTCTCCGCAGTTATTGTTTGGCCACGTGGAAGAAGCTCGTAAAAAATTATTCCTCTGGAATCCAACCAGACACATAACAACACTTTCATTAGATGCAATTCAGCCTTTACCATAGATTCTGCTCTTTTAATTCCATGTTTCCAGCTTCCTTTTCTTATTATGTTATTATACACAACCCATTTTTCATCTCCAGTTATGACTTAATCGAGGAGAGAAATGACAGTTTGTGTCGTTCTGTCAAAACGTGCGGAACTCATATGTCGAGTTTAGAAGTGTATCCAAGTTGCTTTAAATAACGAAATGCAGTTGAATTGTCAACATCTAGTCTTTCAGTAATCTCTTCAGTGGTAATCCGTGTATTATTATTCACTAATTCACGGATAAAGTCATTATCAATGCCGGGAGATCGCCCAGAGCGAAGTCTATCCTTTAGATTGAAGTTACCATTTCGAAATCGACCACACCATTACAACAACTATCCTAAGAGCAGGAGCACGATCCAAATAAATGTCTTGAATATTTTTTGTTGCAGTTCCAATACTTACTCTCTTTTTAAATTCATATAACATAACATGACGAAAATGTAACTTTTTATTTTCCATTTTTAATATTAACTTTGCATACAAATGCAAAATAAATAAACTTTTTTTAAGGTGATGTTAACTTACGACGCATTTAGATAACTGTCAGTTAATAATATGGTTATAAAAGAAACATCAGCATAGTCAAAAGTACTTGCTTCTGTCATCTATGAAAATCAGGCACGAACTTTTGCAATGACCCAATATTTAAATGAAATCTGTACATTGAAATACAATAAAGATTTTCTTCATTTAATAATTTCCATTTTAGCTTCTTCTGGCTCATTGTTTTTTAAATTCTAACTATTTTAGTTTATTATATTTAGAGCGTTCTTTACGAGTGGCGGTCGACGGACTTCTTTCTAACACCTTCACCATCAACGCCGGTGTGTCCCAAGGCTCCATACTGTCTCCTACTCTCTTTCTCATTTATATTAGCGATCTGCTGGAAAAGACCGGGTATCCAATCTACAGCTTTGCAGATGACAGTACGCTTATCTCTTCTTTCACTTTGAATTCTCGGACATCGGTTACTCAGGCGAATATCCGCAGACGCCAGAAGGTCGTTCAACTTAACAAAGACCTGGAAGAAATTCTATCATGGGGTGAGAGTAACCAAGTGGAATTTAAAGCTACCAAAACCCAGGCGGCAGTTTTTCTAAAAAAGTTAACGTTGCTGAACCCGACATAGTCATGTCAGGGCACTCCATTTGTTGGGCGTTAATTTGGGAGCAAATATGTCCTGGCATGAACATGTTGCAGGCCTAGCAAGGAGAGCGTCTCAAAAGTTGGGAATATTATTTCGAACCAGAAAGCTTTACACTCCACAACAACTGTTAATTGTTTACAAAGCTCAAGTTCCACCAACTACGGAATACTGCTCCCATGTTTGGGGCTACGCTTGCGAACACACACTTCATTTGCTAGATTCTGTTCAGAGAAAAACTGTTCGTCTGATTAGAGACCCGGAACTGACCGGCGGCCTTGACTCGCTAGAACATCCAAGAACGGTTGGCGACTTGAGTCTGTTTTACAAGTATTTTCATGGAAAGTGTTCGAAGAATGTAGCAGGCTTAATTCCTCCCAGAGCGGTGCATGTTAGAAATACTCGTCGCGCTAATACTCCACATCCGTATGAGGTGCAGCTTGTTACACGCTTTTCAAGCAGTCTTATAAGGAGAACATCATCCCTTCGGAATAATTTGCCCAGGGATGTGTTTTCCACCGAGTACAATTTACAGCGATTCAAAAACAAAGTGAATCGCTTTTTCCGCACACATATCGCTACTGGAGCGCTTTAGGGACTTCTCTGTAGCACGGTGTTAGACCCATAAAAAAATTACAACTAATAAATAAATAAGTCTTAGATTTCTTCTTTGGCCACTTGAAGAACTGGTATATTTATGTTTGTATTTTTTTTTCAGTTTGCCATCAAATTTTAACATAAGTAGTAAAATCTATTTAGTAATTTAGATTTTACGTGTGTATAAAGGATCTTTCGTACATATCTACTCTCATATTTATAGGTGTACACATAAATAAAAACATTAACTTCCTCTCATGGGTAGTATTTCTTTTTATCCTATAAGGAAAACCTACCTCTTACTATTAACAAATTTCAAATGCTAAAAGTATCTAATGTTGACCCTGCAAATTATTTTGTGCATCAGTACAGCCTTATTTTTAATTTGACTTGAATACAAGATAAATGGTAAGCAGAACAAGATGTCTTCTTGAGGTTTTAACTTCATTATAAAGAATGGGAATTTTTTTAATTTAAAGAAAAACGGACATTTTAATCTTTACCTTGTATTTTAATTTATGATGATTAACGAGAATAAATAATTTTCCCTTCTAAATAATTTTATTTTTTATCCTAACTTAGCAAAGGTGCCATATATAGATATTTGTGAAAACTTCTTTATAAAAAAAACCATAAAATAATGAATCTTCATGTCTGTCTTTGAACATTAAATTGGTATTAGGGTTAAAACATATTTAGGTGTCCCCTTATGTGATCACCGTCAGTTTTTCTAATAGCAACATATTTGAGGAAAACACACAAAAAGTTTCTTGATGCCAGTGGGATTCAAATCCACGATCTTAGGGTATACGCCACTACACTTTACCAACTCAGTTACAGCACCAGCGTACCTTGCTTGCTAGTAGGAGATTGTCTCGTCGTTTTCCCCATCACAGTCGAGAATCAATCTTAATTCTCTTGACGTCACCCGCATTGGCATTGTCAGGAAATAAGTGTGTATTATAAAAAAAACTCACAAACAGGGCAATTGGTAAAAATGGTGGCTACAAGGTTATTTATTGACGATGTGAACGTGCGTCATGTCAAAGGAATTAAGTTTAGTTCTCGATTGAAGTGGGGGACAGGACGAGACATATATACTACTAGCAAGCCAAGGTACGTTGGTGCTGGGAGTAATAAAGTGCAGGGGCGTATACCCTGAGATCGTAGGTTTGAATCCTACCGGCACTGAGAAGTTTTTAAAATTCTTTGCGGTTGTGTCTTTGCCTTCAAGTATTATTAGTGGTTTCACTAAACTGACACTATTTTCTTTTATTAAAAGGTTAGTAATATATTTAGTGACTGAAAGCCTGAAAAATTGTAACTTAATTTTAGCTTAGATTTTTGTGATTTATGTTGAGAAAGTATTGGAATCATTCGGAAAGTTTTTGTTACGTATGGGGAGAACTAACTCATCAAAATCAACGGTGATATTTTAAATCTTTAATTAAGAACTGTATGTTGATTTTAGTTTTTCCTCATTAGAACAAATCTTGAGTCCTATATATCCGCTGTATAAACTATGTTAGAGTTCTTGCACGATGTGCTAAGGACATCTCTCCTTTGTTATGCAATTATTTGGACGAAACAGAAATCGCGTAAGTGACTGTTTCTTTTGCTTAATTAATATAAAGGATATAACTAACTAATAAGTCGAAATGCATCATTAGATATTCAAACCTACTATTTACTACAAGGCCAGTCCTTAGTGGTGTTAAATAGCCTGTGAAAAACTTCTAAATCTATAGATATGAAAGAATTGTTAGTCGTTTCTAGTCAAGATGATGAAACGGGGTGCGCTATAACATGGAGCCCCGAAGCTTTGATGTTATGTGGTTAAAAATAACGAGTCTGCACATCACAACGTTTATCTGCTGCTTTTATCGACCACCAAGTAGTGCTAACTTTAGAGCACGTTTCGCTTGTCTTGCAGACACCATCGATAATTTATAGATTAATTATCCAAGTAATGAAATTGCCGTTCTGGGTCACTTTAATGACCACAACACCAATTGGTTTAAGTACTAAAATACGATCGACGAACAAGACCGGACAGCGAATTATTCTCAATTAGTTGTGGCTTTACTTAGCTTACCAATGAACCAATACGAATTCCTGATCGTGACAACGAGCTCGCAAGTCTTCTTGACATATTTTTAATCACTAATTCAGAGATTTACACTACCACCAGAAAGACGCCGTTAGGTTCTTTTAGCGATAAACTGCTTTTGTGGCAGCGAGGCGCCCAAGCGGGGCTATAAATCTGCTAAATGGGAAGAACTCATGAAATATTTTCTGCCTTTCCTTTAGTTACACGTTTGTTTTAGATCCGATGACCCATCACATGTAATTTTGTCTGGTATGCAAGCTTATATTCCTTTTTCGAAGAAGTATTCTTTCAATGGCAAGCCTTGGTTTGATCGAAAATGCAAAGAAGCTGTTACTTCTAAACAACTTGCCTACCGACAATGGCGTGAAAATCCTAACGTCATAAATCGTATCATCTTCGTTCCTACCCGGGACAGGTGCAAAGAAATTATCAACGAAACCAAAAAGGTACACAATCAAAGAATTAAAAACAAATTTCTTGCCTGCCTCAACAGCTCTAGGTCGCTTGGCTGGTCGTTAAAAGCATTAATTAAGATTTCATTAATTTTCCATATTGTCTTCAGACAGCGTTTCTTAAAACTTATTTTAATGAAGCTAGATACTAAAAAAGCTTCTGGTGTTGATTAAATATCTGCCATATTACTTCCAAAAATACGCGAGCGAACTAACTCCAGTTTTCTGTAAACTCTTTAATCTATCCTACAGTTAGGAAATATTTCCTTTCTGCTGGAAATACGCTACAGTTTAGTCGATACCCAAAAAAAGGCAGGAAGACCTTGCCAAACAACTACTGATTATCCACACTGATTTCAGTAATGGAAACGATTATCAATCAGCATCTTCTAAAATATCTAGAATAAGTCAATATTATCATCAATATGGCTTTCGGAAGCAAGGATCAAAAAGAGATCTTATAACAATTAAACATTTTGGAGAATCTCACTTGATATATCTGACGCTACGCTCTTAGAGTATGTCTGAATGGTTTTGCTTATAGTTCTTTTCCTTCACGAGTGGCAGTTGACAGGTTTCTTTCTAATACTTTCACTATCAACGCCGGCGAACCAGAAAACTCCATAATATCTCCTCCTCTCTGTCTCATTTACATTAACGATCTGCAGGAATCCAATCTACAGCTTTGATGATACCAGTACGCTTATTTCTTTATTTACTTTGAACTCTCGAACATCGATTAATCGTAAGAAGTCGTGCAACTTAACAAAGACCTAGAAAAAGTTCTATCTTGTGGTGACTGCAACCAAGTAGAATTCAACGCTATAGAAATCCAGGGGGCAGTCTACAAAAGTTAACGTCGCGGAACCCTACCTATTTATGTCGAGACACTCTATTCATCTAGCATCGTCACTCAATTGGCTAGTCGTAAATTTAAGAGCAAATATATCTTGGCAAGAACATGTGACATTCATAGGAAAGATAGCTTCTCAAAAGCTGGGAATATTATTTCAACAACTTTTAATTCTGCAGGTAGCTCAAATTCGACCAATGAGGGAATACTATTTGCATGTTTGGGGCTCTGCTCCCAAACATACGCTGCATTTTTGGGATTCTATTCAGAAGAGAGTTCTCATGACAGGAGACCCAGAACTCACAAGTAACCTTGCTTCCTTGGAACATCAAAGAGCGGTTGGCTACTTGTATCTATTCTACAAGTACTTTCATGGAAAGTGTTCGATCGATGTATTCCGTTTTATTCCTCCCAGAGCATGTAAGAATACCCCTCGCGCTAATAAATCATATTTACGTGTATATGACGTTCAGCTTGTTACTCCTCGTACAGCCGTTTTCAGGCAGTCTTTCCTATGAAGAACTTTATCGCTTTAGACAGGGCTCTATTTTCCACCGAGGACATACAGTGATTCAAGACGAACGTAAATCCCCTTTTTTTGCACACGCATCACTCCTGTAGCACTTTAAGTATTTCCCTGCAGCATGCATGCTGATAAAAAAATACATATATTCTCAAATATGGGAAAATTTGAAGGATAACATGTTTCTTCTCAGAACATCTGGCTGGAACTGTTTCGAAAATGTAGCTAAAAACATTTTAGGCAACTGTAAGGCAGAAAACTTTTTAATTTATAAACTTTTAACATTTTGCAAAACTTTGAGATGTAACATGTCGCTAAAAGTTGTTTTCTTGGATTTTTACCTGGAATTATTTCACGAAAATGTAGGTGAAGTTAGTGACGAATATGACGAAAAATGTCACCAAGTTATTTCCAGCATGGAGAAGTGACACCTCGCGATATATGACCCCAGATTGTTGGTGGACTATTACTGGACATTTAAGAGAGACCTACCTGCAACTAAGTACTCACGAAAATCGTAAGATATTAGGTACTTCTTATTTTATATATATATATATATATATATATATATATATATATATATATATATATATATATATATATATATATATATATATATATATAAGGGAGTTTTAGCCATAATTCTTTGCGCTAACTGAAGGCATGTTAGAGGATGGATATGTTTAGAGAGAGGAATGTTGCGGGTAGGAGTCGGAAGTAAGGTTAGGACTGATTTTCTCCCGAATAAGGGAATTAGGAGAAAAACCAGGCTCGCGTAGGCAGGATTGCGTCCCTGAAGTAGTCCTGTTCATCACTAGGATCATGATGAAGTGACTACGCGATAACTTACCAAAATTGTTTACGTTAGCGCTAGAAGATCTTTTCAAACAACTTCCATGGACAAGTAGGGGTATAAATGTGGTATAGTATCCAATGTCCCAAATACAATAAAAGCGAACACATTTGATCAGTACGTGTTGCCAGTATTGACATACAGAACGGAAACGTGGGCTTATAAATCGCTCACAAGTATCCTACAAGGAGTTCAACGAGCGATGGAAAGGAGGATGTTGGGAATATCTTTGAGGGATAGGCTGACTAATGAAGAAATTCAAGGAACGCACGAGATAACTGATGTAGCTGAAAGAGTAAGCAGGTTGAAGTGAAGTTGGGCGGATTATATCGCAAGACTCTCTGATAATCGATGGACCCATAAAGTAATCAACTGGAGGCCCTGGAATGAGAAAAGAAGGAGAGGATGCCAGCAACCTCGATGGTCTAACGACATCGAAAGGCTAATCAGATACAACTGGATGAACAAGGCCCAAAACCGAAGAAGATGGACGTACTTAGGAGAGGCTTATATCCGACGGTAGATTACATAGTTACAATGATGATATATTTATATATATATATATATATATATATATATATATATATATATATATATATATATACTACCCAATAATTTCAGTTATTTTTTCTAGGCTGGAGCTGTAATAATAAAATATATGAAATCCTTTCCGTTTTCTCTTGTTTTGTTTATTATACCCTTCTCTTCATTGCACGCGCTTTTTACCACTATCCTTAAAAGTGATATATCTTTTTTGTAATACCTATTTACTCCTGGTTTGTAATGTCATGAATAAAATAGAAAATAATAAAGGAAAAAGACTTATAAATTATAACGTACTCTTAACATTTTCCTAGTCAGATTTAAACTCATTGTCTTTTCGTATAATTTCAAAGAAAACATTTCAATGGTAAGTAGATTATCGTGGACAAGTATTAGCTGTTTAAAGTATAATATTCAGGTGGAATACTACGACGACTTCTTCTCATCAAAAGTTTTTATATTTCCAAATAATACATGCTGTTGACAATTTGACCTGTCAGAACAAATTCACGATAAACAATACTTTTCCCGCAGTAAAAGACAATCAACATTGTCTTGGTTTTTGATGGCTCTTTTTTTGTTTTTGGCTTCCGCTAATGATTTTAATATTCAATTTGCACTTTTACGCTTTATTAGGGTCATATTAAAAGCATCATATAACAATACATTGATTTTAGGATATTCGGTTTGCTTTTAGAGATTTGCACTATTCTCTTGAAATGTTGCACATGCTGCATGCTTTTGATTTTCATTCAAAGAGTCTGAATCAAGTGTTGGACGAACTTTTATGTTTTCATTACAATTATTTCCATATTGATATTTAAGGCTTATTAGTTTGTCATTTTTAAAAATGCAATGTGATCATCCACCACAAATTCAAGAAGTTTTTAAATCATTTTTGGTATTCTAATTGATACTGTTTGTTTTGCATGCTTGTCGTCTTCAAGTTATAGTAATCATTATTATACACTTTCTATTCCATGTTATAATTTCTACAATGAAATTTTTGACCGTTAAATGAACTTTGTATTTTATTCCTTTGTCAATAATTCGCGCTGAAATTTAAAATGAAGATATGATAGAGCAAAAAAATTTAAAATTTACAGGTGAAGCGCCAATTTAGAAAATTGTGGGCCAGGATGATAATGTACTCTATTTGTTTAAGTGGGTGATAATAAAGATGGCGACTGAAGCTATTTTTTACTCTAATAGCTAAGTTTAGGTTTGCATGACCAAAACTGAAGAAAAAAAATGTGGCTTTCTGTAACTAAATTTGTTTAAGCTTATAAAGTGTTCCTCAAAAATGATATATCTTCTTGATCATACCTATTAACTCCTTCTAGAATGTTTTATAATGTGATGAATAAAACAGAAAACAATAAGGGAAAAAGACTTATAAATTATAACGTACGCTTAACAAATAAACAATTTTCTAGCCAGAAGGGGCGACTTTCTCGTATGTCTCTAGTATACCACGAATGCTTTGTTGAGCCACAAAATTTACGGACCATTTCATTTTATTTTTAAGCTAAAATATTTTCAGTTACATTTCTTTTACTCTTAGCACTGTTAGGATTGTCTATTTTCTCTGGTGAGAAAGTATTATATTATTTCCATGTTGTGAAAAATTGCTGCCAATTTAGTTTGGGATTATTAGGATGTTAAATTTTGGTTAATATATGTAGTTGTTTATATTGTAGGATGTATTTTACAATTTCGGAACTAGATTTCTATGGTATTTATAAGGTTCTATATGTTAGCTGCTTTTCAATTTGCGTGGGTCTCCAATGTCATATCATCTATAAATTAGAGAAGATATTCACTTCAGTTTGTATTATTAATGTTCCCAGTTACGTCATAGAAGTAGATATTGTATGTAGGAGGTAATATTAGTTAACCTTGAGGAACTCCTTAGTATGATGCAAATTTATCAGATATCAGTCGGCTTTTATTAGGGAGGAAATCTGTTATGACATACATAATATATTTAGGCACTTCCAGGCCATCTAATTTGAGTAGGTGCCCTTTAGGTCATGAACTATGGAAGGTTCTTTCTGTTTCTAATACAAAACAGTGACATTGAAAATATGAATGTTTCCCTGATTGAGTGTTAGAAGCTAAGATGGTGGATTATATTTCTGCTGTTCTAAATACGAATTAATCTATGGCATTTTGTTCTTAACTTTAGTATTTACGATTTTTCTCATTATTTTTTCGTTTATTTGCATATTACTGGCAATAAAGTTATTTCTCTGCAATTTCATTTTTGTTTAGCTTAAGGATATTCATTATTGTACCTTCTAACATTTTTCTTTTAAGCACTATTATAAAACTTCCATTACATTTGACTACGTTTCAAGAAATAATATTTGAGACATAGATAATCTTCTTTAAATTCTTCAAAAAAGTATGATATGCCTCAATTCATTACCAGTAGTGGCAGACAAAACTGGAATAATTCCTCTTTTTAAAGTGTTTATTGTAGTAAAATATTTAACGTGTTCCTAATCTGTTAAGTATATAATTCAGTTGCCATTGTATCTTCTAATATTTTTTTTATTTGGTTGGTTATCCGTTCGTCATTAATTTTTAGTAAGTTTTGTCTATACTGGAAAACTAAGTTTTTAACTTTATTGTTAAAATTTGTTTATTGTAGTTTGAGTCATTAGCTATTTATATTATGGAAGGTGGTAGTCGAATTACGCAGTACTCTTGGGAAGGGATGAATACTGACATTGCGCTTCAAGTTGTTATGTCAAAAATTATGACAAAAGTGGGCTATCAAGTTGTATAAGAGTGATTGTTGCGTTGTACTGTTAGAATTCCAGAAAAAAACCATAAACAACAATCTCGCTTACCATACCTTTTTGGTAAATTTGGTCCTAGAACTCCTCGTTTGTGACCCACTTGAAGACTGCTACCGTTTTCTGTCAGACCGAGTTACCCCGGACTGCTCCAAACACCCCAGCTAGGAATCACCTCTCACTGAGCCTGGTTTCCTGTTGGAGTCCCCTCACGAGACATGAAACTAGCCCAAACTGAAACAAGAAAATTTCCACGTTGAATCTAACAGTACAATATTCAGCTCTATCGCCCAGCTAGGTTCTACAAAATTATTCGTCCAAAGGGCTATAGGCCTATATTTCGCTAGCTCTGAGTAAGGATAGATCCAATTTTTTGTATTCCCAACCAGATTGGTCTGAACATGGACAAAATCAGAATTAAGTCACAATCAGATGGGCACCACCAAATTTGTTTTATTCGAAACTGGCCTGTAGGCTTTTAAATGGGTCAGAAATAAAAAACTTGGAAAAAAAGATTTGCTAATTTTTTAGTCTAATCTGCTGTAAAGTTGCTTACTAGCCTACCTAACCGTTCAGAAAAGAAACACTCAGTAGGCTTTTGATTTGATAGTTTATTCTGCGTTTAGATAATGTTAATTACTTATACAATTACAATGTGTGTGTAGAGGGAATAAACAGAAGTTATAAAGTAAAAGTTAAACTGGATATCAGAATTCTTGGCACTAATACGGAGTATAGATGCTCAAGGTTCATGACAAGGAAAATGAATTTAATTTTATTAGTTAGTAGAAGCAAGAATTTAAGAAGGTGTCAGGATTACCTTAAAATTCCCTTAATCTCTATACAGGAGCCCGTTGTGACAAATTATAGTTATTATATATCATCCACTAGATATACGGCTAAAAAATTAGATTAATTCGATTACAATAAATATAGTGGGACATTTAGCAAAAATAGAAGAGATGAAATAAAGGTTAAACTAATGCTATTACAATTAAACTAGTTAAACATTTATTATTATCACTAACAACTTAGAAATAGTCAATCGTTTTGATAATTTTTTTCTCATTTGCGATTTCACCACCCCCCAAAACTAATCTCTTAAGTCAAAAATTAACTTTCAAAACTACATGATTCTGATGAGGCCATCAATTCCTATATTTGTATCATATTTCAATTTTGTATGTCAAATAGTTTCGGAGAAAATCGAGTGTGATAGACGGACAGACAGACAGAAGGACAGACAGACAGATGGACAGACAGACAGACACCGAAGTGATCTTATAAGTGTTCCGTACGAAATACTAAAATGGTTCTATCACTACTAAAACTTATACTGAGAGATCTTGGAGTTCCTTTGATCAACAGCTATTCACTCAAATGTAGTACGTAGTGCTTACAGTAGGTAACAACTTTAACGACAAGTTTATCCTCAATTTAATTACAATTAATTAATCTGCCAGGCTCCGAACCACTGGAGAACCCCGTAAATATGAGTTAAGCTAAGTAAAAAGTAGGGATTAAGCTCTCTCGTGGTTCGTAGCTTTGTAAATAGGAAATAATGAATTCTTCACACTAACACTTATGTGGGATTCTTCAGTCCGACCAGGTGGCTGGAAACTGTGGTCGTACGTGTGTGTAGCTATACCAAATCGGTGACTGAATCAAAATAAGGTCCTACCAAGAGAACTGACGTTATAGAATTCAAGGAAACCTGGTAGTCCTCCCTTGTACCTAGAACGTTGTAAAAACTCTTTTTGGACTAGAACACACTTTTCGCACTTGGGACGAACAACCCAAGATTACTAATCCCAACAAAAAAACTTTGGAATAAAATACATCTAAGATATTATTTCAGCCAGTATAATTCTGATCGCCAAAGACTAGGCTAAGAAAATTCTCTCTGAGGGAACCAAACTGGCAATATAACAAAAACATTCACATAATGGCTATTTACCTCGGGTGTTGGAAAGTTTCTTCCACAGCCATTTTGTACCAAGAAAAGAATACAAGTCGCCACTATGTGGCTGGCCAGGTGTTAACCGAAAACAACAAATTATACCATAGCTCGACTATTTAGTTTTCACAAATCTGTACGTTTGTTCTATAAGAAAAACTTCACTGAAAACTAAAACATATTTAGATTACGTTGTAGTAGAAGATACTAAAAACGTCCTTTTCCTTTTTATCCTACTCCCCACTACGGAAAATTAACTTTCACATTGCAGACAAGCTATGTGTGTTTTTAAAAACCAAAAATTACTAATTCAGCTGCGTTCGGACATGATTTCACTTCACACACTTCATTACAAAACCCAAGAGTTATACTACTTAGTTCGACGATCGTGAAGATATCACAGACAATAGCAATTCTAACACCAGGAGAAATTGTGACGTATGCCTTGTCAGTGTCAATCTAAAATGTTTATTTATATAGGACTTAATTAATATTAATTTATCCAATAAACTTAAACGTTTATTATCTGTTCAGCAACTGAAAAACACATACTAACTTCCCAAAATATTGTCAGGAAGAATATCCAAAATATATTATGCAAAATGAAAACGCTATGTATTATGTAAACAAAACAAGACAATTTATTTTACATTTGAAAAATATATTATTTGAAAATGAAATGGAGGAAAATAAGAAATCAGAGTAGCTTTAAAACGTATTTCAATTTATGCTCTAATGTAAAAACTAAAAAAACACTTGAATATTTTATTTGAAATGAGAAATTATATATATTACCAGCCGTGCCCGCGGCACCGCCCGCGTGGACTTGATTGACTATTATCGTCTCTGCTTATTCCTTATATTACCTAACGTAATAAAACATATTCTATAACCTGGCCAGGGAACATACGTATTTTATAAAAAAAAAAACATGTAAATCGGATAAATGGTTCTTGAGTGCTAAACTCACTAATGGGCAAATAGACAGATAGACGTTGCGATATATGTATATATATATATATATATATATATATATATATATAATATATATATATATATATATTAAAAATTTTAGTTTTAAAATGGCAAGTAATTATAAAACCTAAAATATAAAGCCTATTAAAAGTTTAATAGCACAACCTTGATTGATCCTTATTTTGAATCAATATTTAAAACTGTTTTCAAAATTTTGAAAATAACTAATTAATTTATTACATATAAGTGAATTTGATATCCATTGATGGATGTAGAAATTTAGCGTCACAATTTTGTATTAATGTTGTAAAGCTGTATAACAATTTTTCGATATCTTATGGTCACATTTGTGACTCAGAGCAGTGAAGTGTTAAAAAAAATAGAGATTACATTCTTAATAAAAAAATGATGTGCCTCTTGCAAGACGGAATGCGTAAATGGCCGATATTGCTGGACTAAATTTTGACCTAAGCTTATGGTGTTGAAATTTTTTCACCGTACTGTACGCTATTCAGCATTTTAAAATTGATAAGTGTGTTGGGTTTCCCCGTGCAACAAGATCGAGGTCTTTGAATCCTCAGGTTCGACCAGGTTTCTAAAATTTGATGATAAGTTTGTGTATGTAATGTTTATATGCTTATGAACTAACAGTTTGCAGTTGCACTCTTCATAATCTATTGAATTGCCGTTCAATGCCTGAATTCCACGTCAGTATTGAGGAAAACAATGTCGAAGACCATCATATTGATACGATTCAAGATATTGATGATCAATACAACCGTTTTTTTTTTTTTTTTTTTTTTTTTTTTTTTTTGGTCTAGCACACATGCTGCAGGGAAGTCCCTAAAGCGCTCCAGGAGCGGCACGAGTGCGGAAAAAAAGCGATTCACGTTGTTCTTGAATCGCTGCAAATTGTACTCGGTGGGAAACACAGCGCTGGGCAAATTATTCTAAAGGGATGACGTTCTCCATATAAAAGATTGCTTGAAAAGCATTTTAAAATTGTTAAGTGTGTTGGGTTTCCCCGTGCGGAGTAACAAGCTGAACCTCATACGAATGCGAAGCACCAGCGCGACGTGTATTTCTAACATGCACCGCTTTGGGAGGAATTAAGCGGGCTACATCCTTCGAACACTTTCCATGAAAATACTTGTAGAACAGACTCAAGTCGCCAACCGTTCTTCGATGTTCCAGCGAATCAAGGCCGCCGGTCAATTCAGGGTCCCCAATCAGACGGACCGCTCTTCTCTGAACAGAATCCAACAAATGCAGTGTATGTTTGGGAGCGGAGCCCCAAACGTGGGAGCAGTATTCCATAGTTGGTCGAATTTGGGCTTTGTAAAGAATTAACAGTTGTTGTGGGGTGTAAAGCTTTCTGGTTCTAAAATAATATTCCCAACTTTTGAGAAGCTCTCCTTGCTATGCCTGCAACATGTTCATGCCAAGACATATTTGCTCCCAAACTAACGCCCAACAAATTGAGCGACGATGCTAGGGGAATGCGTTAACTTTTTTAGAAAAAACTGCCGCTTGGGTTTCTGTAGCGTTAAATTCCACTTGGTTACTGTCACCCCAAGATAGAATCTCTTCCAGGTCTTTGTTAAGTTGAACGACCTCCTGCTGTCTGCGGATATTTTCGCCTGAGCAGCCGATGTCCGAGCGTTCCAGGTGAATGAAGAGACAAGCGTACTGTCATCTGCAAAGCTATAGATTGGATTCCCGGTCTTTTCCAGCAGATCGTTAATGTAAATGAGAAAGAGAGTAGGAGACAGTATGGAGCCCTGGGGCACACCGGCGTTGATAGTGAGGGTGTTAGAAAGAAATCCGTCGACCGCCACTCGTAAAGAACGAGTCACGAGTTATCACCAACATACCAAACGCTTTATTTTTATACTGGACGCGGGTTTCGCTAATCATGTTAGCATAATCAGAAGCGTTCGTTAACTAGAGTTAAGATTGCTAACTAAACCATTTACACTACATTTTGGTTACTTAAACGAAACCGATCATTTACAGATATCGATTTAGTTCCGGTCAATTAACCAAAATAATAATCTACAAACTGAAGTACGGTGTATCAGGAAAATCAAACATTACTGAACATGTCCTTGATCACAAGCAAATGGTAATCTATAATATATATAAAATACAACGTCTCTCTGTCTGTCTGTCTGTCTATCTGTTCGTTAGTGCGCCTATTACTGAAGAACCACTTATCCGATTTACGTACTTTTTTTTTTAAAACATACATATGTTCTCTGGCCAGGTTATAGGCTATATTTTATTACGATAGGTAGCATAAGGAATGAGCAGTGACGTAAAATAGTGAATGATGTCGGAAATAAGTTTGCCGCTAGCGCGTGCCTTTGCAATACACAGCCTAAACTATTAAATATGGAACAATATTATGTAGCAAAGAATATCTGTAATGTATAATCTATAATATATATAAAATGAAATGTCTCTCTGTCTGTCTGTCTGTCCATTAGTGCGTTTATCACGCGGGAACCACTTATCCGATTTATCTGTCTTTTTTTAAATTCATACATATATTCTTTGGCCAGGTTATATAATAATAATAATCTATATCTATAATATACATAAAATGCAATGTTTGTCTGTCTGTCCGTTAATGCGCTTATCCCTCGAGAACCACTTATCCGATTTACGTGATTTTTTTAAATTCATACATATGTTCTCTTACCAGGTTATAGATATATATTTTACTACATCTATAATATATATAAAATGCAACGTATCTCTGTCTGTCTGTCCGTTAGTACGCTTATCACTGGAGAACCACTTATCCGATTTTCGTGCTTTTTTTTTTAAAACATACATATGTTCTCCGGCCAGGTTATAGGCTATATTTTATTACGATAGGTAGCATAAGGAATGAGCAGTGACAATAATAGTAAATGAAGTCGGACAAAGTTTGCCGCTAGCGCGTTCTCTTGCAATACACTCCCTAAAGCATTAAAATATGGAACAATATCATGTAACAAAGAATACAATATATATAAAATGCAACGTCTCTCTGTCTGTCTGTCTGTCTGTTTAGTGCGCTTATCACTCGAGAACCACTTATCCGATTTACGTGTTGATAATGGGAGATAAGGTGAGATGAATGGGGAGATAAGGAGAAATAAAGGGAGATAAGTCGAGATAAGCCTCGATAATGGAACATAAGGTGAGATAATGGGAGATAAGTATAAATAATGGGAGGTAAGGAGAGATAATGGGAGATAAGTAGAGATAAGCCTAGATAATGGGAAATAAGGTGAGATAATGGGAGATAAGGAGAAAAATAATGGGAGATGAGGAGAAATAATGGGAGATGATGAGCAGAGATAAGCCTAGATAATGGAAATTATGTAGAGATAATGGGAAATAAGGAGAAATATTGGGAGATAAGGAGAAATAATGGGAGATATTTTATTACGTTGGGTAATATAAGGAATAAACAGTGACGATAGTAGTGAATCAAGTCCACGCGAGCGGAGCCGCGGGCCCGGCCCTAGTATTAGATAATTTTAAGATTGATTAAAATTTAGACGCACATGACGTGTAAACAATCTAAATAAGGACAGAGGACTGTATCGGGTTTTGTGACCAAAACTAAGTCATTTGGGTTTGTGTTATGCCTAATATTCCAAAACTAATTATATGCCAGATGCAAAGAAGCTGTTGCTTCTAAACATCTTGCTTACCGGCAATGGCGTGAAAATGCTAACGTCATAAATCGTAACATTTTTATTCGTGCCCGGAACAGATGCAAAGGAATTATCGACGAAACTAAGGAGGCACACAATCAACGAATTAGGAACAAACTTCTTACTTGCTCCAATAATTCCAGGTCCTTTTGGTCAGTCGCTAAGGCAGTTAGTCAAAACCACCAAATCCACTATACCACCACTCACACGGCCAGATAATTCTTTTGCAATGTCACCTGTTGATAAAGCGAACTTGTTGGCTGAAGTCTACTATTCCTATAGCGCAGTCAAGGATGCCCAATATTGTCTTTAGACATCATAAAACAAATTTTAATGGAGCTAGACACTAAAAAAAGCTTCTGGCGCTAACGGAATACCTGCCATAGTACTCAAAATTGCGTGAGAGAACTAACATCAGTTTTCTGTACACTTTTCAACCTCTCCTACAGAAATGGAATAGTTCCTTCCAGCTAGAAATGCGCCACAGTTCAGATGATACCCCAAAAAGCCAAGAAGACCTTACTAACTACCAACCAGACGCCCCGCTTTTAATAATATCGAAAGTCATGGAAAGGGCTATTAATCAGCATCTTCTAAAATATCTTGAAGGATTCAGTATTATTCGCGACCAACAATGTGGCTTTCGTAAACATAGATCAACAAGAGATTTTCTAACTTATGTTTAGAACAACGCAATTGAACACTGTGGGGAATCTCGAGTGGTTGCTCTTGATATATCTAAGGCATTGGACCGTGTTTGGCACGATGGATTGTTGATTAAGCTACGCTCTTCTGGTATGTCTGAAAAGTTCTGTTTATGGTTCTCAAGTTTGCTCAAAGAGCGTTCTTTACGAGTGGTAATCGACGGGTTTCTTTCTAACCTCTTCTCTCTATCTTCTCTATCAACGCCGGTGTACTCCAGGGCTCCATACTGTCTCCTACTCTCTTTTTCATTTACATTAACGATTTGCTGGAAAAGGCCAGGAATCCATTCTACAGCTTTGCAGATGACAGTACGCTTATCTCATGATTCACTTTGAGCGCGCGAACATCGGCTACTCATATAAATATCCGCAGACAGCAGGAGGTCGTTCAACTTAACACAGACCTGGAAGAAATTCTATCTTGGGGTGACAGTAACCAAGTAGAATTTAACGCTACAAAAACCCAGGCTGCAGTTTTTTCAAAAAAAGTTAACGTTGCTGAACCCGACTTAGTTATGTCGGGACACTCCATTCCTCTAGCATCGTCACTCAATTTGCTGGGCGTTAATATGTCTTGGCATGAACATGTTACAAGCATAACAAAGCGAGCTTCTCAAAAGCTGGAAATATTATTTCAAACTAGAAGGCTGTTAAAGCTGTACAAAGCTCAAATTCGATCAACGATGGAATACTGCTCCAATATTTGGGGCTCTGCTCCGAAACATGCACTGCATTTGTTGGAATCTATTCAAAAGAGAGCTGTTCGCCTGATTGGAGACCCGGAACTGGCCAGTAACTTTGACTCGTTGGAACATCGAAGATCGGTTAGCGACTTGAATCTATTCTATAAGTGTTTTCATAGAAGGTGTTCTATGGATGTAGCCCGCTTAATTCCTCCCAGAGCGGTTCGTGCTAGAAATACACCTCGCGCTAATACTTCACATCCGTATGAGGTTCAGCATGTTACTCCCCGTGCAACCCTTTTCAACCAGTCTTTTATATGGAGAACCTCATCCCTCTGAAATAATTTGCCCAGGACTGTGTTTCCGACCAAGTACAATTTACAGCAATTCTAGACCAACGTGAATCGCTTTTTCCGCTCACGTGTAGCTCCTGTAGAGCTTTAGGGACTTCCCTGCAGCACGTGTGCTAGACCCATAAAAAAATTATGTTTCTAGTATTAAATGCCATTTTCTCGAAGTTAATGGTTCCTTCGTATATTTAGTCTCTTTTTATCCATTTTTTTTTGTTAAAGCTACTTATTGGTATTTGAATACTTGTTTGTACTTCGTTGCTTTATAATCGATCAACTAGATGTATAACACCACTTATGCACTTATACAATACTACAATACTAATGTATCTATTAAGAAAGCTAGCTTGTTTACGCAGACTTCTCAATTGGTGCTTCAAAACTGAACCTTTTGGAGTCCCGACCGGTTAAGCTTAATCTATCCAAAATAATCAAAATATGGTGGATTGTTTGCTAAGTTACTTTATTTTTATACATATGTTCGAAAAGTTTCTCTTATGACTCTCATATTATGTCACAACTCGCTCTTTAAAAGGGCAGTTCATGAATTTATTTCCGATACTTTCGCTATCAACGCTGGCTTATCAGAGAGCTCTATACTAATTCCCACTCTCTTCTCATATTATCGATTTACTGGAAAAAAATCCCTCTATGGCTTTACTAATGAGAGTACGCTTATCTCTTTATGCACCTTGAATATCCGAAGATGCAAATTTTCTCATAGAACAAACATGACAGTTACCTCTATAAAAATCTAACAACAGTTTTTTCTAAAAAGTTAGTGTTACAGAACATGATATAGACATCGTACTGTACTACATTAAACTAGAAAACCGTATATTCTAAAACAAACTTCTAATTCTACGCATAATCGATAGAATATTGTATATTGATCTGCTACCCAAATTACTCTGAATTTATATATTCTTTTGAAAGGAGACCCAGAACTTATAAAAACCATATTTCTTTTGAACACTAAAGAAAAGCTTGTATCTTAAAATGATCCTATACTCGTAAATAGTATCATGAGAAATACTATATGGAT
>CM032453.1:73715352-73739381 GCA_019049505.1 Pachyrhynchus sulphureomaculatus | reverse complement strand
ATCAGTACTTTTCGAGATAAGGTGGAGGGACAGCGATTTTTGCGATTTTTTAAAAATAATTACAAAGAAAAGTGTGCGCAAGTATTACATTATATTATATATATATATTATATATATATATATATATATATATATATATATATATATATATATATATGTATAATATATATATATATATATATATATATATATATATATATATATATATATATGTATATATATATATATATATATATATATATATATATATATATATATATATATTTTACTCGTGTTTTCACAAGCTTTCAATTTGACATCACACTCTCGATGACCTAGTAAAAAATTTTTTTTTTTTTTCACTTTCGATTTTCACCCCCCCAAATCTAAACCCTTAAGTCAAAAAAATTTGACTTTTAAGACTACACGGCTTTGATGAGGCCATCAATTCCTATTATTATTACCAAATTTCAGCTTTCTATGACAAATAGTTTCGGAGAAAATCGCGTGTGACAGACAGATAGGACAGACCGACGGACAGACAGACAGACACCGAAGTCATCTTATAAGTGTTCCGTACGGAACACTAAAAAAATACGATTGAAATTTTGATTTTGCTTAAGAATTTATACTGGTAAAATTTTTTAAATGGTTGTACGAAAAGCGGTAATATTTTGGTAGTATATTTCCCAGATAAAAGTTAATTGATTATCTTCCATTTTACTACAGATACAACTACCATCATTTTATATTTAAGAAGTTGTCTATCTAGGTTTCTTCTCTTCCCATTGTCTGTGTTTTGTGATAAAAATCTTTCTTTTTTTTTATTATTTTGTTCATAAATTTGTTCTTCTTTAACCAATCATTTATAATTTCAATTCTCTATGCCAGTATAAAGTTGTTACGTCTCAGTAAGTTCATTAGACTTTTCCCGTCTATTCTTGTTTTTGCCCCTCCTTTTTTTTTTTTTCAAGTAATAATTTTGTTTTTGAAGTTTCGGGTTGAATTTCCTCTGTGTATATAAGTCTAATTGAACTCTTGCAAATTCAAAATTTTGTTTCAATTTTTAAGTATTTGTTTATTATTATTGTATTAATTAATTTAAGTATGAGTTTTGAGTTCTGTACCTACATTTCGAAAGCTAGGTATATCTATGACAAGATAGATAAACTCTGTTTTCCTGTTGTACAATTTTTTCACCAAACAACAAAATTATTTCCTAATGGTATCTTAGACGTTACTACCTGGACTTTGTCTTTGTTTTTCTTCTAATTGGTAATATATCTTCTAAAGGTATTTTCGTTTTCTGCTGTCAACATGTCGTCAGTATGCCGTAGTATTTATATTTCTTTAATTTCTTAGTTTTAGGAACTTGTCTTATTATTTTATTACCATAGTAAAAAAGTAGTGGGCTTAAGGAGTTTCTTTGGTAATTTCCTCTTTTCCTCTCATCAATATTGGCTCTCTGAGTTATCCATTTATTTTAGCTACAATGCCCTTTGCTAAGTGGTTTTGATGTTATTTTGTAGTGGTTATTTTTTGTTAAAGGAGATGTACTGTTTCTTCTAGGGTTACTCGATTGATGTCTTTTTCTAAATCCATAAAGTATAATACTTGTAACTTTGGTCTATTGTATTTTATCGATTACTTGTTTTGTTAAGAAAGTAGCATGACTTCTAAACCTCTGTTATTTGTTACTTTGTTGTTAGTATAATAGTTGCGGCTAGATGGTAGTTGAAATCTTTGTATCTTCTTGTCTGTACCAAGATTCTAGTTCTTCATTCGATTAGAATTGTTATTTATAAGTAATTGTATTGATTAGAGTTATTAATTTTTAGCCAGTTTTCCTCTCGCTTATTTGAGCCGTCTATTAGCAATAGGGTATTGGCTTAACCTTTTCTATTTTCATGTTTTCAAAGGTTATTGTAATATTGCTATATAATATTAGGTTTAAATAAGTCTTGAAAAGAGAAGGAATCTAACTATTTTTTTCAAAAATTAATTATTGACATTTATGCATGTGATAAATATAACTGAATCTAATTTTTAACTAGGCAAAATTGTATGGTTTTGTCTAACACCAAAATAAAAATATTTGCATAAAATAAGTATGTTTTCTCAAAATACAAAATAGTTCGTTGATATTTCGGTAGTTATCAATAATTATCAATATATCAGTGGTTATCAAAATAGAGTAAGTATATTTTTAAGATACTAATTTATCCCAATATTGACTACGTAAAAACATACTCATACATAATATACTTAAATATATATAACATATATATATATATATATATATATATATATATATATTATATATATATATATATATATATATATATATATATATATATATATATATATATATTTATCAACTAACTAAAAAAGGTTGTGCTGGTATAAATTAAATATCAATAGTATACATCAAAACATGTGTAATGGTTCACAACCCGTCAGTAGTGGTAAAATTTCTTTTAATCAAATTTTAAAATATTACAATAGATGACGCTCAATTTATTCGTGTCCAGTTTATAATTTACATAGTTTTTTTGCCTATTTATATGGCACATTTCAAGGAACA
The DNA here is from genome assembly GCA_019049505.1 of Pachyrhynchus sulphureomaculatus. Lineage (NCBI taxonomy): Eukaryota > Metazoa > Arthropoda > Insecta > Coleoptera > Curculionidae > Pachyrhynchus > Pachyrhynchus sulphureomaculatus. Next base: position 73,736,818 of record CM032453.1, on the reverse strand, counting down.
AACAATTCTTTTCTTTCTCCAATATTTCTACAATTGGAAAATCAAACCGATGTCCTGTTTTTAGGCGGTAATCTACAACGGTACATGATGTTTTGCTTATTAGACAATCACTCTTATGTTGTGTGATTCTCTGTTTAAGGCATTGTGAGGTTTGTCCAACGTAGCAAGAGTCTCAACGCAAACATGACAATTTGTAAATCACGTCGGTGTTATACAGTAATGATGGCTTTTGTTTGAGTTGGATGAACAAGGTGTAGTTGCTCAGACTATTATATTTTGAGATCTTTATATGTGTGAATGTTTTAAAAAACAGAGATTACAGAGACTGTTAACCCACATACAAACGGTAGTTTTCTTGTATTTTACTTCATTGTAAGTCTCTTCTGTGGGGCTATCATAATTATTAGAATCATAAATTAGTCTCCTCAGGATGTGTTTTTGGTACCCAATATTACAGAACATTCTGAATAATATATTTAAATTAGTTTGTAAGAAATTTCATTGGGGATTTCAAAGTTATTACACCGTTGTATTTCTGCTTAGTTGGGTGATTAGAATAATAATTTATAAACCTGACGGATGCGTTTGATTTCTGGTACCAGTTCAAAATAATTAGATTGTCCTCAGTTCTAATGACCTTTGTGTCAAGAAAGGCTACACTTCTATTATTTTCTAGTTCCATGGTAAATTGTAAATGTTTATTCAAGGAATTAAAGGTGTTCAAGGTTAATTGAGTTTTATTGGTGGGTACAGCACAAATAATATCATCCACATATTGAAAATAAAACGGGTGTTGAAAGGTAGTATTGGTAATATAACATCAACGAGTTGGTCCAACACTATAGTGGCCAGAATAGCACTAAGGGGGATCCCATTGGGGTACCGAATATTTATTTGTAGAATTTCTCATTAAAGCCGAAATAGGTGTTTTCGAATATAAATTTAGTAGGTCTTAAAAAGTTCTTTTTTGATAAGGACGTGTATCTTTCAATGGAGGTCCATTTGTTTTCTAAGATCTCCAATACTAATTCAACAGGTATGTTCGTAAACAGGGAGACCACATCCAAAGAAATCAACACAATTATCTGGTAATTTGAAATTGTCAATGATATTAACGAAGGCAAAGGTGTCTTTGATGTTATAATCTGTACTTTCAGATAAAGTATTTTTAAATATATCTAATACAAATTTTGAGATATTATAAGTGGTGGAATTTATTGAAGTTACGATTGGCCTTAAGGGTTTACCCGGCTTTTGATTCTTCGCAGACAATATAATTTAGGAAAATTGGAATTGTAAATGATTAAGTGTTTTGCAACCTCATCACTTATTTGTTTTTTTTTTGTTTTTAGCTCTTTTATCAAGTTATTGTATGTTGTTTGAATAGTTGTGGTTGGATCACGAGTTAGTTGTATATAGGTAGATAAATCGCTTAATAAAGTTTCAGATTTGGATATGTATTCAACTTTATCCATTATTACAGTGCACCCACCTTTATCTGACTGTAAAGGTTTGACATCTGGATGTTCTTTTAAATTTTTGTTTGTTTTTTTTTTTTATGGATATTACTAAATTTGGATGGTTCATTGATATCGTAATTTTGGAGGTAGTTAGTAACCATATTAGTCACTCTTGTTCTAGAAATATCTCTTGCATTGTCAGGAATCTCATCTATGATATTCTCTACCTCTGCCAAGCATCTGTCTATTCTTAAATTTTCTTTGTTTATTGGTATACCGAATTTAGGATCTAAGGACAAAAAGTCAGTTATATCACGTGGAATTTGGACACTAGGTATATTTTTGAACCATTTATCGTTATTGTGAAACTGAACATCGGTAGATGCAGACATATAAGATAATTTATTAAACTTAATTATATTGTTGTTCTTTATTTTATTAAACCACTTCTCATAATTACCTTATGTCTATGATCGTAATCCATTATTACGTGATTAGGAATCAATTTACTGACATCTTTTTTGGTGAATTCAATAATTCACTTGTAGCCTCGAAATGTTGCCACACGTTATTTTAATTTTTAAGGTTAACATTTTTGAGCCTAATCTAGATATGAATGGTTCACTTTACTAATCATACTACCATCATTGGTAAAAACCAACTGATAAATCATCTTTCTGCCATCCATGTTGTGTCGTGGTAATATTCTTGATTTTCTACATCTCAATAAGAAAATAAGTCGATTCTCGTAATTAGCCAGTTTTTTGTTGGTGTTGGCCCACTGTTTCAACAGCGTGCATGCCGTAGGTATCGTAAATATCTTGATAGTAACCCATCATTATCTATTTAATACTTTTTTGTTGTGAATTTCTCGACCGTACTTTAATATGGAATAGAGATTTATATCAAGTTTGCGGTCTGTAGACAATTAACACTCAATTGTTGTTAATTCACTCTTTCGTCATTATATTATGACTTCATCAGGAAAAAACTAAAATAAAATACGAAACAATGGGTTAGAGAAATGGAGAACTACAATCGATACTTACCAACTAAGGGTATGTTCATATATGCAAGGTAACAAGAATCATTAACAACAGTTAAATAACTAGATACATTAAAGTAAATAAAACAATTCAACAGGGACACTACACGGCTCATATTTATCAACTAACTAAAAGGTTGTCCTGATACAAATTAATTATCAATAGTCTACATCAAAACATGTGCAATGGTTCACAACCCGTCAGTAGTGGTAAAATTTCTTTATACAAATTTTAAAATGTTACAATATATGATGCTCAATTTATTCGTGTCCAGTTTATAATTTACATAATTTTTTTGCCTATTTATATGGCACATTTTAAGGAACACACAATTCTTATAATTCTTTTCTTTCTCCAATATTTCTACATTTGGAAAATCAAACCGATGTATCGTTTTTAGGTGGTGATCTACAATGGGCATATGATCTTTTGCTTATTAGACAATCACTCTCATGTTGCGTGATTCTCTGTTTAAGGCATTGTGAGGTTTGTCCAACGTAGTAAGAGTTACAACCCAAACATGACAATTTGTAAATCACGTCGGTGTTATACAGTAATGTTGGCTTTTGTTTCAGTTGGGTGAACAAGGTGTAGTTGTTCAGACTAAAAAATAAACAAATAAAAGGGGCGTTAAAAGGTAGTTTTGGTAATATAACACCAACGAGTTGGACCAACACTATAGTGGTCAGAATAGCACTAAAGGGGGATTCCTATTCGGGAACCGAATATTTGTTTGTAGAATTTCTCATTAAAACCGAAATAGGTTTTTTCGAATACAAATTTAATAAGTCTTAAAAAGTTATTTTTTGATAAGGACGTGTGTGTTTCAGTGGAGGTCCATTTGTTTTCTAAGATCTCCAATACTAATTCAACAGGTATGTTCGTAAATAGGAAGACCACATACTATATATATATTATATATATATATATTATATATAATATATATATAATATATATATATATATATATATTATATATATATAATACATTAAAATTACGGATTTCAATCCATTCATCTAACGATGAATTTGCACGACGTTTCGCCAAAATCTCATTTGACATTTTCAAGTGCTCTTGGTCGTCGATTAGCTTCGAACGGCAGCAGAAGCAAGATCACAGTATCGAGTAGCAGCAGCAGCAAGAGCTCTTGGTGAAACGTTCTGCAAATTCATTATTAGACGAACGGATTGAAACCCGGAATTTTATTGTATTACATTCCACCCATATATATATATATATATATATATATATATATATATATATATATATATATATTGTAGCCTTCTAAATTGTCCTTTGTTTGAGGCATCTTTTTTGTACCCTGTGAGAAGTTGTTTGTCCCACGCTTGAGCGCAATTTTGTACCGTTTGAATATTGGATGCCCCACGCTTGAAACACAATTTTCTTGCAGCCCCGCTTTAATTTCTGATAATGAATCGAGTGAATCCTGATTTTAAAAGAACTAAAGAAATTAAACACACACTAGCTCAGTTTTCTTTGGTAGAGAGATATGGGTAAGAGATAATTTTTGTACGTCTTTTTTGGAATTATATTCTATTTTTAAGGAAACCTCAGCTGTACGACTTTTTGGGCACCATTCATTTTAAGATAGAAAGGATCTAACTTCAGCTAAAAAAAATGAAAAAATACTGAAAGGGTGTACTGTTGGTAAATACAAAAATCAGTTTGGTACAGCCGTTCTTATCCTGAAAAGTAAGATAGGTATTCAGTGAGACACTAGCTTTAATCAACAAAAAGAAAATTTATTCAAGTTTTTAAAGATAAAAAGTTCTAACCTTTGCAGTTTTACAGGATTTAAAAAAAATTTTAGCCTAACTGATAGTTATGACATTTAAGTTCTAAACTCTGACTACTCCCGAAGACGAAAAAAATAGTGCTTTTCACTTCACTTTTTAGTCAGTTCATATTGCTGTCAAGGCACTACTCAGGGATAAGTCTATGGGAGGATGTTTTGGTAACTTACTGTTTTTTATTTTCGGCCTCGATGGAACACGACCGATTTCACACTTTTCTCGTAAACACTTAGAGAGCCCACTACGGCTTTTCGTTATAAAACTGGTGCATTATTTAGCTCTCATGTTTGTTGTAATGAGCCTTTACTACAGCTCACTCGAAGGAAGCTCTTTGGCGGCTTCGATGAAAATTCGCTTGGCTGCGGCTTGATGGTACTCAGCCCCCACAGTAGTTCCTCGGACCCTTAAATAAGTCCTCCCCTTCTCTCGGTCATCTCGCGATGCCGGAACCAAAAATCCGGATACACATTTTCAACCAATCGGCGTGCCGATATATTTGGTCAGAAACCCGCACAGCACACTAATACACCGAACGGCTTGGAATCTCTTATTAATATACCGTTCGATACCAAAATGAAAATAAGTACAATTTGAAGTGAAAAATCAGTAACATTACATGGTCTTAAAATCTAGGAAAAAATGAATGTTACATTTACCCCCTTCCAAAAAGAAATAGACTACACTAGTCTATTAAACTAAGGCTACTTATGAAAAGGTACAAAGTGGTACACTATCACTTACTACTAAGGTCAGAACTTAAAAGAAAAGTACAAACTTCGGACCTTACTACTAGACTTAATTCAGTTAAGCACTAATATTAAGTACAATGAAAACCAAATGAAAATCTTTGCATGATCACAAGAATCTTATAACTAGACTTAACTTAATTAGACACTAAGGTTAAGTACATCAAAAAGCAAATAAAAATCCTTGCATGAACATAAGAAATACCTGTTCAAAGTAACAATCGCGGTCTTCTTATATAAAAGAATCGGCTCTATTATTGTTACCAAAACAAAAAAAAATATAACCTTGTCTAGACTTTTGTCTAAATCAAAAAAGTGAACTGAAATAAAATATGAATACCCCCCTTAAAATATTTTAAGGATTGTCTGAAAATTTTCTATTTCAGCAAAAGAAATTTTATAAAAATTCTTAAATAAAGAAAAAAAAATAAAAAAATGATTCTAGTGCAAACACTTACACTAAAAAGAAAAAGTCTTGTCAGACCATTTAGCACTAGGCCAAAAAAAAAAAAAATATATCTGGATAAATATCCAGACAAACGCTCGGGAAAAAAATCGCCATCCATGCTCTAGCTCATCGCTAAGAGAACATTCTAAATCTAGTATCACTACTAGTCGCACTCGGAAAATAATCGCACTCTATCGCGCAATGTCGACGTCCTAAGACATCTAGACATGCTAAAATCGCTAGGGAAAACGCTCTGGTTGATCGCCAGAAAACACGTCAGCTCATCGCCAACAAAACACTCTGGTATATCGCCAGAAAAAACTCGGCTCCTCGCCAAGAAAACACTCTGGTATATCGCCAGAAAAAACCTCGGCTCCTCGCCAAGAAAACACTCTGGTATATCGCCCTCGACTACACAAAGTCCGCGTTCTTAAAGAACAATCTCGCCATTAACATAGTGAGCAGCTATAAAAGCTAACAATATCACTATAGGCACAGTGAATAGCTATAAAAGCTAAAATTCACCCTAAACACAGTGAATAGCTATAAAAGCTAAAATTCACCAAACTGAATGATCCTGCTTCAAAAAGCAATGTTCACAAAGAACAGAATGATTAGTCCACGCGCAACTAACATTCAAGGAAACATTCCTAGCACAACTATATGAGACAACAAGTCTCGAAATAGGACCTCCCTAAAGTCATAATCCTATATATGGGAGTCCATAAACAAAACGACTCAAAATCTCGCATTTTGAGCACATGCCCTCAGGCAACCAACATACACCGAAATATATACAGAAATATGTACAGAAATATATACAGAAATACATACAGGAGTTCAAATCCCAAACTCTTGGTTATGATAACTCCATACTGAGCTTGGTGAAAGCTCTTAGCAAAAGCTAATCCAATCTTCGGCACATCGCACCAAAGTGATAAATCTGCCTAGAAACATGAGCCGGAAAAAACGCCCTCCGTCATTCTTCAGGGTGGCTACACAGAGATATAAAACTTAACCAGCATTGCGCTTCTCCAAGTTGCATGAAGAACCCTCGTGTACTGGTCTCGCCCTAGAACAACAACGAAAAACATTCAATCCATCCACATAACAGGAGACAAACACCTCACCACGATATACTGAATGGTGGAGACAATAAAATACAGAATTGGTGACCCTGGTGTCCACCAACAAAAGGGAGTAGATTATAGCATCCACTAAACTGAAACGGTGTCTACCACACCACCATAAGTCAAAACAATTTAATCAATAGGGTGTTCCGAAACACACTACTGCCAACAGCCTGTCACCACTAATAGGCTAATTGGAGCTGAGGTCGACTACAGTAGCTAGGCTCTCCTTTGGTTCAAATAGAAATAACCATTGGGTAACAAAACCTTTAAAGGTCCCAAAGGTCAAACGTTCACCCCCCATAGACTACCTACGTCGTAACGGCATCTGTTAGCACCCGGTGCATCACAGCCTGTAAAAACAGATAACTCATGGGATACAACCAAAAAGGTTTATAAGGTTAACTTAACCAAGCTTCTAACGGAAATTTCCAAAAAACGAAAATGAGCTTAAAAAGCTACATGAAGCAAAAATTTCTCTATTTTTCGGTGGCAACGCAACAAAACTGTTGAAGACGACAAGAGCTTTTCCAGCTTAATCAGAAACAAGAAGAAAACATCGTTGACAGCTAAAATATTCGATCATGGTGTTAATCGTCTTCCTAGACAATGGCCTCTAGAAGAAACTGCTACAGGTATCAGGCATAACCGTTTTCTGTCAGCCCAAACTCCTAGATTACCTCTTGGAAATCTAAAAATTCGGTTAGGAATCTTCCTTCACTGCGCTTAGCCTCTCTTGACAAGGTTCTCATCTCGGTATCAGATTTTGATCATTTCTTTGTGAAACGACTGTCTTAGTCTGCTCTCATCTCTTGTAAATGATCAGCCTTTAGTTCTCCTGCAGAACTTCAATTTTCTATCAATCTGATAGTAAACCGAAAAAACTCAACATACGCCTATGAGTCCATGCAAAAAATTTAAAAAAATTAGTGACTCAAAGGTAACGTTTAAACGGCTCTGAAAAAAAATAGAAAATACCCTCAGTTTGTCAATTCAGAAGAAGATCTAAATCAAAATAATCCAAGTCTTAGACTTATTGGATAAACCAAACTCAATTTACTCTTAATTGCACCCAACATATACCACTAAGGTAATAGAAATACACCCACTCGGGTAACAAACTTTGAAATTGCTCATAAAAATTTTGACTCTACATCATACCACGCGAGCTACATCTTGCGCTTGTCCTAACTCAAGATCACCTTGGATTGCCTCTAATCAAAATTTCGCTTCCAAGTGTCAAGAACTGGATATTATTTGGGGTCATAAGCAAATCAAATCCCGTGACCATCGACATACCAGTCTTATGCTATATCCTGAGTGTGACTCCTTCGCATGCTCGCTAAACTGAGTCGATGCCTAAACATCAACCACAATCAACCTAAGTTTGGGATATGGCCAATACCCAAAACCTTAGCATTAAACAATAAAAGTAAGCTATTCTCTGCTCAACTTTTATAACAGTCAAAAAAAACGAGGTCGTCACCTCTACAGAGCAACATCAAAAAAAAATAAAGTTAAGCAATTAAGATAATGTAAATATAAATTATTCTTCTTCTGACAAACTTTCACTAGGGTTAGGTCCATTGAATGGTTTTAAGTCTTTAATATGCCATCGTCCTACTTTAGTCCCATCCAAATTAACTAAACCATAAACTAAGTCTGAAATCTTTTTCTCTTATCACGCAATGCACATACTTAGGTACTAACTTAGATGTGAATTTATCAGCTGCACTGGAAAGAATTTTATTTTTTCGCCAAACGTGATCACCTATTTTAAAGGAAAAAATCCCTTTTTCTAAGGTTGTAAGACTTACTGTTCCGTTCATAAGCCTTATGTATCTTACTACGCACGTCGGTGAAAATATCCTTTAAACCCTTTAAATTTTCGGCGTACGCACCCCTGTTACCCGGAATTATTTCGCTGTCAACATTGACATCCAAATCTAAGTTTTTTATAGTACGATCCAGATAGAGGTATATGTCTGCCGTAAACTAAGAAAGACGGCGTGAACCCTGTTACTTCGTGTCTTGCGGTATTTATTGCTTTTTGAATTTTGGAAATATTGCCATCCCAAGTGTCATGTGAATCAACGTATCTTCTTAAAGCGGTCCCGATTGTTCGGTTATTACGTTCGACAAAATTACATTGTGGAGAGTACACGGGATTAAAACGGATTGTAAAACTATAAGTTTCACTTAGGCTCTTAAAACTCTTAGAGATAAACTGAGTACCGTTATCGCATATTAAGAGCGATGGAACACCGTGGATTAGGAAGACATTATTTTCCAAAATTCTCTCTATATGTCCAGCTTTAGAGCTTTTCAAAGGAAATAGCATGGTATACTTTGTAAACCAGCAAGAAACCACGAGAAGCCATTTATTTTCCTTTTTTGAACGTGGGAATGGGCCTACTAGATCAGCTGCTATGACTTGAAAAGGGTAATTAACCGTTTTCTCTTTTCCCATCAGTCCCATAGGTAGTGTATTTGGAGATTTCTGCGCTCCACATACTTCACAAGTCCTCACAAACTTTAAGATATCAAAACGCATTTTTGGCCAATAATACTGTTCCTGAACCCTGTGAAGAGTTTTATAAAAACCAAAATGACCAGAAGTAGGAGGAGTGTGACACATGTCTATAACTTCCTCTCTCTGTGGGTTAGGAACTAGTATTTTTCACTCGGGTACATTAACTTTTAAAGGCAACTGGTTTGGGATAAACTTGTACACGAAATCATTTTCCACTTTCCACTGCGGAAAATTTTCAGGAAATTCCTTAATTTGCTGCCGCAAATTATCGTACCATGGATCAATGCGATCTACATCAACTGTATCAATTCTTACGCCAATCTGTGCATTAAGACTGTTTTCGTCCGCTGTATGATCTGGGATTCTTGACAAAGCGTCAGGAATAACATTGTGGACTCCTTTTCTATGAATTAAATTAAATGTATGTTGTCTCAGCCTAATCGCCCAACGCGCTAGGTTGCCACTAGGGTTTTTTAATAGAATTAAGCCACAATAAACTATAATGATCTGTTATGACCGTGAAAGGAACACCTTCTATGTAAGGTCGAAACTTTTCGATGTTAAAGAGTACTGCTAAACATTCTTTTTCAACAACCGAATAGTTACGTTCAGCCTTTGATAAAGTTCTACTGGCATACGCTATCACTCTTTCCTCACCATTGATTTTCTGTGTTAGGACGCCCCCTAAACCGGTATTAGAAGCATCACTAGAAATATAAAACTGTTGGGAAAAATCTGGTTGGGATAAAATGGGAGCTGAAACCAATAGCTCTTTAATCTTTATAAAAGATTCTTAGGCTGCCTTTGTCCAATCTATCGATTGTCCTTTTTTTTCGTCCTTTCAAAAGATCATTAATAGGCGACAACAAGGTAGAAAAATTCTCGATAAAACGTCTGTACCATGAACACATTTCTACGAAGCGCTTAACTTCCGTAGTATTAGTAGGTCTCGCATAATTAACCATGCTTGCTACTTTATCCGGATCGGTGCGCAAGGAATTTGAGCCTACAATATAGCCTAAAAAACCTTAGAGAAGTTTTGAAAAAAATCACATTTGCTCAAATTTATCGTCAGTCCGGCCTCTTTCAATTTATTTTTTACTTCTTTAAGTAAGCGTATATGCGATTCGAAGTCTTCCGATGTTACTAAAATATCATCGAGATAGGTAAAAATATGTGGCTCATATTTGGACCAAATATAGCGTCCACTAAACGTTGCTGAGTTTGAGCAGCGTTCTTTTAGACCAAACGGCATAGTGACGAACTGAAATAGACCTCGGCCTACTACTGCAAAAGCGGTCTTTTCCTTAGAGGATTTGTCCAAAGGAATTTGCCAGAATGCCTTTCTAAGATCTATCGAGGATACATACTTAGCATTCCTGAGTGATGTCAAAATTCTATCGATGTTCGGTAATGGATAGTTATCAAATTTGCTGACCTCGTTGAGCTTGCTTCCGTCAAAGCATAGACGATACTGTCCATCGGCCTTTTTCACCAATAAGATTGGAGAACACCAAGGACTGTTTGATTCTTCGATCACTCCGAGTTTCAACATTTCGTCTAACTCCTTATTTAATACTTTTGACATATACGGAGACATGGCGAAGGGCCTTGTCTTTACAGGACTGACATCAGCCGTATCTATAGACATGGTGATTTTATTCGTTCGGCCTAACCTATCTTTACTACTTATTTCATTGAAAGAGCTTATTACTTTTTCTGCTTTTAAGCGTTCCGTCCGCGAGAGATCATCTAGGGTACATAGACGCAAGAAAAGGTTTTCTATAGAACTTTCTGAATAACAATCTTTAAAACTTGTATGAGAATTGACTTCTAGGGACTGTGGATACCACGAATTATTTTTAAAATTTACTAAAATTCCGAATTTTTGTGCAAAATCACATCCTAAAACCAAAGTATGTGATAGAGAAGGTACTACTAGAGCAGAGATTACTAAACAATGACCATTGCAGACTAGCGGCAACTCAACCGTACCTAAAACTTTTAGACGGCTGCCATCTGCAGTGGTAACACTTCTATTTTTGACATGGCATATTTTTATACTTAAACGACTTAAAATTTTAATACCATTCTGACCTACAACGGAGGCATTTGCACCAGAGTCAAATAAAGCCGAGAAATGGACACCTAATAGATTTATCTTGATATGCGGTCTGTTATCTAAATATTTATGCACGAATAAAGGAGACATGTGACCATTTGGGGAAGCAGGAGTTTTAATTTGAGAAGGAGAATTTTTATTAGACTTTAAAAAATCAGAAACTTTTTGTAACCATTTAGTCCAATCTGATCTATTGGAATATTTTTGTCCATCCGTGTTTCTAGAACGTTTTGGATTAGGGGCTATACTGCTAACGTGAGCTTGTAACTTAGCCGAATGTTTAGAGGCTTTTTTGTTGGACTTAGGGTATCCGCCTCGGTAATATACCGTCCTTACTCGTTTTTTTTGTACATTTGGGGCATGATGCTAGTCTCACACCAGTTGTTCCACATTTGAAACAAAATACCCTCTTCGGTGCTGTACAACTTTGGTAAGTGTGATTCGGACCTTTGCAATTCCAACACGTGAAAATTGCCTTAGGTGAGACCGACTTGTCATCCACTTTAGCTGCAGTGTCGCTAATTTTAGAATCACTATCTTTTCTTTTACCCGTTTTCTGGTTACTCCTAGAGTTCCGATTTACATTCCCATCTTTATTTGTCGAGACTCCACTTCGGCCATTTGGATTATACTTTACTTGATGTACATTAGTTTCGCCCTTTGGTCTGCTCTTTTCCAACAAATAATCGGACTCTTCAAGTTTTCTACATAACCCGGCGAGTTCGGCTACCGAATTAATATCTAGTAGAGCTAACCGATTGACGAAGCTAGGCAGAATATTCCTACGTATAAATTTAACTTTGGTACTTTCCAAAGGCTTGGTGAATAACCTACCAAATAAAGATTCCATGTGGGCAATAAAAATCACAGTGGACTCATTCTTCTTTTGTCGCCTCCTCTTTATTTCCGACCACAATTCTTCATCATCATCACAGTGCAAGAAGTCCTTCTTTAGCCTATCTACCAAGGAATGCCAGTCGCTGACACTTGATTTTATGCTTCTAAACCAAATGAAGGCATCGCCAGTGAAAAATTCAACAGCAGAGCTGAAAAAAGTTCATCTTCCGATACTTTCCTAGCTTGAGCTATTTCAGTCAGCCTCTCCAAAAAAGGATAGAGTCTCTTTGAGTCTCCATTAAATTTCAATTGCCATTTGCTGACAGGAATATTTCTGGCTGCGCAATTCACGATTGGAGTTGGTACGTTTATGACTGTGGTTGTAATAGGCAACTGTGGTAACTCATGACCAGGAGCTATCTTTTCTGCAAGATTTGCTTCCATGAGTACACACGTAGCTATTGTTTCTTGAACATATCTGGAAAACTTCGACGCTTCCTCTTCGTCATCCGGCATGGGAATTCTTTGTACGCGACCCGCTACATGCGATAAACGTGACTTAACCCGGTGTACAAGTGAATGATTTGGATCTCCGTCATAACTATCGATTAAGTTTTGGATAGAGTTTAAACTCTTTTCGATACCAGCCGTTTCTTCTTTAAAAGACAGAGTGTCATCCCCTATTTTTATCGTTTTTTCCGGGCTCATTAATTTCTTTACTTAAGATCCTCGTTAGAATCTTTCTTTTATCCGCGACCGGACGTTCTGAGAAAGTACGACGGATTTTCAGTTCATAGTCTAACTCATATTCCAGTAAGTGATTGACTTTAAAATTGAAGGCTTCCATGATAAATGAATAAAATTTAAAAGAACTGTTTAAAAAGTCTTGAAAATATTTCTCCTGTGCTCCCAATAGTCAAAAAAAAAAAAAAAATATGTAAAGGCACTTAAAATATGTAAACTTCTTTACCAAACATTTAAAAAATCTTCGACAATTTCAAAAAAATTTCTAAGTATCGCCTTGTATTAAAATTCTTTTACCAAATATGTTAAGAATTTTCAACAAAAAAATCTCCAGATATCGTTTCGTATCAGCTAAGTATTTTTAATATTCATGCAAAACATCGGTGAGAAGAAAGAACAGTTTTTTGTTCAGTTAACCGCAAAATAAATCTAACACTGCAAAAAATTAGAGTAAACCAGCACATCTGCTAAGCTGAACTATAAAGCTAGCTTTTAAGAAAAAAACAGGGATCACTTATCTTAGAGTCTATTAACAAAATTCAAATATCTATACCACCATCAGATAAATTGAAATAAAAAATTCTACAAATTTCCTGCTTTTTGTCTTACTGCTTTAATGTAGTTTCGTTTACTAAATATTATGAAATAAAAATATCTGCAAAGTTAGAGCTTTTACTTTGTTCGAAAGCTAGTACACTGAACCCTTTAAAAAATAAAATTCAAAAGCCCCACGTTGGGCGCCATTTTGTTGCCTTCTTAATTGTCCTCTGTTTGAGGCATCTTTTTTTTTCTTTTTGTTACCTGTGAGAAGTTGTTTGCCCCACGTTGGGCGCCATTTTTGTAGCCTTCTAAATTGTCCTCTGTTTGAGGCGTCTTTTTTGTACCCTGTGAGAAGTTGTTTGTCCCACGCTTGAGCGCAATTTTGTACCGTTTGAATATTGGATGCCCCACGCTTGAACACAATTTTCTTGCAGCCCCGCTTTAATTTCTGATAATGAATCGAGTGAATCCTGATTTTAAAAGAACTAAAGAAATTAAACACACACTAGCTCAGTTTTCTTTGGTAGAGAGATATGGGTAAGAGATAATTTTTGTACGTCTTTTTTGGAATTATATTCTATTTTTAAGGGAAACCTCAGCTGTACGACTTTTTGGGCACCATTCATTTTAAGATAGAAAGGATCTAACTTCAGCTAAAAAAAAATGAAAAAATACTGAAAGGGTGTACTGTTGGTAAATAAAAAAAATCAGTTTGGTACAGCCGTTCTTATCCTGAAAAGTAAGATAGGTATTCAGTGAGACACTAGCTTTAATCAACAAAAAGAAAAATTTATTCAAGTTTTTAAAGATAAAAAGTTCTAACCTTTGCAGTTTTACAGGATTAAAAAAAAATTTAACCTAACTGATAGTCATGACATTTAAGTTCTAAACTCTGACTACTCCCGAAGACGAAAAATAGTGCTTTTCACTTCACTTTTTAGTCAGTTCATATTGCTGTCAAGGCACTACTCAGGGATAAGTCTATGGGAGGATGTTTTGGTAACTTACTGTTTTTATTTTCGGCCTCGATGGAACACGACCGATTTCACACTTTTCTCGTAAACACTTAGAGAGCCCACTACGGCTTTTCGTTATAAAACTGGTGCATTATTTAGCTCTCATGTTTGTTGTAATGAGCCTTTACTGCAGCTCACTCGAAGGAAGCTCTTTGGCGGCTTCGATGAAAATTCGCTTGGCTGCGGCTTGATGGTACTCAGCCCCCACAGTAGTTCCTCGGACCCTTAAATAAGTCCTCGCCTTCTCTCGGTCATCTCGCGACGCCGGGACCAAAAATCCGGATACACATTTTCAACCAATCGGCGTGCCGATATATTTGGTCAGAAACCCGCACAGCACACTAATACACCGAACGGCTTGGAATCTCTTATTAATATACCGTTCGATACCAAAATGAAAATAAGTACAATTTGAAGTGAAAAATCAGTTAACATTACATGGTCTTAAAATCTAGGAAAAAATGAATGTTACAATATATATACATATATATATATATATATATATATATATATATATATATATATATATATATATACTTATATATATATATATATATATGTATACATATTTATATATCAAAGATACACCTATCTTCAAAATTTCTATTAAGCTCTCTCTTCCTTATGATGTTAAGGATTTTTAAACTATTAAAAGCAACAAATTGTTGTCATAATTCATTGTAGTATCATATCACATTTTTTACTCACAATGTGAAAAAGTATGATACACTGTTTTCTTAAGTTTTATTTTTTTAAATATAATTTTTCAAATGGTACTATTGAGCTATTGCTGCAAGAATATTATAGAGTGAAGTGTACTATTATCAGGAATTTGCGTGTGTCAACTACAGGTCTTCAAAGTAACAGAAACGAGGTGAAATAACAATGCGAAACTTTGGAATAGGTATACAGGCCGTATTAATTTAAAAAAAAAGTTGTAATAACCTGAAATCTTACTTGTACTCCGGTAGCAATATGAATCCATTCTCTATCAACTAGAAAGCGAATACAATAGTATTCTTCTTCTTCTTTTTGTCAACCTAAGTATGTCCACTCCTGGACGTAGGCCTCCTCTAATCTATTTCGTGCTTCCCTGTCTTTTGCCACCACCATCGACACATCGTTTCTATGGATGTCCAACGCTTCTTCCTGTTTCTCTGGGTCTCCATTCCAAGATCCTATACACCGATCTGTCTCCGAATGATCTAGCCAGATAACCTGCCCATCGCCACTTCATCTTTGCCGCCTCCAGAGTTATGTCAGTGACTTTAGTTCGTCTCCTCGTTATGAATTCTATCCCTAAGGGAGATATCAAGCATGATTCTCTCCATAGCTCTCTGGGAAGTCACGAGCTTTTTAACAATTGCTTTAGTTAGAC
This sequence comes from Pachyrhynchus sulphureomaculatus, assembly GCA_019049505.1. Classification (NCBI taxonomy): domain Eukaryota; kingdom Metazoa; phylum Arthropoda; class Insecta; order Coleoptera; family Curculionidae; genus Pachyrhynchus; species Pachyrhynchus sulphureomaculatus. The sequence goes on along the minus strand of CM032453.1, from coordinate 73,721,004 downwards.
ACATCGTTTTCAGTCCATATGTGCTGACGGGTAGAATACAGCAATTGTAGACTTTAGTTTTTAGGTTTATGGGTATTGTAGTACTTTTTAAGATATGTCCTAGTTTCCCAAAAGCTACCGATACCAGCTTTATTCACCTGGTAATTTCTGCATGTTGGTTCTCTTTTCCGATCTTAATACTGTATCTCTATGTTGGTATCTTCAGGGCAGTTTTTTTAAAATTCATTTTAAGACCTACCCTTGCAGAGACCACATTCAGCTGGCTCAACATTTTCTGTAGCTCATTGGTGTTAGTAGCTATCACTACTATATCGTCTGCAAACCTAAGCGGACTCAGTCTAGTACGGTTGTTAACTCCTTAAAGACGTCTTCAAGGGCCATCGTATATAATTTAGGTGAGATAGTATCTCCTTGTCGCACTCCTCTTTTTAATGGTATGTTGTTAGTGAGAGTTGTTTTGTCAATTTTAATATGTATAGATGCTTGTTTATAGATGTCCTCTATTATTTTTATATATCTGGAATCTATTCTTGCATTCGCTAGGGATTTTAGAACTGACCAGATTTCAACAGTATCAAATGCCTTATGAAGATTAATGAAGTCCAAATGTACTGTATATTCTGTACATTTTTCTATTACAGTACGTATTGTGTAGAGGTGGCCGATCGTGCTAAATCCCTTTCTGAACCCACCTTTTCCACTAGAACAGTTTCAGTTAAAATATTCTACAAATCCTACGATTTTTACTGTGCTAATTAATATGGTTATATAATTAAATTCTCTTTTTTACGAAAGGTTGTAACTTGTGCGAAATCCAATTAGCACCTGACACGAATTGCGCACAATATCAAAAAATGTGGTCCATATATTGTTTTGAATTCGTAACCCGTGTCGCTCATCCTACCTCTCTAGCTCACAATATACATAGGGATATTTAAGCTAAAAACCTGGCCAAAAATATTTTTTCGTCAAATTCAATTTGAAATGATTGAGTATTTAATTTTTTTTTAAACAAGTTACCCTGTACCGAAATACTTTGGACAAATATTTTTTATTTACAAATTTTTCGCAACCGCAGTTTGGTCACTACTTTTTAACTTTTATTGCTTGTTAGGGTAAATTGTAAGGAACTTAATTGGGATGGAAAAGATATAAACAACGATGGCCAATACCTAAACCACCTGCACTTTGCTGATGACATTATCATAAGATCTGACAATCTAGGTGATACTCAACAAATGCGCCAATTGCAAATATTCGTCTAAATATTAATTTTCAGAAAATTAAGTTTAGGACTGATCTAGTTAAGGTAAAACTTCGTTACGCGGGCTTTTCAGAATAATGTTTTTTTTTTGGAATAGGCGTAAAATGGTCTAATCTTGAAAGACTTACGAGAGAGTATCGGGGAGAGGCCGTTTTTTAATTTTTTTTTTGGTAAAAAAAAATTTATATCACTGACAACTGTTGATAACTACTGTTCGTAACTGGCAATTATTTTCGGAAGAATAGGCTCCGTTCACACTAATGAGTGAAATATGGAGGTCAGCCTAATCTTTTCAAAAAATTATATATAAAAAACACGAATAAAACATAGCACAACGTTAACAACTTGTTATTTTTTTAGAGGAGTCTACTAATATATATATTTGTAAGTATTCAGTTTTTTTAAATGACAAATAGTTAAATCGTGTTTTTTTTAACCATACTATAGAATTCATAGACATAGAGAATAGACTTAGCATTAGCCTCACAAAGCAACTAGGCAGCCAATACCTGTCTTTTTTCTGTAGGCCTTTAATAACCAACTGCTGCCGCACGTTTACTTTGTCTCTCTCATACTTTAGCGTCTATATTTACTTCACAGCGGGATACGGAACGCTTAGCACATTCTCTATGCCTATGATAAAATTGTTAATTTTCTTTATAACAACATAACCCTCACCAGAGAATTGTTGCTTTGGTTGATATCGAGTTGCGATAAGGGTCAGTGAAAGGCATTAAAAAGTTTCGAATTGCGGTACAGACATTTCTCGAACCCAAAATTGACGGACGAGTTGCGACAGGCAGGTATAGAGCTATAAGTATGCAAGTTATGTGTGAAAATTAAAGCAAAATACATATTTCCGTAATTACTATATTTGTAAGACATGCATTTGACAAACGTTACAACATCAATGTCTTTATGTACATATTAAATTATCTTATTTTCTAAAAAAATGCTAAATTGTACCTATTAGCCGAAACACTTTGGTGCACTGGTTCGTACAGCGTTGATTTTCGCGTATGTTTCAGTTTGGAAACCCTAACCTGAACTAATCTGAACTAAACTGAGCTAACCCTAATTTAATGTAATAATATTTAAGAATTAATAATATTTGATAATTTAACCCTACCTTTCTGCCGATTTGTCGATTATCGCAACTCGGTATCCACGAATGTTTTTAACAATAATCTAACCGTACAAAAGAATTGTTAATTTTTTTAATAATACTTAACCCTACCTTAAAATTGCCTAATTTTTTTTAATAATAATCCTACGGAAGAGCTTAACCTTTCCAAAAAATTGTTAAATTTTTTTCAATCATATTTTCACCTTACTACAAAATTGTTTGATTTTTGGTAAAATTTCGATCCGCGGATTTTTCAAAAAAAGGGAGGTTTTTCTGTATAATACGACTAAAATGGCTTAATTTTCAAAGATTGACAAGAAAAAATCGAGGTAAGGCTGTTCTTGCTAACCTGAACTAACCTTGGTCTTCAGTCACTAATATAGCACGTATATAATTTTTTCACATTAAGGTAGGACATTTTTTTAAAATTATTTAAGGTATTTTTAAATTGCTGATTATTAGTTAATTCAGGTTAGTTCAGGTTAACAAAAACGGTTACTCCCCGATTTTTTCTCATAAATTTTTTAAATTTAAGCCATTTTAAGCCTGTTTTAAAAAATCCCCTTTTTCTGAAAAGCCCGCGTACCGAAATTTAATGTTTAATGTTTAAATTTTAAAACCCTGTTCCCTAGTACCTCTATATTTCACTCATAGTGTGAACGGAGTCTATTCTTCTGAAAATAATTGACAGTTACGATCAGTGGTTATTAAGAGTTTTCAGTGATACAGATTAATTTTTTTTTCCAAAAAAAAAAAATTAAAAAAACGGCCTCTCCCGAAATTTTCTCGTAAATCTTTCAGAATTAGATCATTTTAAGCCTAATCCAAAAAAAAATCAATTTTTCTGAAAGGTCTGCGTAACGAAGTTTTACCCTAGTTACGAACAATAAGATCAACTTTAATGAAAACGAGGTGAAGCAAGTCCAATACTACAAGCACTACAACTTAATACTTAATACAAACCCTTTTTTCTTATATATTATATATTTTACTATAATTAATATGCTTTTTTATATTTTTTATATGATTAATTAAGTTACGAACAGTAATATAAAATTTAACGAAACAAGGTGGAGCATATCCAGAATTACAAGTATTTGGGTCAGGAATTACAAATTGGCAAAGATAGCCAAACCTGTGAGATACACCGTCGTGTGGCTTTGGAGTGGATGGTTTTTGGGTAGCTGAGAAATACGCCGCAGGGTGATGTGCTAATGTGCTTAAAAAGGAAAGTTTATGAACAATGTGTTTTGCCGGTAATCACATATGGCTCTGAGATACACGCGTTAACAAAATAGTCAGCAAACAAACTGAGAGTATTACAACGGGCAATGGAGAGAGCAAACCTAGTAATTTCATGAAATAATTATTATTTATTTATAGTGACAGGTCATAATTCCCCTTTATAGTCTTAATTGTCATCTTCGTGGTGGAAAGCTTCAGAATCTTTTCGGTAGCTTTTATTATCTTTCGGCTGTACTACTTCACTAGATAAAAGAAATTCCATTACTTCTTAAGAGAACAGTATATACTGTTTATATTAATGTAAATTTTTTTTTTTATGGATCTAGCACACGTGCTACAGGGAAGTCCCTAAAGCGCTACAGGGAGCGACACGTGTGCGGAGAAAAGGGGGAAAGCGATTCACGTTGTAAAATTGTACTCGGTGGGGAAACACAGTCCTGGGCAAATTGTTCCAAAGGTATGATGTTCTCCACATAAATGACTGCTTAAAAATACGGATGTGAAGTATTAGCGCGGACGTGCACTTCTAACATGCTCCGCTCTGGGAGGAATTAAGCGGGCCACATCCTTCGAACACTTTCCATGAAAATACTTGTAGAATAGGCTCAAGTCGCCAACCGTTCTTCGATGTTCCAGCGAATCAAGGCCGCCGGTCAGTTCCGGGTCTCCAGTCAGACGACATCATCTCTTCTCTGAAATGAATCCAACAAATGCAGTGTATGTTTGGGAGCGATACCATCAGGAGCCCCAAATATGGTGGGAGTCAGCAGCATTCCATAGTTTTGTAAAGAATTAACAGTTGTCTTGTGGAGTGTAAACGCTTTCTGGTTCGAAATAATATTCCCAACTTTTGAGAAGCTCTCCTGGCTATGCCTGCAACATGTTCATGCCAGGACATTATTTGTTCCCAAATTAACGCCCCCAACAAATTGAGTGACGATGTTAGAGGAAATGAAGTGTCCCGACAAAACTATGTCGGGATTTTCAGCAACGTTAACTTTTTTAGAAAAACTGCCGTCTCGGTTTTTTGTAGCGTTAAGTTCTGTCACCCCAATATAGAATTTCTTCCAGGTCTTGTTAAGTTGAACTAAATGACTTCCTGCAGGTCTGCAGATATTCGTCTGAGTAGCCGATGTCCGAGCATTCAACGTGAATGAAAAGATAAGCGTACTGTCATCTGCAAAGCTGTACGATAGGGTTTCCGCCCCGGTCTTTTCCATGCAGATCGTTAATTTAAATGAGATAGAAGAGAATAGAAGACAGTAATGGAGCCTCGGGTACACCGGCGTTGATAGTGGCCAGAAGTGGTGTTAGAAAGAAATCCGTCGATTGCCACTCGTAAAGAATGCTCTCTGAGCAAATATGAGAGCACAAAACAAAACTTTTCATAGACATACCATAAGAACGTAGCTTAGCCACCCCACAGCCCATCGTGCCAAACACGGTCGAATGCCTTGGATATGTCAACAGCAATCACTCGAGATTTCCAAAGTGATTCAATTACTTGTTCCAAACATGTGGTTACATAAGTCAGAAGATCTCCTGTTGATCTATTTTTACGAAAGCCATATTGGTGATCGCTAATAATGTTGAATCCTTCAAGATATTTTAGAAGATGCTGATTGATAGTCTTTTCCGTGACTGTTTTCGATATTTATTGAAAGCAGTGCGATTGGTCGGTAGTTATTTGGCAAGGTCTTCTTGCTTTTTTTACGATATCGGGTGAAACTGTGGCACATTTCCAGCAGGAAAGGAAATATTCCCTTTCTGTAGGATAGTTGAAAAGTCTACAGAAAACTAGTGTTAATTCCCTCGCACAGTTTTTGAGAACTATGGCCGGTATTCCGTCAGCGCCAGAAGCCTTTTGGTGTCTAGCTTCATCAAAATACGTTTTATGATACGTTGTCTGAAGACAATATCGGGCATCCTTGACTGCCCCCCCCATATGGGGATAGTAGGTGGTGTTTTTCCTTGGAAGTGGACAGTAGAATGTGAAGCAAAGAGTTCAGCTAACAAG
>CM032453.1:73635358-73715252 GCA_019049505.1 Pachyrhynchus sulphureomaculatus | reverse complement strand
AGACATTTTCGGGACAGTCAGTTTAATCAAGCTAAAAACAGTTTTTTAATATTTAGACCCTTTTCTGTCTAAAACCAAACAGCTATTTTCATAAATCCCCCCTAATAATGTCTTAGATATGCGTCAGGTTGCCATCATTTAAATTTAGCTTTTAATTAAGACACGTAAAATGTTTACCATTTATTATTAAGAATAAGTATGGCCCCATTTTCATTTTTATAAGAGATTAATTAAAATTTTGATAATTAAACATGTAAACATAAACCAGTCTTTGGTAGGTTAACAAAAAAATTCAATAAGTCAAGGAAAACTAACCGGGGATGCTATTCAAAAGAAAAAAGTTGTGCTAGACTAGCATTCTTCGTTAGTTTGACCTTCATTGGCTTTCTTGTTACACAGTCTGTCAAGTAAGAACGTGACCGTCTCGTCCTCACAGTCTTTCCTCTGAGCTTTCTCTGTGCAAGGGCGACCAAACGTTTTCAATAATGTTAGAGTCCGGCGATTATGAGGGCCACTCTAGTATCTAACCTTTCTCTTGCACCTTCCAGTCTGTGTATAGCTTGTTGCGGTTTGCTATTGGGTCATTATCTTCTTGCAGGAATCCACCCTCGTTTGCATCCTATATATATATATATATATATATATAAATATATATAAATAAATATATATATCTATATATATATATATAATAATATATAATATATATATATAAAATGCAACGTCTCTCTGTCTGTCTGTCTGTCTGTCTGTCCGTAGTGCGCTTATCACTGGAGAACCACTTATCCGATTTACGCACTTTTTTTTAAAAAAACATTAAATATGTTCCCTGGCCAGGTTATAGGCTATATTTTTTTACGATAGGTAGCATAAGGAATGAGCAGTGACAATAATAGTGAATGAAATTCGGAAAAAACGTTTGCCGCTAGCGCGTTCCTCTTGCAATACACAATCTAAACCATTTAAATATGGAACAATATTATGTAGCAGAGAATATCTATAATCTATAATCTAGATAAAAATGCAATGTCTCTCGTCTGATCTGGGTCTGTCTGTCCATTAGTGCGTTTATCACGCGAGAACCACTTATTCCGATTTACATGTCTTTTTTTAAATTCATACATCATATTCTTTGGCCAGGTTATATAATAATAATAATAATTTATATCTATAGTATATATAAAATGCAACGTCTCTCTGTCCGTCTGTCTGTCTGTTCGTCCGTTAGTGCGCTTATTGACTGGAGAACCCACTTATCCGATTCACGTGCTTTTTTTAAAAAAATATATTACGTATGTTCTCTGGCCAGGTTATAGGATATATTTTAAATTACCTTAGGTGACATAAGGAATAAGCAGTGACGATAATAGTGAAATCAAGTCGAAGAAAAGTTTTTGCCGCTAACGCGTTTCTCTCGCAGTACACTGCATAAAGCATTAAATATGGAACAATATCATGTAGCACGTGTTTATATAAATTTATACATATGTTCTATATAATTCGATATAAGCCTAGATAATGGGAATAAGGTGAGATAATGGGAGATAAGGAGAAATAATGGGAGATAAGTCGAGATAAGCCTCGATAATGGGAGATAAGGTGAGTTATGGGAGATAAGTATAAATAATGGTAGATAAGGAAAATAATGGAAGATAAGCAGAGATAAGTCTAGATAATGGGAGTTATGGTGAGATAATGGAGATAAGAAGAAATAATGGAGAGATAAGGAGAAATAATTGGAGATGAACAGAGATAAGCCTAGATAATGGAAATTATGTAGAGATAATGGGAGATAAGGAGAAATATTGGGAGATAAGGTGAAATAATGGGAGATATTTTATTACGTTGGGTAACATAAGGAATAAGCAGTGACGATAATAGTGACTCAAGTCCACGCGAGCGAAGCCGCGGGCACGGCTAGTATATATATATATATATATATATAATATATATATATAAATATGTAATGTATATATATATATATATATATATATATATATATATATATATATATATATATATATATATATAATATATATATGTATATATATGATATGATTTTTATTTAGCATTTTTCACTGCCCACTATTTATACTTCTGTAAGAATTACATTATTTACATAATAGTTAGATTATATTGACCGAATGTTCAACCAATGGCTTTGTACTCTATTTTAAGTTGTTTACTTTACTTTCGCACAGATAGCCGACGCACACGAGCTTTAGGTCAGCGTATCGTGGCGTGAATTTGGAGCTAATAAAGCATAAAGATTCTATGTTACGACGAATACCTTTTAAAGCATGTGCTATATATATGTTATAAGTGGTATTTGAGGCGTGCGCCTATAATAATACCCAGATACTTCAATTTTTTCTGAGCGTCATTTATTTTGATTGGTACACTGATTCCGTTGATGGTAAACTTCTTAGTGATGATAATTCCTTCACATTTAAAAGTATTTAATGTTATTTTCCAGTGCTTTAGCCATGGTAGTATGCTATTTAGATGGTTGCAGATGTGCGCTCTTGCAGCATTCGCGTAATACGAATGTGCGTAGATGATCGCATCATCTGCAAGTAATCCAATTTTTGTTGATATGTATATAGGAAAATCGGCCATATATAAATTATAATGTTTCGGGGCTAAGACAGAACACTGCAGTATTCCCGATTTGATACTCTTGGACGTCGATAGAGAATTCCCACTCTTACCTTAAATGTTCTTTTTGTTAAGTATGTCTATAGTAATGTAATTATGTATGGCGATAGGTTATGTAAAGTTAGTAGTTTGTATGTTAGTTCTGAAGAGGATTTAGATTCATTCTATGATGATGTTACTAAGGCTATGGAATACACCAAATGCCACTTCACACTTTTGGTAGGAGACTTTAATACCAAAATAGGAAAAAAGGACCACGAAGCTGAAGGGTGTATCGGAAGTTATGGCTTTAGGGAAAGAAATCCTCGAGGAAAAAAATCCATAAACTTTTCACTCCAAAATAGTCTACTCATCATGGACACGTTTTTCAAAAAACACCCAAATTGAGAGAGGGGAATAAAAGTCTAAAAATTTTAGGATCCAAATTATCTACGGGAAAAAAAATATACAAAAACTAAAGAACGAAGATGGAAGAGTGATAACGGATAGGGAAGAGATTATGAATATTGTTCAAGATTTTTATAAATAGAGGTACAAAAACACTAATAACGACACACCGTATGAGATTCCACATATTTAAAATCAAGGTTCAGAAAATATTCCCGAAATAACAGAAGATGAGATCATACAAGTCTTGAGTGAGATGAAAAATAATAAGTCTCCAGGTGAGGATGGCATTTTGGTTGAAGCCATAAAGCTGGCTGGACCCACTGTCATCTAGCCAGAACACAAGATAACAGATGAACTAGGCAAATGTTGGAATGGCGACAAAGACAAGAAGCGTGTAGGAATAGAGAAAGACCTCCCACCAGATGGACCGATGATCTGAGAAGAGTAGTGGGAAACTGGATCCAAAAAGCCCAAGACCGGTTTAACTGGCAAGGTTAAGGGAGGCCTATGTCCAGCAGTGGACGCTAAGGGTTGATATATGATGATGCTGATGACCATTAGCAACGATTCAAGACCAACGAGAATCACCTTTTCCGTACACGCACCACTCTTCACCATTCATTCATGCATATTATTTATTTTGTATGTTTACCAAAAATGGTCACCATCAATCTAAGACGATATTTGCCTCTATTTTGTGCACTATTTTGATCTCAGTTATTTTTAGTATTTATTTGTGTTATATTTCAAGTCAGGTTTCCCCTGTGTACGTCAATATAGATATAATTGTGGTAATTTTCGGCTTTTTTTTTTTTTCCAAAATTTTTCGGTGCTTGAGTTGCCATACGCACTTCTAAGTTAATATCTATCGATGCCGAGATATTTAAATTTCATTTATTGTTAAAAAAGTTTTTCATTAATGGTGAGCTTATATCTTAACGGTGTTTTCGATACTGTCATTCGTTAAATTAGTAAAGTAACGTTTGAACATCGCATTCATTCTCCACTATAAGCATGGCGTCGTCAGCATAACATAGTATTTTTATTTCGTTATCTCTAATTCTACAAATGCTCTGGTGCCTAATTATTTTAACACGTAGGCTGCAACGTTTTTGGTCTAGCTACTTAAAACACATTCTTTTTGTAAAATTCAACTTTATTCATCAACATAGTCGCTTTCAAGAGCAATACAATCCGTCCAATGCTTTTCTAGCATTTCTATACCTCTCTTGTAGAAGGATTTGTCATCAAAATAGGCCTCAGTTTCGGCGATAACTTGCTCATTGGAGCCAAATCTCTTTCCTGTAGCTGGGGGCCAAATCTGGAGAATACGGTGGATGAGGAAGTAATTCGAACTTCAATTCATGCAATTTTGCCATCGTAACCATTGACTTGTGACAAGTTGTATTTTTTCTTGTTCATTTAGGGCTTTGTCTTTGCGATTTCTGCCTTCAAACGCACCAATAACTTTATATAATATTTGCTATAGATGGTTTTTTTCCCTTCCCAGCATAGTCGATGAACATTATTCTATGCGCATCCCAAAATACAGACCTTCCCAACCAACTGTTGTGTCTTTGGTCGCTTCCGGCGGCTTTCACCGGCTGCTGTCCACTCATCTGACTGCCAATTTGATTCCGGCGTGCAGTGGTGGATTCATATTTCATCCATTGTCACATATAGCATGAAAAAATACTTTTAATTGTTCTTAAACAGGTCCAAACAACGCTCAGAATCATCAACACGTTGTTGTTTTTGGTCCACTTTGAGCAAACGCGGTACCCATTTCGAACGGAGCTCTCGCATGCTCAAATATTCATGTAAAATATGGCCAACATGTTCTTTTGATATCTTTAGGGTGTCAGCTATCTCACGCAATTTCAATTTACGGTCATCCAAAACAATTTTGTGGATTTTTTTTATGTTTTCCGTGTAACCACCTCATTTGGGCATCCATGAGTGATTTTCCAGGGGCAGAGTCACCGTAACACTTATCAAGCCATTACTGTGCTTAAACGGTATTTTTTCCCATCAAAAAAGAGTGTTTAATCAACACATGAAATTCGTGTTTTTCCATTGTTTTGAAAATATCAAAAGTAGCGTCACTAAAACTACTGTAACTTGTAAACTAATCGTCGAAATGCCATGAAATTTTGACACTTATCGTTTAAAGGTTGGTACTTCGTAAATATCATATGGATTTTTTGAAAACAAGAGCAACATCTATGTGTCAGATCAAACATCTTTCAGCTTACGTGTTATCTATTATTGTTTTGTAAAGTAGTAGGCCTAAGAAGTCTCCTGAGCAACTTGCTCTTTCTACCGCTATTGGCCATTCATTTTAGCTTTGATGTCCTTTTTAAGTAAATATTTTCTAGGGTTTTTATTGATAGTGTCATGCTACATATCTTTAGAAAAGAAGTCTTTTAGTTTTACTTGATCGAATACTTTTTCTTCACTCGGTAAGTTGATTTGTGATTAAAATGTCATCCATACAATTATTTGTCACAACTTTTTGAAATACGTGTTCACAAAAACTGAACTAAAATTATAAACAGGATTTAATAACCTTTAACATAGAATAAACTTTTGTATAGCAACAATTACCAATATCCAAATATTATCCAAAAACCCAATTTGAGGAATGCTTGCACAGGTAAATGTATAATATTTAAATTCGCTTACCCGTGCCGATTAAATCGGCTCGTCTCTGTCAGCAAATTGTGTTTACAATCCGATAATGGATTTGCACCGGCTAATTGCGAAATTCTTAGGATTATCGATGGATTGGTATGTACGTTCCTATAGGAGAGTTTTTGCGGTATTAGATCTCAGAGATAAAAACACATTTAAATATAAAACCGGAACAATTCATCGAGCGAACGTGTTTCGTTCAGCTTTGTCAAGTAACAAAATTGTGCCTGTTTCTTGGTGAATAGTGAGGCTAGGCCACTTAGTTGGAGGCATCAGTAGGTCAACTTAGCACAGTAGCCTAGCCTGAATTTTTAGTCTTTTTATAATATTTTAAGTGAATACGTATTAGTCGTGTTTTTGTGTGTTCTAGGTTCGAAAATCTTCTGTCCGGTTATACCCGACAGCCTGTAGCAGTTTTTTGACAAATCCCGTGGCAACAGTAGAAACCATTGTACCAAAAAGTAAAAGAGTACCAATCAAAAATCCAATAAAAATAAAAAGTTTACGTATACATACATGTAGAGTACAGATCTAATAAGGGTACATACTCGAAAAAACCGAAGATTCGCATGAGTCCACGTTGTCCAACTACATCACATTAGTACGACGTTCAACCTTCTCGTATTAACCTCCTCAAGAAGACTTTTATATGGAGCACTTTGTCCTTTTGGAATGAATTGCTTAAGACTGTGCTTCTCACCGTCTAATCTCTAGAGATTCAGTTCAACGTGAATCACCTGGTGTGTTGAATTGTTACTTATAACCACAAACATTAAGGTTTCGAGGCTCCAGAGCTTCCCCTCCTTGGGAGTAGATATAGCTTTTGATAAAAAAGCAGATTCCAAAGTTACGTCTAAACTGGTAATAGAAGTTGTTCTCAGGACAGAAATAGTTAACTGTGTTGGCCGCTAAACTGACATGAGTTTCGCAGAGAACAGGTGCACTTAATTTAGTTTCGAGTTTAAACCTTGTATATCGTAAAAATCTACTTTAAAAATTTAGATCTCCTCATGTTAACTTCTTCGAACAAGCACCCACCTAGTGATCCACACGGATTTTTTTTACCTCCGGAATTTTTTTGACCTGGGACCATCATCATGTTATTCTCTTTTCATAGCGAAGTCCGGAGTCATCGGCACGGCCACGAAACGTTAGCTAGACATCAAAAAGGCTTCTGGCGCTGACGGAATACCTGCCATAGTTCTCAAAAACTGTGCAAGGAAACTAACACCAGTTTTCTGTAGACTTTTTAACCTATCCTAGAGAAAGGGAATATTTCCGTCCTGCTGGAAGTATGCCACGGTTGAGCCGATACCTAAAAAAAGGCAAGAAGACCTTGCCAAATAACTACCGACCAGTCGCACTGCTTTCAATAATATCGAAAGTCATGGAAAAGGCTATCAATCATCAGCATCTTCTAAAATATCTTGAACGATTCAATATTATTAGCGATCACCAATATGGTTTTCGTAAACATAGATCAACAGGAGATCTTATGTAACACATGTTTGGAACAACGCAACTGAACACTTAGGAGAATCTCGAGCGGTTGCTCTTGACATATCCAAGGCATTCGACAGTGTTTGGCACGCTGGACTGTTGGCTAAGCTACGCTCTTGTGGTATGTCTGAAAGGTTCTGTTTGTGGCTCTCATGTTTCCTCAGAGAGCCTTCTTTACGAGTGGCGGTCTTTTTAATACCTTGACTATCAACGCCAGTGTGCCCCAAAGCTCCATACTGTCTCCTACTCTCTTTCTCATTTATATAAACGATCTGCTGGAAAAGACCGGGAACCCAATCTACAGCTTTGCAAATGACAGTACGCTTGTCTCGTCATTCACCTTGAACGCTCGGACATCGGCTGCTCAGGCGAATATCCGCAGACAGCAGGAGATCGTTCAACTTAAGAAAAACCTGGAAGAAATTCTATCTTGGGGTGACAGTGACCAAGTGGAATTTAACGCTACAAAAACCTAGACGGCAGTTTTTTCTAAAAATGTTAACGTTGCTGAACCCGACATAGTTATGTCAGGGCACTCCATTCCCCTAGTATCGTCGCTCAATTTGTTGGGCGTTAGTTTGGGAGCAAATATGTCCTGGCATGAACATGTTGCAGGCATAGCAAGGAGAGCTTCTCAAAAGTTGGGAATATTATTTCGAACCAGAAAGCTTTACACCCCACAACAACTGTTAATTCTTTACAAAGCTCAAATTCGACAAACAATGGAATACTGCTCCCACGTTTGGGGCTCCGCTCCCAAACATACACTGCATTTGTTGGATTCTGTTTTAGAGAAGAACTGTCCGTCTGATTGGAGACCCGGAACTGACCGGCAGCCTTGATTCGCTGGAACATCGAAGAACGGTTGGCGACTTGAGTCTGTTCTACAAGCATTTTTCATGGAAAGTGTTCGAAGGATGTAGCCCGTTTAATTCCTCCCAAAGCGGTGCATGTTAGAAATACACGTCGCGCTAGTGCGTCACATTCGTATGAGGTTCAGCTTGTTACTCCGCGTACAACGCTTCTCAAACAGTCTTTTATATGGAGAACATCATCCGTTTGGAATAATTTGCCCAGCGCTGTGTTTCCTACCGAGTACAATTTACAGCGATTCAAGAACAACGTGAATCGCTTTTTTCCGCACACATGCCGCTCCTGGAGCGCTTTAGGGACTTCCCTGCAGCACGTGTGCTAGACCCATAAAAAAAAAGCTCGTAAGAGAAACTTTTTACAGCCTAAGAAGCAATGTCATCACACCAGGTGATGCCTGGAAAGATGTGGGCACCATATGATTTGTTCCTTTTAGCCACCTTCTACGACCGGCAGGTGGTATTTAGTTCCGCACCACTACGAAATAATAATTACATGAATCATGGAATTCTTTCAAATTAGATTCGAGTTCAAGAATCAGGAATTAGGAGCGACACGCGTGCGGAGAAAGCGATTCACGTTGTTCTTAAATAACTGTAAATTGTACTCGGTGGGAAACACAGTCCTGGCAAAGTATTCCAAAGAGATGATGTTCTCCATATAAATGACTGCTTGAAAAGCGTTGTACGAGGAGTAACAAGCTGAACCTCATACGGATGTGAAATATTAGCATGACGTGCACTTCTAACATGCACCGCTCTGGGAGGAATTAAACGGGCCACATCCTTCGAACACTTTCCATGAAAATACTTGTAGAATAGGCTCAAGTCGCCAACCGTTCTTCGATGTTCCAGCGAATCAAGGCCACCTGTCAGTTCCGGGTCTCCAATCAGACGAACAGCTCTTCTCTGAATAGAATCCAACAAATGCAGTGTATGTTTGGGAGCGGAGCCCAAAACATGGGAGCAGTATTCCATAGTTGGTCGAATTTGAGCTTTGTAAAGAATTAACAGTTGTTGTGAAGTGTAAAGCTTTCTGGTTCGAAATAATATTCCCAACTTCTGAGAAGCTCTCCTTGCTATGCCTGCAACATGTTCATGCTAGGACATATTTGCTCCCAAATTAACGCCCAACAAATTGAGTGACGATGTTGGAGGAATGGAGTGCCCCGACAAAACTATATCGGGTTGAGCAACGTTAACTTTTTTAGAAAAAAACTGCCGCCTGGGTTTTTGTAGCGTTAAATTCCACTTGGTTACTGTCACCCCAAGATAGAATTTCTTCCAGGTCTTTGTTAAGTTGAATAACTTCCTGCTGTCTGCGGATATTCGTCTGAGTAGCCGATGTCCGAGCGTTCAAAGTAAATGAAGAGATAAGTGTACTGTCATCGGCAAAGCTGTAGATTGGATTTTCGATCTTTTCCAGCAGATCGTTAATATAAATGAGAAAGAGAGCAGTAGACAGTATGGAGCCTTGGGGTACACCGGCGTTGATAGTGAAGGTGTTGGAAAGAAATCCGTCGACTGCCACTCGCAAAGAACGCTCTCTGAGGAAACATGAGAGCCACAAACAGAACCCCTCAGACATACCATAAGAACGTAGCTTAGCCAACAGCCCATCGTGCCAAACACGGTCGAATGCCTTGGATATGTCAAGAGCAACCGCTCGAGATTCTCCCAAATGTTCAATTGCGTTGTTCCAAACATGTGTTACATAAGTCAGGAGATCTCCTGTTAATCTATTTTACGAAAGCCATATTGGTGATCGCTAATAATGTTGAATCCCTCAAGATATTTTAGGAGATGCTGATTGATAGCCTTTTCCATAACTTTCGATACTATTGAAAGCAGTGCGATTGGTCGGTAGTTACTTGGCAAGGTCTTCTTGCCTTTTTCAGGTATTGGCTGAACTGTGGCACATTTCCAGCAGGAAGGAAATATTCCCTTTCTGTAAGATAGGTTGAAAAGTCTACAGAAAACTGATGTTAGTTCCCTCGCACAGTTTTTGAGAACTATGGCAGGTATTCCGTCAGCGCCAGAAGCGTTTTTGGTTTCTAGCTTCATCAAAATACGTTTTATGATACGCTGCCTGAAGACAATATCGGGCATCCTTGACTGCACTATGGGAATATTAGGTGGTGTTTTTCCTTGGAAATCGACAGTAGAATGTGAAGCAAAGAGTTCAGCCAACAAGTTCGCTTTCTCAACAGGTGTCGTTGGCCGTGTGAGTGGTGGTATGGTGGATTTGGTGAAATTTTGACTAACTGCCATAGCGACTGACCAAAAGGACCTGAAATTGTCGGGACAAGCGAGAAGTTTGTTTCTAATCCGTTGATTGTGTGCCTCCTTGGTTTCGTCGATAATTTCTTTGCATCTGTTCCTGGCACGAACAAAGGTGTTACGATTTATGGTGTTAGGATTTTCATGCCAATGTCTGTATCCAAGATGTTTAGAAGCAACAGTTTCTTTTGCATTTTCGGTCAAACTAAGGCTTGCCGTTGGAAGGGCATTTCTTCGAAAAAGGGATGTAAGCCTCCATACCCGGCCAAAATAACATCGAAACCTCCTTGGCGCAGTCAGATAAGTCATCGGATCGAAAACAAACGTCTAACCAAGGGAAAGTTCGAAAATATTCCATGAGATCTTCCCATTTAGCAGATTTGTAGTGCCAAATCGTGCGCGGTTTAGGCGCCTCTCTGTCACTGGTTGGTAGGATACTCTATGTCGATAATAGTTTATGGTCGGAAGAACCTAATGGTGGATTTACTCTGACCGTGTAAATCTCCGGATTGGTGGTTAAAAACAGATCAAGAAGACTGGCGAACTCCCCGTCTCGATCAGGGATCCGTGTTGGTTCGTCAATAAGCTGAGTTAAGCCACAACTGTTTGAAAAGGATTCGGCTTCACGACCTTGTTCATCGGTAGTATTTGAATACTTAAGCCAGTTGATGTTGTGGACATTAAAGTCGCCCAGGATGGCAATTTCGGCATTTGGATATTTAATTTGTAAATCATCGATGGTGTCTGCAAGAGAAGCGAAAAGTGTTCTAAAGTTAGTCTCTCTTGGTGGTCGATACAGGATACAGATGAACCTTGTGGTTGGTTGAGTCGTTATTTTTAACCACATCACATCAAAGTTTGGGGGCTCCAGACCCTCTTCTCGTTGGCATGAGTGGTCTCTTCTGACAAAAAGACAGATTCCAAAATTACGCCTAAATCGGGAATAGAAGTCGTACCCAGGATAAAGATAGTTAACTGTGCTGGTCGATGAACTGACCTTGGTTTCACAGAGAGCGAGTACATGAGGTTTATTTGATTGCAGGTGTTGATGCACTGAATTTATGTTCGAGTTTAAATCTCGTATGTTGCAAAAAATCCATTTTTAAAATCTGATCTCTGCATGTCGACGCACCTGAACCAGCCCCCACCCGGAGATCCGAACGGGGGGCTATTTTACCTCCGGAAATCTTTGTATTCAGGTGCCTCATCATGCTATATGGTCCCACAGTCCGGGACATCGGCACAGCCACGAAACGTTAAGCAACTGTATTCACACCCAGTCTTGTGATCTAAGATTCTTTTGTGATCTAAGATTCTTTTGTGATCTAAGATTCTTTTGTGATAAAGATAAACTTTTCCTAGATACTACCATATTTTTGAGTTAAACTAGCTAATTACTTTAATGTTGCTTTATAATAAATTATAATATGTTAGAAATCTTTTATTACTATAAATGTTATGACAACTCCCATAAATACAAATCCATACATTGTTAAACCACACATGGCAAATGACTGCTTTTTGCAACAGTATTAGCAAATTGTTCCATTATCTATGGGCATATTGCCATAAATCGTTAATGACTACACAAATGTATACTGTTCGTAATAAAGCATAACATATATAATAATGACTATTGTATATTGACCACATTTAGATAATTTGTAAATTCGTAAATTCCATTTAATAATTGTAAGCATATGTATTTCTTTTTGTAAAACATGCACCACAGACTATTGAGTACAGGGTTACCCATAGTATTTCCTTTACTTCTGGAGATAGGGAGTTATATTTTTCACAGTACTATGTTTATTTAATTTTTTTTTAAAACATCAGATTGACGTTTATGGTATTACAATCTGGTCATCTTGACCAATGAGCAATTTTAATCTAACCTAAATTATTAACATGCATACAGCTTAAACTAAGGTATACTCAACAGCGTCCTTAGTGTTCTAATATTTTTGCACACTATGTTTAAAAACACGCGTGCACTTTCGCACTGTACTCTGCTTTTTTATCACTGCACTACCTCAAAAGGTTTAAGTCTCCTCAGTCATCTTTCCAGACCAGTGGTGTCGAGTAACTGGATGGCCTCAACATTTTCATGATGATGTAGTCGTATTTCGTGGCTTCTGGCATAGTTCCTGATTATCTCGTCAACAGTCTCCATACCCAGGTCTCGATGGAGGTAGCTGTTTCTAACATACAAAGAAGCGTTTGTAATGCTTCTTAGTAATTTGTTTTGAAAGCGTTGGATTATTATTCTGTTGCTCCTTTTGGTGCACCCCCATATCTGTACACCATACGTCCATACTGGTCTAAGCACTTGTTTATACAACAAGATTTTATTTTGGAGAGACAGAGTGGAGTTTGTGCCAATCAACCAATACATTTTCTTAGGTTTTATTTTTAGTTCTTCTTTTTTCATTTTTACATGAAGTTTCCAACATAGTTTAGCATCTAACATCATACCCAAATACTTGGCTTTATTTGCATAAGGAATATTTTGTCCGTTGATGTTTACAGGAATTTGTACTATTTTCTTATTGGTAAAATCGACTTGCACCGATTTTGCTTCGTTTAATTTGATTCTCCATTTTCTTGTCCATGCTTCTATTTTAGTGACTGCTTCTTGTAGTTTTACAGTTGATTCTATATTATTGTTCCCAACAGCCAAGATGGCAGTATCATCTGCAAATGTGGCAATAATGTCATTTTCTGGTTGTGAAATATCACAAGTGTATAACAAGTACAGAGTCGGACCCAGTACACTACCCTGTAGCACCCCTGCTTTAATTTCTTTCAGTTCAGAGTAGGCTTCTTCTTGTTTTACACGAAAGTATCTGTCTGTTATGTATGAATGGAGTATTTCAGTAAGTTGTTTTGGTAGATATTTTTTAAGTTTCTGCTTTAATCCTTCATGCCAAACCTTGTCAAAGGCCTGGGCGACATCAAGGAAAACTGCAGAACAAACTTATTTCTCTTCAAGCGCTGCTTCTATTACTGATGTTATTTTGTGTATCAGGTCTATAGTAGAGTGCTTTCTTCTAAAACCAAATTGATGAGTTGGAACTAGCTTTTTTCTCTCAATTATGGGTTCTGATCTTTTATATAACAACTTTTCAAACAATTTTGATATTACAGGCAATAATGATATCGGTCTGTATGATGTTTTTTCATGTAGTGTTTTTCCAGGTTTTGGAATCATGATTACTTCTGCAATTTTCCATAAGCTAGGTACATATCTCAATCTAAATGATGCGTTGATCAAGTTTGTTAGTTTTATTATGGCTTTTCTTGGAAGATTTCTTAACACTTCTCCAGTTATTAGATCAAACCCCTGGAGCTTTCTTCGGGTTGATGTTCTCTTTAATTTCTTTTAAGACTTCTTTTGGAGTGGTAAATTGAATATATTCCTCTTCTTGTTGTGTTTATTTAAAAATCATCTAGAATTATGCAAATTAGCATCAAACAGTAGTAAGGGTCCCAGAGTTTTACTTACATTTTACCTGTAATGCAGCAGTTCAGAACTTTATTGGAATATCTGGCATCAGCCTAATATTCACAATCTCTTATGTTTGAATACAATAGGAAAACGATCCTTTTTTGTTGTTTGGGCTACATAGTCTGAAATAGTTCTGGTCAGTGGTGGTCAGGTATTATTTGCGAATAGTACGAATAAAACAGTTTTATAATGTTTAAATATTTATTAGAAAAAAAATTACATTTTATAATGAAACATTATTAATTAAAAAATATACAAATGAGGAAGTCAAACAGCAATGAAAATAGTATTAGCAATCTTCGATCTTCGACATGCTTGAAAAACTATCATGGTCCGACTCATTTAAATTTACATGTATAATTAGAGGTTCAACAATGACATCTACAGCCATGTCCGCAGTCCACATTTTATCTTCCACCCTCAATACATGCTCGCCGCATTTTTGCTAATTTTCTGTGGAAACATTAGATAAGGCATTCTGAAAAAGGTTTTTGTACGTCTGCTAATTTATAGGTCGTATTGTTCCTGGCGACTTCACCTTTAACCTGTGCCCATATCAGTTCTATCGGATTGAGCTCGCAATGATATGGTGGCAGGCGATAAACCGTAATATTACATTTTCCCCATTTCGTCGATGACGAAACTTGTGTACTTGTTTTTATTTTTGGGAACTTTAAGCTTTACAAGTCCTAATAATTCTCTCTTGACGCTGTCGTTTGGAAATAAAATGTTTTTTTTCGGTCATCCAAGATTAGATGTCCTTTTTTCAGCCAACGCAAGGTTGGAACTCGTTCTAATTTTTTATAATGGTAGCTTGCGTTATCCATTACAATAACAGAACTGCTTGGTATTAAGTCTATCATCTGCGAAAACTAATCTTCAAATATGTCGGAATTCATATCTTCTTGATAATCTCCTATTTTCTTGGATACGAATGTTGAAAGATCTACTTTCGCTTTCAATATGCGTAATGGTTAACCTACGTTCCTTATCAGATGGCGGTTTAAGACCAGTAGAGAGACCTTGACCACTGAATGCTTGTCAAGCATTTTTGATATTCCCATCTTGTCAAAATGTTTTGACTATGTACCCTTCATTTATCCACGTCTCATCTAAGTAATACATCCTTTTTCCTTCAGAGCGAGCTTTTCTAACTTTCCTTAAATAGTCTCTTCTCCAGTGCACCACTTTCTATCAATAAAGATTTTCTTTCACACTTTTTCCACTAAAAATTCATACCTTTTGAAACACTCCATAGTTTTACTTTACTCATTTTTGGTATTTCTGGGTGGCTTGACACTTGTGCATACTACTCTAAATATGTATATCCTAGTTGGGGCAACAGAAAGGTATGTAAATAAAATGATTGGATCGGCAATAAAACTTCGTTACAAAAGAGCATTTTTACCTGAAAAATACCTGGGAATAGATAGCACGCCTCTGTTACAGAACCGCCGCATAGTGGGAAGAAAAAAAACATTTCCGTTCAAAAATCCCTACAGACCTCAAATTTCTTCGGATTATTTTTTTAAATCATCGTAAGAAAATTTAGAAAAGAACTTTTTAGCCATATTTTACAAATATATATTTTAATTGGCCATTTTACGCCAATATTGTGATCAGTCCGAGAAAAAAATACTATTGACCAGACATATATATTCCTACGTATTTTTGGTAACCGATTCCAAATATGATATCCGATTTGCTAATAAACCTATTAAATTCGAGTAATGGTCCAAAAACGGCCTTAAAGTGGTCAAAAATCGTCAAGTTAACAATAATAACGAGACATACACATTATTTTAGTCACTGAATCTGGATATGATATCTGATTTGCTCGAACACGTATTGATTTCGAATTAAGGTCCAAAAATGGCCTCAAAATGGTCAAAATTGGTCAAGTTAGCAATAATAATGAGACATACATATTCCGATATATTTTTAGCCATTGAATCGAAATACGATATCTGATTTTCTCATACATCTATTGAATTCCGTTAGCGTCTAAAAATGGGCTCAAAATGGTCAAAAGTACATTTTATCTATCTTGCAATCATGCATTCGAATATTGTGGGGTACTTAGTTAACGTGAGCCCCCGTACCTCCAATGACTCTGTGTGATTGGTAACCGCGAGTCCCTTTGCCTCTTACGACTCAGGGTGCTTGATTAACGTGAATCCCTTTGCCTCTCACGGCTTGGGATGCTTGATTAGCTTAAGTCTCCTTGCCTTTCACGGCTCAGGGTGCTTGATTAACGTGAGTCCCCTTGTCACTCACTGCTCGGAGTGCTTGATTAATGTTAGTCCCCCTGCCCCTCACAGCTTGGGATGTAAAAATGATGAAGAATATTTTTATGAGATTGAAAATTTTACCGACTAAAAAACAGATTAAAGTAAATTTTTTAGTTATTAAAATAAAAATTTGAAGGTCAGTAAACAACTCACTTAGTTCTTGCGGGCTGACAAATTAAAATCCCCGTAAATGTACACTAATAAAAAGTTCTGAAGAAAAAATGTCTTGAAAAATTTAAAATATCATCTTGCGTTCTCACTTGTATATTGCTTATATATTTTCATGGGCATTTTGATTGCAAGAGAACACTATTATGCAAATTATTCATTCTTATGTAAGTTATAATTTTTTTTTTCAATTTTTCACTTTTTTTATTGGATTTTTTCAAAAATAAAATTAAATTTCAATTCTTAGAAAAAATTTAGATCGATTATGTCTTAAAAATTTTTACTTTATTAATTTATATCTTAGCACTTCACCTACAATAAAGTTTTAGATGACAACCAGATATAAAAAGTCTCTCCTCTTGGCCTTTTTATGATTTAATCAGTTAGGTTATGTTAGGCTTAAGGCTCTTTATGTATTTAATTCTGCTCCTTTATGACCTTGAAATCGTATAGATATATGAGCAAATCAGACATTAGACTTGAATTTAGTGACCAATATTACGTCGATATAACATATTTGATCATTTTTGAAACATTTGGATTCAATGACTGAAAATACATCGGA
The DNA here is from genome assembly GCA_019049505.1 of Pachyrhynchus sulphureomaculatus. Classification (NCBI taxonomy): domain Eukaryota; kingdom Metazoa; phylum Arthropoda; class Insecta; order Coleoptera; family Curculionidae; genus Pachyrhynchus; species Pachyrhynchus sulphureomaculatus. Next base: position 73,698,332 of record CM032453.1, on the reverse strand, counting down.
CTATGTTTCCTGACTTAACCAATTTTTGGACCTTAATTCGAAATCAATAGGTGTACGAGCAAATCAAAAATCATAGTTGGATTCAGTGACTAAAAATACATCAGAATATGTATTTCTGGTTATTATTGTTAACTTGACGACTTTTGACCACTTTGAGGCCGCTTCTGAACCATTATTCGAATTCAATAGGTTTATTCGCAAATTAGATATCATATTTGGATTCAGTGGCCAAAAATACGTAGGAATATATATGTCTGGTCAATAATAAACCAATATTAAAGTCAATAGTATTTTTCCTCGGATTGATCTATTTTTTCTCTCAGTATTTGCGTAAATTAGCCATTTAAATATATAATTTCCAAAATATGGCTCTTACGATGATTAAAAAAAAATATGGTGATCTGATGAAATTTGAAGCTTGTAGGGATTTTTGAACGGTAATGTTTTTTTTTCTACTTACTGTGTGCCGGTCAGTTCATTTGCATTTTTATCACTATCAGTTTCAAATAAACAGAGTATATTCTCTGAATACTACTTAGTATATATCACCAGTACACCAAATACTTTATTTTGGCACTTAGTCTAAAAGTGTAGGTGGTGATATATACCGAGTAGTGTTATTGTGATTCGACATTCCCAACATAGTTTTCTCTTAATGTTTAATTTAGGATATTAAGTTTTCAATTTTTGAGCATTTTTTGTAGCTTTGTCATTTTGAAATTTATTTAAGTTCTAAAATATTTTTTAATTATAACTGATTAGTGTAGTTCTTTCACCGGCATTTGTGTTTTTTTTCGAGGTAATATTGTTTGCTCTATGAATTAAGTCTATGTTAGGTTTTATATATTTATGGCCATTTAACATCTCTTCATCTTCAGGTGACACTTTTATCAGCAAACTGACGCACAAAACTCTTTATTATAACTGGACCTAATATAAATCACATTATCAATGGATAGTTTGTCTCCATATAAAATTTTCGACTAAAAAAACATAAATTTAGCCCATATTCTGAATATCTACTCCCTAAATATTTATAAATCTAATGAAAGGAAGCTGTAATGATTCCTAGTAAATTACTTTATAAGATTTCCACCTCAGTCATCGATTAATATATTCCTAAAACTTCAATTAATGAAAAATGTATTAGTTGATACAATCATGTACACAACAAAATATTAACCTAAAAAATAAATTGACAAAATATTATAGATGGTGGGGCCTATAGTCTCATTATGACAAGTACTGTGAAGTTAGAAAAGAAACAAAATATTTTATTGAAGTCTGTTATATATTTTTGTAAGCAGCATTTTTGTAACACTGAGAAAGTTATTCCCACAAATGTTAAGTATTTTTGGTCTTTCGTTAAAGAACATTGATCTGGCAGCGGATTTCCTAAAATAATGAGTTCTAATGGTTGCGATATGGAAGACTCATTTGGAATCCTGCTATAAATATCATTTTAGTATTTCTTACTCCAACATCATTTTTCAAAACAATGCAGTACGTTCGTATCAAAAGTTTACTCTATTTGAAATTGAAAGTAAAATAATTTTTTCAGACGTTAATAAGGAAGCAGATCCTGATGGGACACCACCGGTTCTGTTTGAAGAGGTGTAAGGATGTCTTATTAGAATCATTATGGATCTTTTTTTCAATTGTCTTTGGGTTGTGTATCTTTTCCCTTGATCTGGAAAGAAGTCTTTTTTTCTTCTTCTTCTAACAGTGCTTCATCCGTTCCGGACATTAACGATTAAGAGCTATTCTTTTGCCTGGACCTCTTTTTGCTTCAAGGTTGCCTTGAAGTATCGGTTGCAAAGCTCTATACCAGTAACAACTGCTTTGTTGACCGTTCACGATTCGACTCAGTAAAGTAGAACAAAGAAGATATAGCAGCGCAACATTCTGACTTTCAGTTGCAGACTCAGATCTTTCGAAGTGAATAAGGTTCTCATTTGAAGGAATGCTACCCTGGCCTTTTCGACGTGACTTCTAATTTCTGCACCATAGCCCCATGTGTCATAGATTGTAGTACCCAGATAATTGAACATCCTCACCTACTCTACTACTGTGTTGTTAATTATCAAGGGCCCCCAGTTATGGGTTAGTTTTTTAGGAACTATCATTTACTTGGTTTTTGAAATATTGAGGGTAAGGCGATATAGTTCTGAATATTGGTGGACTCTTTCTACTAAGTTTTGTAGGTCTTCAATATTACCAGCTACAATGGCACTATCATTGGCATATCTGATATTGTTGATGTGCTGTCCGTTTACTTTTACACCGCTTTGTTCTGTCAGTGCCTCTTGGATTATTTGTTCAAATGAAATGTTAAAGAGGGTTGGGAAGAGAACACAGCCTTGACGGACACAGATCTTGACCTCATTTGACACGCGGCCGTCAATATTTACTTTCGCTTGTCGTCCCCAATAAAGGTTTCTAATTATTCTAATATCTTTTTGATCTAGCTCTGTAGTAAGTATCTTGATGAGTTTGTCGTGTCGGATGTTATCCGCCTTTTTTTTACTATTTTTAAATCCGGTAATAAAAAGTTTTGTCAGTAATGTCAAAAAATTTTAAAGCCATAACAACTAACGAGTTGAATCCTGAAAACACTTACTAATTGGTAAGCAACATAGCTTTTATAGCAGCACTCTACGGTTACCTATATTGCCATATTTGAACATTTGCTCATAAACAATATTAGACAAGGTTTTCAAGGGGTTGTTATTTATACCGATTTGGAGAAAGCCTTCGATAGTATATGTCTGTTGTCCTTCTAAAAGAGATAAAATTATTTGGGATCTCCGGGTTGTATTTACAATAGATTTTTTTGTTTACTTACAGGGCCGTGTGCAAAAGGTTAAAGGTGCAAAAGGTGCAACTTCGAGTGTAATTAATGTACTTTCGGATGTGCGTCAAGGATCTCATTTGGGACCAGTTTTGTTCTTAATTTTTGTAAGCGATATTGTGTCTATCCTTAAGCATTGTAGGTGTTGTTATACGCGGACGACCTCAAGTTTTATTGTTTAATAACAAACTTGGATGATTGCATTGATATGCAAAATGATGATGAATTTAAACATAAAAAAATCGACTAAGTACAAGTTGGACATGCGCAATTAGTGTTCCGTACGGTGATTGCTTTTAAAATAAAAAATTTGGTTACTCTAAATGAGTTTTCAATAAAGTTTATTTCCGATCTTTGTCGAAAACTTATGACCTTGAAATTTTTGATAAGTGATATTTTTCGTTCTTGCGGAATTTTTTCAAAATTTTTTTTTGATCAGTACTTTTTGAGATAAGGGGGACGACAGAGATTTTTTGTCATTTTTTAAAAATAACACAAAAAAAGTAGGCGCAAGTATTACATTATATATATTTTGAACTCGTGTTTTTTTACAAGCTTTCATTTGACACCCCTCTCGATGACCTGGTAAAAATTTATTTTTTTACTTCCAATTACATCCCTCGAGTTAAAATTTAACTTTCAAAATGACAGGGCTTTAATGGAACCATCAATTCCTATATTTGCGCCAAATTTCGACTTTTTTCGTCAAATAGTTTCGGAGAAAATCTGGTGTGATAGAAGACAGATGGTCAGATAAACGGACAGACACCGAAGGGATCTTATAAGTGTTCCGTACGCAATACTAAAAATGTAATGCTGTGCAAAGTTCCATATTGTATACCAAGTGTATAAGTATGCAATGCGGATTTTTTTTCTAAAAAAACATGATAAATTCGGAAGAATGATAAAAAGTGCTTTATTCAAAGTATGCTCCAACGCTTGTTATACAGTTTTCTCATCTTTCAGGCAATTTGTGAATACCACGCCAGAAAAATCTTCCCCTTTTGCTGCGAACCATTCATCGAACCATTTTTTCACATCTTCGTACGTACCAAAGCGCTGTTCAGCAAGTGCGTGACCCATCGATGCAAACAAGTGGTAATCGGAAGGAGCCAAGTCTGGTGAGTAAGCCGCATGGGGTAGAACTTTCCTGCCGAGTGCTTCCAACGTGTCGCGAACTGGTTTTGCCGTATGTGATGGAGCATTGTCATGAAGAAAAATGACTTTGTGTTGCCTCTTTCGGTATTCTGGCCTTTTTTCAAGCAGCGAACAGTTCAAATCGGTCAATTGTTGTTGGTGACGTTTAGTATTAATCGTTTCCCCAGGTTTTAACAGCTTATGATAGACCACGCCCCCCTGTCCCACCAAACACAGAGCATCGTCTTTCTGCCAAAGCGATTCGGTCTTGCCGTCGATGTGGAGAGTGCGCTTGGGTCTACCCATGATTTTTTGCGCTTGGGATTCTTAAAATAAATCCATTTTTCAGCCCCTGTAACTATACGATGCAAAAACGACTTCCTTTTGTACCGAGCGAGCAAAATGTCACACGTGTTTTTGCGCTTTTTTTCCATTTGCCTGTCGTTGAACTCATGTGGTACCCATCTACCGACTTCTGAATCTTTCCCATCTCTCGTAGCCGATTGGAAACAGCTTGTTGACTAACGCCCAATTGCTCGGCGAGTTGTTTTTTGTGTTTGCGAATCATCTTCGTCCCACAATGCTTGCAATTCCACATCTTCGTATTTTTTTTGGCGGTTTTCCACGTTCCTTGTCTGCAACATCGAAGTCACCATTTTTGAAACGCCGAAACCATCGTTCACACGTATCTTGCGACGAAGCATGTTCACCATAAGCTTCTCGAAGTAATAGGTATGATTCAACAGCAGTTTTCTTCGAATGAAAATGAAAAATTAATGCTGTCCGGGAATGCTCTTTATTCGGTATAAATTTCGACATATTGAACACAACAACACAACACTATGCACACACTTTTCCAATTTATCACTCGTGCGCGTCTGACACTTGTTGATGACACAACAAAATGGCTCAGTGTCAAATCTTTATAGCACAAACTGCATTGGTGCACCATCTGTTGTCTGAAATTCGCATTTCATACTTGTACACCTGGTAATTACTTCATTGGATATTATTTGCCAATGAAATTATATGTAATAGACATACAGACAATATTATTAAGGCTTGTCGTATATCAGGTTTTAAAAAACATCATTGTACATTCGTATTTGATACATACAAAGTTCTATACTTTGCTTTAGTTCGAAGCATATTGGATTGTAATTCTGTAATTTGTTCTCCATGATATAACTTAGGAGTACATGCCGACCGACTAAAGAGAGCGTAGAATAACTTTGCTCGTATACTTTTATGGAAAGATCATTTTCCTTACCACAATATCGATTATTCTACTCGATTATTGCTTCTTGGGATGGAAGATTTACAGAAATGACGCCACTTTTATTTTTATTTAAGATTCTTCGAGGTGATATCTGCTATCCGTTACTTTTATCTAAAATTTATTTTAGAATTCCTAGATCCAAACAACTATTTCATGTGAAAGTTCATCGCACCAACTACGACTTTGCTTCTTTGTAGATAAAATAAATTGCTTAATATAGATCTGTATTCTTTTAGTAATGTTGAAGCATCTAAAAATTATACCTATCATTAGTAACACGTCGTTTTTTAGTTATTATTATAGTTATATAATATATACGAGGGTTGTATAATAAATACCTGGCCTTGACAAGAATAAAAATATTTTTATGTGTAAAATTTATTTTATTTTTCTACATAGTCTCCTTTTAGCTCAATACACTTAGTTGAACGTTTTTCTATCTTCTGCATCCCATTAAAAAAAAACGATTTCTCGAATCCTTTAAAATAGGAGTTTGTTTCAGCAATCACCTCATCGTTTGACCTAAATTTTTTTCCGCCGAGCCATTTTTTTCATATTCGGAAAATAAAGTTTACCGTGGCGATGCATGGCACAAGTGTGCACGTTTGCATTGTCTTGATGAAAGAGAATTTTTTTTATTCTCCAAATGCGGACGTTTTTCTCGTTCTCTCGCTCTCGTTCATGGTTGAAACGATCCAATAAGTTGACATAGTACTCTCCATGAATCGTTTTGCCCTTTTCAAGGTAATCACGTGGATTATGCCGCGTGCATTCCAAAATACTGATGACTTTGTTGGCCGACAAAGTCGCCTTGGCCTCCTTTGGCGCCCGTTTGCCTCGGAAAACCCACTGTTCGGGCCTTTCTTTGGTCTCTAATATGCTGCGGTGAATCCATGTTTCATAAAGAGTTATGAATCGACACAAAAAATCATTTCGATTGGGTTTTAATATAGCCAAATATTCTTTTAAAGTTGGCACACGTGCGTGTTTATTGTCAATTTTGAACAATCGCTGCACCCTTCTTGCGGAAAGTTTTCTCATATCCAAATGCCCACAGTCTCAGCAATCTCACGCACTTTCACTCTTTGATCGTTTATCACTATATCGTGGATTTTTTCAATCATTTCTGATGTGGTGACCTCATTTAGACGACCTGGACGTTCTTCATCAAAAATGCAGCTGCGTCCGCGTTTGAATTTACCTATCCAATATTTTATGGTCGATAATGAAGGTGCAGAATCCCCATAAACTCCGCTGAGTTCCGCTTTTATCTCATCATTTGTTTTCTTTTTCAAAAACAAATATTTGCTTGATATTCAATTTTTTCAATTGTTGTAAAATCACAAAAGTTGTTCTATGTAAGTGGCTGCTATTCACAAACTAAACCACGCAGCGACTATTTAACTGATACAATATAAAATATAAACTTTAATAACTCGATCGGAAACAAGCCCGGTCTAAACAGCGAATAGACATATTTTTACAACATTGGGTATTAAAACTTTCACTATTTATTTTTAAGTTCACAAAATCGTAAAACTTAACACCCTCTAGGCTGTAGAAAATGTAAATTTTTAGAGAAAATTAGCGTCGGTCTTATTATCTTGGAAAAATATCTGTTATTTTACGGAAGCTCATTTTATTGACATTTGTCGGATTTACGTCACATGTTTGCTTGCATTAATATTATATTATTTATTGTCGTAAAGTAATAGTTATTATATAATTAATAACCACATAAAAGTTACTGTTTACTTAATATTTCATATTAATTAGAGATTTTTGGGATTTTCACAGGTTATGAAACAAAGAAAATACTCTTTTGCTAAAGCTTACGATTGTTTAAGAAAAAGAGATCATTTGGCAATATTGACAGTAAGCGTCAGAAAATGCTGTATAGTAGTTTTACAATACCTTGTATAATACTGTATTTTTTCTTCGGCTTTTGACTTAAGGGGTTAGTTTTGGGGTTGAAATCGAAAATAAAAAATAAAAAAATATATTACCAGGTCATTGAGTGGGGTGTCAAATGAAAACTTGTAAAAAGACGAGTTCCAAAAATATATAGATATAATGTAATAGTTGCACATACTTCTCCTTGCATTATTTTTATAAAAGTACGAAAAATCGCTATCCTTATCTGGAAAAGAACTGATCAAAAAATTTTGAAAAAATTCTGAAATATTCTCTACAGGGTGTAGACTGAACGAAAATTATCACGAGTGCATTACCTTTAATAATTTATCTGGTATATAAAAAAACGAAAATTTCAAGGCCATCGGTTTTCAGCAAAGATCGGAAAAAACTTTTGTTGGAAACACATTTGGGATTCGTTTGGTGAAGTCATTGATCATTTTATACTTCCATAACAAAAATTTTTACTTTAAAAGCAATCAACGTACGGAACATTAATTGCGCAAATCCAGCTTGCACTTAACCACTTAATTTTGTCTATATTACTGTTTGCCTTTCGTTTTTAAAATTTACCTGTTCAATATTTTTAATGATTTTATATCTTGCACACAATTTTATATACTTTGTTATTTTTTATTATTATTATTATTTCTCTTGACATATCCAAGGCATTCGATCGTGTTTGGCACGATGGACTGTTGGCTAAGTTACGCTCTTATGGTATGTCTGAAAGGTTCTGTTTGTGGCTCTCATGTTTCCTCAGAGAGCGTTCTTTACGAGTGGCGGTCGACGGATTTCTTTCTAACACCCTCACTATCAACGCCGGTGTGCCCCAGGGCTCCATACTGTCTCCTACTCTCTTTCTCATTTACATTAACGATCTGCTGGAAAAGAACGGGAATCCAATCTATAGCTTTGCAGATGACAGTACGCTTGTCTCTTCATTCACCTTGAACGCTCGGACATCGGCTGCTCAGGCGAATATCCGCCGACAGCAGGAGGTCGTTCAACTTAACAAAGACCTGGAAGAAATTCTATCTTGGGGTGACAGTAACCAAGTGGAATTTAACGCTACAAAAACCCAAGCGGCAGTTTTTTTCTAAAAAAGTTAACGTTGCTGAACCCGACATAGTTATGTCGGGGCACTCCATTCCCCTAGCATCGTCGCTCAATTTGTTGGGCGTTAGTTTGGGAGCAAATATGTCTTGGCATGAACATGTTGCAGGCATAGCCAGGAGAGCTTCTCAAAAGTTGGGAATATTATTTAGAACCAGAAAGCTTTACACCCCACAGCAACTGTTAATTCTTTACAAAGCCCAAATTCGACCAACTATGGAATACTGCTCCCACGTTTGGGGCTCCGCTCCCAAACATACACTGCATTTGTTGGATTCTGTTCAGAGAAGAGCGGTCCGTCTGATTGGGGACCCGGAATTGACCGGCGGCCTTGATTCGCTGGAACATCGAAGAACGGTTGGCGACTTGAGTCTGTTCTACAAGTATTTTCATGGAAAGTGTTCGAAGGATGTAGCCCGCTTAATTCCTCCCAAAGCGGTGCATGTTAGAAATACACGTCGCGCTGGTGCTTCGCATCCGTATGAGGTTCAGCTTGTTACTCCGCGTACAACGCTTTTCAAGCAATCTTTTATATGGAGAACGTCATCCCTTTGGAATAATTTGCCCAGCGCTGTGTTTCCCACCGAGTACAATTTACAGCGATTCGAGAACAACGTGAATCGCTTTTTCCACACTCGTGCCGCTCCTGGAGCGCTTTAGGGACTTCCCTGCAGTACGTGAGCTAGACCCATAAAAAAAAAACAGCTTCGAAAATGTTATTTAAAAATGAGGAAGTATCAGAAATTCTAAACCAATCCTCTTATGAATGACCTGTATCTTTGCAATTATTATAGAGACCTAATTCTTCTTCAGTATTTTAAACTCTTAAGAAATTGCGTCAGTTCCGGATGTTCAAATCAGCTGTTGTCTGGATAAAATCTATTCAACTAAGCTAATTTTGGAGATTAGAATTTTTTTAAAAAAATTATTTAGAGGAGTGAGTTGGAGTGTCAGTTTGTGACAATTTCAACTTTACGATACGCAAACGATAGTATTCCTTAAATGTGTCCAGAGGTTCATTACAACATATTGTTCATACTGTTTTAGGTCTGCACTTATATAGGATTTGCTAGGGCAAGAATTAACGCCAGCTTATTCTGCTCTGAGGCTTAACTTCGTTAAACAAATATATAAGTGCTTTTGAACATTTCTTCTTCTTCGGGTACCAAGACCGTTCAATAATCGTTGGTTATTATGTTGGCTACTATATGATCGTTTTATTGAGAGCCGCTCGCAAGAGTTAAACCGTAGACTTTTCGTATCACTGCCTCAAATTTTTCTGCCACGCTGTTCTTCTTCTCCCTGGACCATATTGTCTGAAATCTTTCCCTCTATGATCAGATGCAAGGTTTCGTATTTTTCTGGATGTCTCATAATGTGATAACCTTCAAGTCCTTGTCTTTGCTGGTAAGAATGCTGTTGTTACTAATTCTGTCCATCCAACTGATTTTCAGCAGTCGTCGATACACCTACATCTCGAATGCCTCCAGACGTTTAAGCATTGCTTCCGTTAGCATCCACGCTTCCATGCTGTACCCGAAAGACTAACATCCTACCGTTTTCATCTGTAGCTTCAATGACAGGTCGTGACTATTTAAGATTTTCTTATTCTTCCCAAATGCGGCTCGGGCCTCCTCTATTCGAATTCTGACTTCCACAGTCGCGTCCCAGGAGTCGTTGATATTGCTACACAGATACATCTCTATCTCTGTGCGATTGACTGTAGTACCACCATCTTCAGTATTAGATTCTTTGTTTATAATTATATGTTGTTTTATTTGCCTTAAACCAAACTGTGTACCAATGTCAGTTATTTTATCCATAAATTTTTGTGAATCCAGTCCGTTATTAGCAATAATTAAAGTATCAACGGCGTTTGAACATTAGCCAACATGTTATTCTCCAAGTAACTTTAACGGCAACGTCCATCCCCAGAATTGCCTTTATTAAAGTCCGACGAATCCAAAATTAAAGAATCAACAGCCTTCCTTAAACTGACGGTTTGGGTCGCAATGTCGGCACATAAAATAACCAGTCATGGGGTCTTTTGTCGCCTTCCTAATATGCAGAGTTTTTCTAGTTCATTTAGTTACAAAAACAATGGAATATGTAATAATAAAGAAGCAAGGTCCAGTAAGTTCCAGGAATCAGGTAACATTTTCCAAAGATGTACAGGGTTTAGTACGTGCAATTTGTATATTCTGGAAGTTTCTCGCAAATTAGCTGATTTCATTTTATTAATTGAGAGCATTATACTGTTGAGTTAGTTGCTTGCTTTCATGATGAAACCTAGTAATAGATGACATCTCACCCCTCACCCCAATTTGTGCGGTACCCACAAATTTAGCTTACAAACATTCAATTCTTGTATAGGATATGTTAAACCTTCTGTTATCGGTTGCAATGTTTGGAAACGATCGTTTTGCAGGAGAGCCTTGATATCATCTGATTCAACAACTTTAGATCTCCCAGATTGGCATCTGCCACATTATTATTAAAATATTCAGAATAGGCCCGAAGGTCGCTCGTTCTAATTCGGCACAAGCGGCTGGGTGTTGTGACGTCCCAGAACATAACCATATTTACAAACTTGTGACGCCAATAATTTTTCTTTAATTGAAAATACTGACTTTCCTTTTTTAAATTTATTTTTTAAAAATACAAGAGGGTAAAAGAGACGAGAGTCATGAAATACTGTATAGTTTCGATAATATTCCGGATTTTTTTGTTGATGTAATGGACAAATTTTAAGTATAATTATCATCATCAGTCGTCCTCATCTACTGCTGGATATAGGCCTCTTCTAAGAGATCATCACTGCTCTCTGCCCCGAGCGATGTTAACCAAATTTCCTGCCACTCTTTTAATACCATTGCTCCATCTTGTTGGTGGTCTATCTCTGTTCCTTTTGTCTGGTCTAGGTCTCCATTCTCCTCCTCTACACCATCGGTTATCATCCCTTCGGGCTATATAGCCTGCCCATCTCCCTTTAGAGTGCGTAATTTTTTAGATAATATCTATTACATTTGTATGTTGTCTGATAGTTATGTTTGTTATTCTATCCTTCCTTGTGATACCCAGCATAGTTCTCTCCATTGCCCATTGCGATACTCTCAGTTTGTTTGCTGACTGTTTTGTTGTTAATGTGAGTGTCTCGGCGCCATATGTGATTACGGGCAGAACGAATTGTTCATAAATTTTCTTTTTTAAGCACATTGGGAAATTACCTTGCGGCGTATCTAACAGCTTTCTAAAAGCCGTCCATCTCAAACTCACACGACGGTGTATCTCACGGGTTTGGTTATCTTTGCCAATTTGTAATTCATGACCCAAATACTTGTAATTCTGGACGTGCTCTACCTTGTTTGGATACATTTTATATTACTGTTCGTAACTTAATTAATCATATAAAAAATATAAAAAAGCATATTAATTATAGTAAAATATTTAATATATAAGAAAAAAGGTTTTGTGTTAAGTATTGAGTTGTAGTGCTTAGATGATATTTTTATTTAGTCTGAGAGAGCGTATTTAAAAGAGAAGTAAGTAAGTAAGTAAAACCCTTTATCAACTTTTTTTTTTAAAGAAATTGAAGGAAATTTATTGAATTCAAAATTTTTGCAGTTTTATTTATTTCGGCATATTTCAGTACAGTTTGTTAGACCTAGAATTGAAAAATGTGAAACAGTGAACAACATGTTGAATAAATCAGCAATCCCATCACATCAGCATAACTTTCGTGGACTTCGTCTAATTGCAGTACAATATGTCTCTACTAGTGTATTAAACATTATTAAAGATGAAAGCTAAAGAAAGAGTGTACTACATATGAGAAAGAGTTGTTGTAAATTATGTGTAGAATTCTAACATTCTCAAATTGTAATCACAAGTCTGTTGTCAAGTGGTGTTAGCTAGAATTCTTTTTCTTTTTTTTGGCTTGATCAAAGTACAATAATTTTGCTACTAGTATAGTCGCTTGGTCTGATACTATTTTGTGTCAACAATAAACGGACTGGTCTTAGCAAATTTAGCACCATGGGGGAGTATTATTGCTACCCGACTAACGAGTTCAACTTGTCTATTTATATTATCGTTTTCTTCTTTTTCTTGAAATGCCAAATCCGATACAGACGTAGGTAACACTCTCGCCTTTGGTTGTGGTTGGTGTCTTTTTTAAGTGTTCCACAAACAAAAGGGACCTAGAGTTTAATGCCGGTTCCATACGACCAAAGTGACAGGGCTTTACTAGGCTGATTCGTCATTGCCTTCCCGAGAGAGGCAATCGTCACGTTCTAAAGTTTTTTTAATTTATTATTTTCCAAGCTGAGATGAAAACTCGGGTTTCCGAGGTAGAAAGCAGGGACCCTACCCACTACGCTATGGCCGATTCTTTATATTATCTAGCTATATGTAATTATTTCGTTTTTCACTGCCTGTTCTACTAAAATCGGTTTTGCGAGCAGACTTCGACATTAACATTATTTGTGATACATACGTATAATGTTGGTTTCTTTTGTAAAATGTGCTAATTTTTGTTGGGGACAATGGGATAAAAAAACTCGATTTATATTTAATCTTTATCTAGTTTTTTTTAATGTACAGGCTTCTTTCCTGCAGAACTAGTTACTTGGAGGCTTAAAATATATATTTGCTCCATCATACCATAGTGGCTAAAATCACTGGACGTTATAATTTCATGGTAGTATTTGATCGTTTTAAATATGCCGTCCAGACATATTACGCTCAATTAAAATTCTCGAGCATTTTTGTTAATGTCTTTCCTTATTGTTCGTTTACAAAATGGCGACCCCGTATCACCTGGCTAGCACTGGGCTGAGGGGTCTTGCCACAATGCGGGCTGCTGTAATGGACCTCTTTTGCAAGAAATATAAAGATCAACGAGACTGGAAGTGGGGAGAGTCTTTAGTTTCAATAATAAATAATGGTCACACACAGTCAGTACACGGTTGCACACAAAAGTAAGTTAGATGTATTATGGTCTCTATGGGCTTATGAATATTATATATTCGAAACAAAAATAAAGCATTCTAAGAGAAGCAATTTTAAATTTTTTTTTCTAAAAAGATACCATTGTGTGAATGAATAGGTCTAATAAAATGTCCAATTTTTGTGTTAGTGGAGAAATAATAAGCAACGAACAAATGGGAAAATATAGAAGTTAAAATACACAGGACAATTATCTCAGTTTTCGGTGTCCGTAGGAATTTAAACTATGATCTTATATCCACACCCTTCACTAACTAAACCCCAGCACCAGTTTGAAACAGTGAAGCTATGACTTTAAGGGTGGATTTGTTTACGGATAATTCCAATACATGTAACGGCGAGAGAATGATCATTAATTCTCGACAAATCTCCAACCAGCTGAGATCGTTAGATTCAATTGGCACCGAGAAACTTTTTCCATTGTCTTGTATTTATGTTTTTAGTTTTGCATGAGTATTTATTTCTTCATTGCGTTCAGTATTCTTTAACCGATATTATTTTCTTTTATTAATACCATTGTATGGTTTACCCATTGGTTAACGTAATGTATTATTATTAACAATGTTTCTTGTGAATATTTTCAGCAAGAATTTTGAAAAACTGACTGTCTTCTTTAATTTCCAGAAATTATACAACCAGCACGAGACAACTTCAAGGATTATATATGTATATATATATATATATATATATATATATATATATATATATATATATATATATATATATATATATATACACTCCTGGACAAAATTAACGCAACAATATATTAAATCATACAAATCTCTATAATGAATTAATTTTAATAATTTTTTATGAACATTGGTTACACTAAAAGTTAGAAAAAACTTATTCGGATACTTTAAAAGTGAATTAGCTACCAAATTTCTCTATAAGATTCGAATTAAAATTATTCTTAAGACCTAATAACAAAATCGTTGAAATAATGAAAAAAATAAACTGAGACACTAGCAGCAAAATTAATGGTGTAACTGGGACACTAGTAGCGTGTGTTGCCTCCTCTACTTCGGATGACAGCGTTTATGCGCCTAGGTATTCTTCTAATTAAATTTTGGATAAAATTTTGAGGAATTTGCTCCCATTCTGTGATAACTGCATTTTCAAGTTCCCTCAGGTTTCTAGGTGCAGGTATATGACATTTCACATTTTTCTTAAGGTGATCCCATACATGTTCTATCGGATTCAGATCCGAGCTTTTTGGTGGCCATTACATAATCGGTATATCAACTTGATTAAGATAATCGAGTACCTCCCTAGCGTGAGGTCGAGCGTTGTCTTGCATAAACAGGAAATTGGGCCCCATAAAATGGCCGAAAGGCATCACATGTTCTATTACAATATTCTCAAGATAGTAGTCAGCATTCATGGATCTCGTACGGACAGGAACTAACTCTGTGCGAGCATCAAAGCAGATGCCACCCCAGAACATAACAGAGCCACCGCCGAATGGAATCCTTACAGAGATATTGCAAGGAGCAAACCTCTCTTCTGGTCTTCACCATACTCGCTCACGACCATCTAGATGTTTTAGAATAACCCTAGTTTTATCTGTGAAGAAAACTTGTTTCCAATCATCCACAGACCAGTTTTCGTGATTTTGAGCAAAACGTAACCTGGCAACTCTGTTCTCTCTAGTAAGCAAGGGCGCAGTGGCTGGTCTCCTACTGTTTAATCCAGCTTCATTTAACCGTCTTCTAACTGTTTTAGAAGAAATTGTGACATTGCGAACAGCTTCGAGTTCGTTTCTTATTATAGAATTAGTGACAGTCCTGTTTCTTAAAGCATATTATCTTATAAAACGTTCATCTAGGTCGCTAGTGCATCGTTTTCGCCCTAGCCTTCTAGAATAAGTTCCTACTTCATTCAAGCGTCTTACCGTACGACTTATTGTGGAACGATGATTGCCTAACAAATTGGCAACATCGCTCTGACAATATCCCTCGTCCAATAAAACTGAGGCTCGCACTACCTCGTGTTCAGTTAAATTCCTTGTTCGATTCATTTTTCTAATTTTTCTGGGTCAAAAATAAAACCGTCTACCACAAAAACGTATTACTTTGAAAAAGGGAACAATTTATAAGCTTACTTTTAAAGAAAATCTATCGCATTATTACAAAAAATTGTTTATCTTCTAAAAAATTCTTTAAAACTGTAAATCTAAACGAATTGTTTTGATTTCTGCCATGAACAACGAAACAAAATATGCATAGCCTACTATGCATATACTCGATAAACTTTAAAACTGACATAAGAAAAAGATAAATTAATTTTCAGATTGTTGCTTTAATTTTGTCCAGGAGTTTATATATATATATATATATATATATATATATATATATATATATATATATATATATATATATGTATATATATATATATATATATATATATATATATATATATATATATATATATATATGTATATATATATATATATATATATATATATATATATATATATATATATATATATATATATATATTGTAAAGGCTATGAGGAACGAAATAGTGAAGTGGTGGCTCCACGTATAAGTTTGTTCACTTATGATACCAATATAAATATTTAGTATATTTTGAGGAGTACAAATAAGTTCATGCTCCTTAAATTGCAACATCTCCATTTTTACTTCCTTCATGAAGTATTATGATCATGAAACAAAATTGCTTTCCGAGATTTTTGCATTTCATTACATTTCAGGCTAGTCTGTCGATCGTCTTTTGTCACGATAACTTCCTAATTTAAAATTTGGTATATTTCTAGTGTGGAAAAGGGAAGGAGGGTGTGAAAGTAAAATTAAATGAAACAAATAGGAAGTATAACAAATTTTTAGAATTTTAGCACAATGTTTCAGTTTTATAGAAACTGAACAATTTATTATTTGAATTCATTATTTACAAGGTCTATATTACAAGTTTTGGACATATAAATACGGTGCATTTAGGCAGTATACTCATTTATAAAATTTACCTTCCGGCTGGATGTTGTACTGCCAGATGGTAACTTAAACCTTGTGTACTTGAGGTATATTTTGCCATTTACTTTAGTGTAGTATTTCTATTATATTTACTGGGAAAAATTGTGGTTTAAAAAAACTCAGTTCGATTTTATCTCAGGTACAGGTAGTTTAATAGATTTGTTTTAAGTATATATTATATGTATATGTATATATATATATATATATATATATATATATATATATATATATATATATATATATATATATATATCACATTCATTCTCTTTCTTTCACATCTCGCTCTTTCATACATTTGTCTTTCTCACCTATATACACTCTATTTACATCCTTTGTTTGTTTAAAGTTTAGTTCTTACCAGCTATATGTATATACATACCTACATATATTTCTAGGTTGGTACTATATTTACATAAGCAACACGGTGATTTTTTTTGTTTTTTAATAATTTTTTATTTACACTGTTATATCTCTATTTACACTTGACAATTCTTTTGAGTCTATATGTCTATTCTACATAATTTATTGGCTGACTGAGATATTTAACTTATATCTCTACATCTCCATGTGGTCCATGGTCTAAGGTTCATTGCTCTTGTTCATTTAAATAATAAATATTTTAACTGCCAAACGAGCCTTATTTGGTTATTTGGGATCTATATTGACCAGAGCATCAGTTAGTCAACTAAAATTATAATGTTGAACTTACAAAACTAGAAAATTCGTTTTTATTTTTGACTGAAGCCAAAAAATAAAAAATTGTTTCAAAATTCCAAAAACTATTAATTTTCCTACCAGCTTTAGATCTTAATTCCCTATTTATATTTTAGATTTTGTTATAAAAAACGTTTTTTGATGACATTTACAATATGAAATACAATAGTGTTCAGTTGGACAACTAAAAGTTTTCAATTCCATGACAGTTAGATCGGATCTAAGTTTTGTTCGGTGCCACTGTAGTGTGCGGTCTACCTGTAAATGTTAATTGTTGCGTGCGGTCTACCTGCAATATATACATTTCTAAGCAAAGTAATAAAATAATAGGGTAAGTTTCTTAATAATGACTATAACAAGTTGCTAATACGTATATTTCAAAAGAAGCCATGCTTTGCGTGATATTAATATCACTTTCAACGAATATGCAGCCCTGACTTTTTTGCAAACGCATAATCTACTTATGCAGAATGACGAAAATAACATCTGTGATAGGTGTGGTGCGAAAATGTAAAGAAAAAGGAAACGCGATCGTGGAAGAGCGTTTCGTCCAGTCTTACGTTGTCCTAGAAAAGGCTACCAAACAACAAAATCGTTTAGAAGCGGAAATGAATTCTTCCATTATACGAATTTGAACGGCAAGTTAAATTGTAATTTAAGCTTATGTTATATTTTGGAATTAGTTTTTATGTTCGTGCACCACATTCCGACTACAACATGTGAAAAATTGACTGGAAGGTCGTCACCTACTGTAAGTGATTGGTATAACATGTGCCGCAAAATGTGCTCTCCAATTGTGTCAGTCAATCGCAGAGAACAATTAATCGGCGGCAACGACAATCCTATACAAAATGATGAAGCGCGATTCGCGGGTCGCCGAAAATATAACAGAGGAAGGCTCTTACAAAGTGATCAACAACTTGAATCTGAAGATAGCGATGCACCGGTGCAAAACAATCGAAACCATGGTATACGAATAGATAAACCGTGAGTTTTTGGTTTGAAAATAAAACGGGAAGTACGATATATTATTGTGGAAAGGAGAGATGAAAACACATTAATGCCAATTATAGAGAGGTTAAATTTCAATCTGTTATTTATTCAGATGTGTGGTCAGCGTATAGGAATCTTGGCAGACAAAGCTTAGACCATCAAACCGTTAATCACCAGCAAAACTATGTTGATCCATCAACAGGAGCTCATACACAAGGTACTGAATGGTCGTGACTAAATGCCAAAATTTACATCTCAAGGAAAAGTAGGGGAGTACCATTAAACTATCTTCAATCACATCTGGACCATTTATCCTGGACGATATTAAAGACGAAGGAAGACGACCAATTTGTCAGCTGTCTGTTTATAGATATTCGTGGTAAATATATTCGTAATAAAATTAATGTTACCAACAAATTGTTCGTCTTATCAATTATTATTTTATAGCAATGTTATAGCAGTGTAGATCTCTAATTTTTTGATAGACCGCGCTACGGCACCATTTTATTTGCTTTTAGTTAATCTGGGTGCGAATATTTTTGTGTTTTAAGGTAATGGATGACATGTATACAGATAAAATATACAATATCCGTTACTTAGAACTCGTTGTCAAATGACGCCCTTTATAAAAGTAGAAACGCATTTATTTCGCAATTTCCGGTTGACCGGAATGGCTACCGGAAAACACCGGAATATGTTACCTTAAACTGAAAATTTAGGGTGTAGGACATTAACGCTTAAAATGACAACAGATTTTTGGGAGGAAAAATAAAATACGAAAGATAAAATATATTTTAATTTTAAAACCTAACAGCAATTCTAAAATGAATGAAAATAACGAAATAAAACAGGGATTACTGCAAGAAGTAGTGTGCAATAATTATTTTATTACCTGTGAATATTGGAAAGTGGTATTTGGCAGAAGAGTAAAGGGGTGTTAGGAGTTCTGAAACTCATGATATCTATTACAATACTGTTACTTTAAAACACGCTGTATAAAAGAAATTTGGGCATTTATTTATATTATTGTAAATCAATATTAAATAGTTAGTTTTTTTTTTTAATATACATGACAGATCAAAAATATTGAGAGAGACGCATCTGGAGCTACTGCTGCCTAGTGAAATTATGAAAAAATGTTATTTTCTACACAGAAATTGTTCAAAAATTAAAATTTTCTATTTCCTTATTAAATCTTGAGATTCTGTAATCGTTTCTATGTCTTAAGTATCAGGTTAGTCAATAAGTTTTGAGAGCGACACTTATGGAGCATCACTTGAACAAAATATTGAACACCATCTTGAAGCTCCACCTATCATATGAACACACCATAAATTTCAAATCAGCTAGTTAAAGTAGACATGTTTGAGTATTTTTTAAAAATGGAAAAAATCGAATATCGTGCAGTGATAAAATTCTTTGTTTTAGAACGTTTATCGGCAACTGAAATGCATGCAAAGTTAGTAAAAGTGTTAAAGGAGTCTGCTCCTTCATTTCCAACTGTTCATAGATGGACTCTAGAGTTTAAACGTGGTCGTACGAGCGTCAATGATGATCCATGTTCAGGACGTCCAAAACCTGCAACAACTGAAAAAAAACTGTTGTGCAAATACAAGATATTGTAATGGAAGAGCGGCGATTTTCCTTGGATGATATAGCTGGGGTTATAGGCATCTCACATGGATCAATACATGAAATCTTAACTAATGTTTTGGATATGAGAAAGCTATTCACAAGATGGGTGCCGCATTTGCTAACATCGGAACAAAAACGTACTCGAGAGAAACTTTGGCTCGTTTCACAAAGAATAAAACTGATTTTGTGCGTCGATTTGTAACTTTGGATAAGACTTGGGTTTACCAATATGATCTTGAATGGCGACAACAAATTGCACGATGGACTGAGCCCGGTTGTTCAGCTCCAAAGCAGCCAAAGTGGTCCAAATTATGGCATCCGCTTTCTGGGATGCAAAAGGAATTTTGTTTATTGATTACCTTCAAACTGGTAAAACAATTTCAGGAGAGTATTATTATAACCTTCTGAACCAGCTAGATGAGAAAAATCGTGAGAAAAGGATTCATTTGGAGAAGAAAATAAACATATTCCATAATGACAACGCACCTGCTCACAGAGGTGCTTTGTCAACGGCATAACTGGTCGGATTAAAGTACAAATTGTTGGAATATCCACCCTATTCGCCATATCTGGCTCTGTCTGACTTCCATCTATTCACAAACTTCAAAAGATTTCAACGTGGGAAACATTTTTCAACAAATGATGAGGTAATAGCATCCGTAGATGGGTATTTTAAAGGTCTTCCGGAAAACCACTTCAAAGATGGGGTAAATGAATTGGAAAATCGCTGAAAAAAATGTATTGAGCTTAAAGGAGATTATACTGAAGAATAAATCTATTTCGACTCATTAATTCACCTTGTTTTATTTCCGCTTTCAAAACGAATTGACTGAGCAGTATAAATTGAGTTATAAATTGCTCGTACAGTATAAAATGATGATAAATTGGATTGAAAGTATCTATTTAGCTCTTGCTTGACTACAGTAGAAAGATATTTATTTTTTTATGTAGTGGATAATAAAATTGATTTGTTTCTTTAAGAACGGTTTATTTGCAAGTTCGTTGACAATGTCGAAAGTTGGTTTTCTTCTATATGTAGACTGTAAAATTTTGTTACAATAATATATTTTTTCCTTCTTTAATTTTAAGATGTTATGATTTTTTCCTAATTTTTATATTCTCTCATCATGGGTTGTATTCCTAAACTACTACTACTAACTAAAAAGATTTTAAAATTCTTCATGTAAGCCTTGCAGTTCTTTAGAAAATTGAGTTTGGTTAGCATATTTTTTTTGTTGTAGTTTTATAGTATAAACGAATGAAAATATTCATAAAACCTATAAAACTCCGGTCTGAGTGATTGGAAGTAATCCTAAAATTAAAATTTGTAAAGATATCTTTGAATTTATTAATTACTAGACCATTTATATATTTGATTGTGAAAGTAGAGGTTATAGAGCTATTGTCGTAATATATGATTAAATTAGGGAAAAATTTGTTAACTAATTGTCCTAAATGGTCCGAGATACCTGGATTAAAATTACAAACTTTTAAACGAGCAAGGTAATTAGTAAATCTAGAATAGATTGAAATTTATACACCCGCGAACATGATAGCATTTTGTGATTTGTACCAGTGTTCAGCCGATCGATATTGAAATCACCACATAGGATGACGAAATTAAATTTAACCATGGCTTTAAATAAAATTTTCGTTAAAGTTGGAACAAACAGATTTAATTTACCAGAAGGTGGTCTACAGATATTAACAATACGAAGATTCTCTGTACCGACAAATGAACATTCAAGATCGATTTCAACCGATAGAGCATTTAAGTATTGAATTGGAGAAGAATAAGAAGAAATAATATGAATTGCTGAACCACCTTGAAGATGAACTTTTCGTGCAAAACAAACTCAGAGTTTTGAATTGCCGTATTTTCTATCCCGTCGCTATTAGGCCAGTGTCGATTTAGGCATAAGACATTTATATTACACCTTTTATAAATAAACTCATTTAATTTTAGTTTAGTAAAAACCTATTGTACTTTTAAATGGAAGATATAATATTGAGCGTGTTAGTCAAGGATTCATTGATATCGTTTCCTGTAAGATAAAAATTTATCTGATACAAATATTGCAGCCTAAGGTTACATTTTAACACTTATTTGTGATAGTCTTGGATATAAAAATTATTTTTTTCACTAGTGTTTAGGTTAGTACCCATATTATTACCATAGCTTTGCCGCTGCTCACCATTATAACTGTTAGGTAATTATCCTACTATTTCGAATTCCAATCCACATGTTATTTTGTTGAAATAGACTTTTTGTAAGGCATGTATGATTATTTACACATCTTCGTAGAATGACTCATGTTGTGAAATACCAAATTTTTTAACAATGAATTTTATACAGTAAATCCATAAATTCACTGCACACCAAATTGTTGGATAGGTTGCTAAAATTTGTGCCATTTAGATTTAAAAAATCTAATTTATTTGGAGTAAAGTTGTCTTAGAATCAAGAGATTAATCGTCAGTGCTAAAATGAATGCCTAGTTAATGGAAATCGAGCCAATTTTTACGCGGTTTAAATTATCAACTCAGGACTGGTGTTCAAAAAGAGTAAAAAAGACTACTAAGTTTTCCATTGCGATCAGGAAGCCGTTTTGGTTAAGCTAAAAGCTGAGTACAAAAATTTTCACAAAGCCACCTTTTTCATCGGTAATACCTGATATATGTGTGGTGGTCGATAAAAACAGCAGATTGGGTTCTAGAGCCTTTTGTAGTTATCAAAAGGAGGTCACTTTTGAAAATGTGATATGTTCCAAACTCTTGTCTTCGCTGTATGAAAAATCAGAATTGTCCTTATGTTGCAAAAAACTACTAGGCATCTTGACGACCTCGAATCAGCTTCCACCATAAGATCTGCTCGTTTAGTCACCTTTCTACATGCAGCATTTACCGAGAGTGTAGTCTCTCTCGCTTTACTCAGCAACAGACTACCCTTTATTTTAAAGAATTGTAATTGCCTAAAAACATTTTAAAGGTTTGTAATAAAACAGTTCATTTAGCTCAACTTATTTAACCACATTTTTGTTAAAACGGCCATTAAAAATTTAAACTGAACCCTTTAAATAAAATATTCGAACCGATTTTCCAAGCCGCACTAACAAAGGAAACTTATACGTCTAATCTGGTCGAAAAAACGTCGGCAACATGAATTAGAAACGACGTCCGGCAGGCACTAATTACTCTTTTGCAGACTAATTAAATAATTCAGCTCGTTATACGCTTTGGTGCTAAATCCCCCTTTTCCAGGCCGAAATGCACCCGATACAGAGATGAGAAGGATTATTATCTGAATTTGCTTAGCTTATTTCGAAGTTCTGTTGTTGTAACTACATGGCATGTAGAAAAGTTAACTTGTTTGTAAAGAAGTTTGTAGTGTAGTTTTCATAATGGTACATAGTGTTTGTACAAGCAATATTAAAACATAGCATCTAAATATTTACTATTCATTATGTATAATTCCCAATGAAAATTTTAACATCATAATGCCTTACCTTACCTTACCCTAGTTTACTTAGAGCCGACCATCCTTCTTGTTTTTTTAATATTTATCTTTTATTAAGGCAACCTGTTAATTAACCTCTGTTTGTCAAATATATTTTGGTGTTGTCAAGTTTTAACATTATTGTATTTTATTCTTTTAACATTTTCTACTATACAGCACTAGAGTTCAATATGAATAAGTCCAGATTGCAGTTAAGTAGTGCACAGAAGAAAAATGTCCCGAAACTCTGACCAAAATATGAAGGTGTTATTCGAATTCGACAAAACTCGATATATTGGGGTTTTCGGAACCGTTGATCACGAATACAAAGTCTAATTTTCAAAGATTATGGCGGCTCTAAAATGGCGGACGCTTTTTGGAAAAATGTGAGTTCTTTTTATGAAACTTTGTATACATGAGTTTTTGGGATCGCTGATTACGAATATGAAGTTAAAATTTCAAAAAACAAAATGGTGGCTCTAAAATGGCTTAGTGACTTATTTTTATTAAACTCTGTATACACGGGTTTTTTGGAATCTTTGATTACAAATATGAAGTTAAAATTTCAAAAAACAAAATGGCGGCTTCAAAATGGCGGTCTATTTTTGGAGAAACGTGAGTTATTTTTGTGAAAATCTGTATACTTGAGTTTTTGGGGCCGCAGGTTGCGAATATGAAGTTTAAATTTCAAGAAACAAAATGGCGGTCCAAAATGGCGAACTATTTTTGAAAAAACTTGAGTTATATTTATGCAAC
Organism: Pachyrhynchus sulphureomaculatus; assembly: GCA_019049505.1. Lineage (NCBI taxonomy): Eukaryota > Metazoa > Arthropoda > Insecta > Coleoptera > Curculionidae > Pachyrhynchus > Pachyrhynchus sulphureomaculatus. Next base: position 73,674,441 of record CM032453.1, on the reverse strand, counting down.
TTTTATTGAATTTTTAAAAAATTTGCTACATTGTGCAACAATTTCCAGAATTTTAAAATTATTTTTCCAATTTAGTAAGATTTTGTTGAAATTTTCAGGTATTTTGTAATTTTTGCAACAATTTCCCAAAGTTGTATACAATATGCTACATGTTGCAACATTTTCTCGAATTGTGTAACTAACTTTACCATTTTGCAACAATTTACAGAACTTTTAAAGTATTTTTCCCATTTTGCAACATTTACCCGAATTTGTTAACTATTTTTCACATTTGCAACAATTTTCCGAATTTTTAAACAATTGGTTGAATTTTACACACAATTTTACATTTACTCGAATTTTTTAACAATTTTTTTAAGGTTGCAACATTTTCCCAAATTTTAAGAAATACGCGTTCATGGCATCCACGCACACCTTAGCACAAAAGCTAACACAGATACCAAACTTGCGACATCTAGCACTCAATTTTTCGATATTTTGACCTTTACATTTTTTTTTAAATATACATACTTTTTGCAACGCCTAGGTGTATGTAACCCTTTAAAATAAAAAGGTTTGTTACGGAGGTATAAAATGATCAATAACTTCACAAAATGCACCCCAATGAGTTTTCAACGAGGTTTTTTCCGATCTTACTGAAAACTGATGAACTGATTTTTTTTTTTTTTACATACCAGATAAATTATAATTTGTGATAATTTTTGTTCAATCTACACCCTGTGGAGAATATTCCAGGATTTTTTCAAAATTTTTTGATGAGTACTTTTCGAGATAAGTGGAGGACAGCGATTTTTCGGAATTTTTTAAAAACAATACAATGAAAAGGGTGTTTTTACAAGCTTTCATTTGACACTCTGTTCGACGAAAAGATAAAAAAAAAATTTTTCACTTCCGATTTTACCCCCAAACTAATCCCTTAACTTTCAAAACTACCTGGCTCTGATGAGGCCATTAATTCCTATATTAGTGCCAAATTTCAGCTTTCTATGTTAAATAGTTTTGGAAAAAATCGGGTATGATATACGGACAGACAAACGGATAGACGGACAAACAGACACCGAAGTGTTCGGTACAAAACACTAAAAAGATGATGTGAACCTGGTGCTAGTGACTTTTCGTTCATCTGTAGATAAAGAAAAATATCTGAAGCAACAGGGTTAAGTCTGTTTTTGAAAGACTGGATGGGAAATAAACTCACTACTAAACTAGGTAGATTTTAGATATTTTTACTGTTACGTTTTCTCTCTAATTTTTCCTAGAATTTTCAAGAAAAAAAATCATTCACTTTTTACGGAATGAGATATGGCGTAGTGTGCTCGTCGTCATTGAAGCTGGGTGCTTAATGAGCGTTCGACAAGCTAAATTTATTTAGAAAAATTAAAATCTGTCCGAATGGAACATTTGTTTATTTTTCTCTCATGTTTTTTTTTTCGATTATACCCATGAAGTAAATTATGCAATAAACTTTTAACGTTAATAGTAGTATCATTTTGTTGTTAACAGGTCTTCTTGTATTCTCTCGGTTCCTATCCGTTCTGGATAATGGCTATCATCATCTTGTTGACTGCGACCATGAACGGCTGCGTGGTGGTCATTGAAAACCAAGTGCGAAGATTTTTGAGCCACGATATCCTTCTTCTCCCCACACTTCTGTTTCCACACACTTTACCTTGCAGCATATTCTGTAATAGATGGAATCTGCTCGCATTCCTCATAATGTGGCGAGGTATTAGAGTTTATGTTGTTTGATGGCAACTAAAACCTCTTTTTCTTTATATATTCTTGAAAAATTCTTTCATTCGTGACTCGGCCCATCCATGATACTCTCACCTTCCTGAGAAGCACTTTTCAAAGGCTTCCAATCTTTTACTTGTTGCCTCTGTCAGAGTCCATGTCTATACTCTACAAAACAAAATGGAGAATACGTAGCGACGCAGAAACCTTACTTTCGGATCCAGTATCAATTTATGACTTTTAAATATAGACAACATTTTGGTGAATACTAGTCTATCATTTTCAATCATCATTAGCTTATTCCATCCATAGTCGGATGTAAACCTCCCCAAGTCGTCTCCAATGAGCTCTGCATATGCATCTTTTATGTTCCCTAGGCCTCTGTTTATCCATACGGCGTGTCTATTTGTTATCATTCATTCTAGCTATATACCCAGCCCAATTCCACCTTAATATACGTATTCGTTGTATTACATCTGTCACTTTTGATCTTTTTCGTATCTCGATATTAGGATACGATCATAGAGGTTAATATTTAGCTTTTTCCTTTCCATTGCTCTTTGGAGTATCTGGGGTTTATATATTATACTTTTATTTAAAGCCCACGTTTCAGTGTCACATGTTAATACCGGCAGCACATATTGATTGAACACTGGCTATCATTGTATTTGGGATGTCCAATTTAAATATAGATTGTAACTTTCCGATTGCAGACCAAGCTAACAAAACTCTTCTATCAAAGTCAACCTTTAAATTTTTTTTTCGCCCTTTTCATTACGGCTCTTTATTTCTTGCGAGTGGTCCCATTACTAACTGATGTTAGTGCCCAAGTATATGTTTTTATTTATTTGCTCAATATTTTTCTGGTTGATTTCTAAATGACAGTTAGGCAACTTGTTCTTACTGATAACCATTAATTTTGTTTTATTTATGTTAATATCAGAACCATATCTCTGTCATTCAGTCCTATATTCTTTAGGATATCTATCATCTTGTGGTGTTCTGGAAAATCTCATCCGTCATCCACGAGCTTTTCTTGACTGTATCAGTTCTCAATGTGTTTCTTCACAGGAACCAGATATAATCTTCAACGTATTATAAAGACTGCTCTACCTGCTCTTTCGTTATTGGTTCTTTTAATTTCTTTAGATCATATAGGTTTTTTGTTTGCTTTTTTTTACTTTACTTTGAATAAACCCACTAAAAGAACATGATCTGACTGCATGTCAGCTCTGTGATATGTTTTTACTGCCGTGTAACTATTCCTGTATCTTTTATTTATGAGGATGTAGTCAATTTGATTCCTTATAATGTTACCATCAGAGTTCCTAGGCGACTTCCAAGTATATAGCCTCCGTGGAGGCAGAGTGAGGAATGTATTCAGAACTACCAATCCTCCTCGTTTGCAAATACGCTCGTTTCTTTCACCCAATCCATAGGGACTGACAAAATCACCTTCGCGTCCTTTTCCAATTTTTGAGAAATTTCTCATTAATATTGTTCATCATTTGTGAAACCTAGAGTTACCTGTTTTTCCCCAGTTGTAATTAATAAGTAGGCTCGAACAGATGGTACCCAAAACTTTTGGAAGCACAGTGAACAGCGTTTCCAATAACTAGGACCCACTCTCAAGGCAAGCAAAATATACTATAGGTTGTCCTAGTTATTATTAATAAAATAAAAATGGTGGTCAAAACAATGATTACTTCATTATCTTTAGGGATCTGTTATTAACCGACGGCAAAACTACAATTAGCCTGGCTTTTCAGGGTCGAACACACAAATTCTAAACTAAATTTAATTTCAGAATGTCGTAAATTTAAAGAAATAAACGGAAAATTATCACGAATACTGGACAATAATAGAACGGGTGGGATGTAATTGATCTGCCGGTTTAGTGGCTTTTACTACAGACTGATGTTTGCGACGGATCACATCTGTGTCACGAGCTAATCATTAGGTGCTTCAAATGTTGAAGTTTAATACAGTTATAAATCAACTGAAAACTATTTATTGCATATAGGGAGGGTCATAACATACTTCTATTTAAAGTTGATTTGAAAATATCCTGTGGAATTTTATTCTTTAGGAAATATCTTTCTATGTGCCAGGACTCAAATGGTTCAAAGTAAATACACCGTCTTTAAAAAATCCGTGTTTCAAAATATGTGACATTGAGGAAAATTTAAGTGATGCAGACTTGCTTAGGTCTATAAAAAGTCAAAATCGTTTTATTTGTTAGAGTGGAATTTACTTGAAGACATTAGCTTTTAAAAAAATGAAGACTCGTTATATGGCTATAATTGAATGTGATCCTTGCACCTAGAAACTTGCTTTGCAGGAGGGAAGGCTGAGCATTGGCTGGTCAGCGTCATGTAGAGTGTTTGATTACGTAAGGTTGTTCAGATGCTATAAATGTGCGGGTTTTGGTCATAAGGCGGAAGACTGTAAGGTGGGTATTGTTTGCGTAAAGTGTGGTGAACGTGATCACGTAAAAGGTGACTGTCAATGTAAGGAAGTAAAATGTGTAAACTGTCTGGACTCAAACCGAAAACTAAATCTATCTCTTGACATCTGTCACTCTGCATTTGATGCGCAAAACTGTCAAACATTGCGACGACACCTGAATTCAGCAAAACAAAAAATTAAGTTAGATAGCGAATAGCAACTAGAGCAATGTACGTCGAGTGAGACGAAAGGACATAGTGTTGTTAGATTGTGTCACCAGAATGTTCAGGGTTTAGGAAATAAATTTAACGTTCTGGAGGTTAGTTTGGCGCAAGGTCTTGTTGATATATTGTGCATTTTTAAGCATTGGATGACGCAAGATAAGTTTAATAAAGTAGGCCTTAAAGATTTTAATTTAATAGCGAGTTTTTGTCGATCGGAGAATATTCATGGTGGTGTTGCGGTGTTTTGCAAATCAGATTTTGTTTCTGTAAGTAGCAAATTAAATAATTTAACTAGTATTGAAAAAATTTTTGAAGTTTGTGGAGTCAGCATCTCCTTGCAGAATGGTGTCCCTAATGGGATCTTTTGTATTTATCGATCCCCATCTATTAATGTAAATAGTTTTCTTGAGGAGTTTGCAAATTTCCTAGAAACCAACGTAAAAAATAATAAACATGAACATATCATCATATGTGGGGACTTAAATATTGATTTTCTTAGTGACTCTATCGAACGAAACGAATTAATTAATTTGTTGGCTGCATACGGTTTTACATGCCATGTTGATTCACCTACAAGACTTAATGCTTCCTTGGACTACATTTGTACCAACTTTTGTAATGATGATCATAAGGCTGTAGTTGATGATAATGGTTTGTCTGATCGTTCTTATAGAATATGTGAAATTAATTTAAGACCTCTTGAGGTATGCGGCACACGTTTTGTTTATAAACGTTTTTTTAGTGCGGTTAACTATAATGCGCTTTACCATTACTTGCGCAAAGAGACATGGTTGTCAGTGTATGAAGCGTGCAATGTTCATGATGCATTTAGGGTTTTTATAGAACTATTGTCAACCTATATAAATATAGCATTTCCTTTAAAAAAGGTTTTCCTGGATAGAAATAGAAAAAAACTTTGGATTACTCGGGGCATCCGTACGTCTTCGAAAAATTTGAAATTACTTTATAAGTTAGTCGTTAATTCAAATAGTGTCATAATCAAAAACCATTATAGAGTATATAAAAAAATATACAAGAATGTTATAGGGACTGCTAAAAAAATATATAATGATAAGTCATATACCGCCTCTACTAATAAAAATAAAGCCGTCTGGAATATTATCGCAGACACATTATCTTGCAACAATACGAATAGAATTTCTAGTATGATATTTAATAGTAAAACAACGAATGATAAACTCTAAATTTCTAATGGTTTCAATGAATATTTTGTAAACGCACCTCAAAAATTTATGTTAAATAGAAATGCTGATAATGCATACTTGAATTTTCCAATAAATAACAGTACCATGTTTTTCTCACCTGTCCTAGAACAAGATATATTTAAGAATAATAAGATCTTTAATAAAATCAAATTCATTTGGAATTGACGAGATTTCCATTAATGTATTAAAGTCCATTACTGACTTTATAGTGAAACCACTTTCGTACTTAGTAAACATATCTCTGGAAGGTGCAACATTTCCAGATGTGTTTAAAACTGCTAGAATAATACCTTTATTTAAAAAAGGTGATAGTACGTTGTGTGAAAATTATCAGCCTATATCTTTACTAAGTTCCATTTCTAAGGTACTGGAAAGGGTTGTTTTTGAACAAATAAGTAATTTCCTAACAGTATTTCGAATTCTTACCGATTGTCGACATGGATTTAGGAAAGGCAGGAATACATCTTCTGCAATACTGCAGTTTGTTGAAAAGCTTTATGAGCAGCTGGATAATAGTAAAAAGTGCTTTGGACTTTTCATGGACCTAAGGAAGGCTTTTGATTTGATCAATCATAATCTATTAATATCAAAAATGGACAGATATGGACTGAAAGCTAATGTAAGTGACTGGTTACAGTCATATTTAAAAGGTAGATGTCAAGTTGTCGATATTGATGGAGTGAGGTCGAATGGAATGAAAGTTTCTATGGGTGTTCCACAGGGGACGGACCGCTGCTTTTTTTAATTTTTGTAACCGATTTACCAAATATCGTTAATGACCAAAGTAATTTAACCATGTTTGCAGACGATAACAGTTATGTATGCTGTGACAACACCAGAGCTTTGGCTCTAGATAAACTGTAGAATATGTTAAGAGTTTTTGAACAGTGGTTCAAAACTAATATGTTAAGTCTTATTGCTGTTTTTATAAATTTTGTGCCTAGGGCATCCCAATTGGTTGAAAGTGTTTTGATTAGGTCTAACGTAACCGGACATTCTATTTCTCAGATAACGGAGACTAAATTGTTAGGTATCTATATAGACAACAGTTTAAATTGGGGATGTCTTATAAATGAATTATGCAAAAGGCTTTCGTTGGTGTGTTTTGCCATTTTTCGATTAAAAAGTGTCGTTAACTTTAATACAATAATGTCTTATTACTATGCACACTTTGTGTCTCGATGGAAATATGGCCTAATATTTTGGGGTGCTTCCCTAATATGGTCAGAGTATTTAGAATGCAAAAAAGAGCAGTTCGAAATATTGCAGGTGTCAGATCAAGACATTCATGCCGTGAACTTTTCAAAAAATTTGCTATACTTACTCTGCCTGCTATGTACATACTGGAGGTTCTGATTTATGTTAAGAGTAATTTGAATAAATTTGTACCCATGGCCGACATGCATATTTACGATACAAGATATAACAAAAAATACCAGAACACACATTATCTCTATAAAGCTTTTTAATAGTCTGCCGACTAGTATTAAATCTTTAAATTTAAGTATGTATAAGAAACTAATATCAAGATTACTAGAATATCCCTTATAGCACTCAGGATTTCTTTCAGATTGAGGACTTTATATTATAAATGTTTGTATGTAAGCTAGAGTATGTGTAATTGTAACTTTTGGATCTTTATATTATAAATATTTGTATGGAAGCCACAGTCTGTAAAGCTTTTTAGATCCATATTTTTACAGGATGTATACATTCTGTGACTTGACTTGACTTTTTCTATACCTTGTATCAGGTCTAATGAAATAAAAGTTTATTTATTTATTTATTTATTTATGAATACTAATGTTCAATAAAATATTGGACTGAATTACTAACAAAGTTTTAATCAAAAAATAATGAACTTTTGTACATTTTAAATATAACCAAATCAAGGTTTTTCATTAGTTATATTCCAATTACTTGGAAAAGGCAAAAATCGTCGTGATACCAAGCCAATTTTCTGTCTAATCTGGGAAAGGTAGTGGAAGAAATAAATAATTAGACAGAATTAACGATTCCATATTTGACAAACATATTTTGCCTGCAAAAAATTTGGAATTAGGTTAGAATAATCTACAGTCAGGTATACTATTGGGGTGAAAAAGCTATAGACTTCCCGAAAGATGACAGCTAAATCAAAAAAACATACGATTTTCAGTTACTCTAAAATTTTCATGACTATTGTATATTAATTCGCAAGTTGCAGTTGTTTGAATGACGCTACTTTTGATGCGAGAAAATACAGCCCGAACCTAAAAATGGCTTGAAAAGTGTCATGACATATCTGCTCAGTCGAATGCAACGATATGTTGATGGTTTAGTGAACTTAAATGAGGCAGTCACTCCAAAAAACACAAAAAAATCCACCCTGTTGTTTTAAATAAGTGCAGAGTGAGAGAGATAGCTAACTTAGTGAAGATATCAACAGAACGCATGAGGCGTATTTTGCATGAATATTTGCATATGAAAAAGCTATGTGCCCGATGGGTGTGGGGCACTCTCACGACTGAACAAAAATAGCAACTTGTCGAAGAATCAGAACGCTGTTTGATACTATTTCAGGGTAATCCAAAGAAGTTTTTACGTCGATTCGTAACAATGGACGAAACATAGGTCCACCACTACACGTCTGAGACCAATAGCCAGTTCGCAGACTGGCTAAAACTGCATGGAAGCCTACCAAATATACAAATATTAGCTGGAAAGGCTTTGGTAAGTATTTTTGGGATACGCGTGGAATAATACTGATGGACTATCTTGAGAAGGGGCGAACAATCACCGGAGACTATTATCTTGGTTTATTGAACCATTTGAATAGTGAAATCAAGAAAAAAAGGCCGTATTAAGAGGAGAAAAAGTATTGTTTCATCAATATATTGCACCAGCTCACAATTCCATAAAATCGATGGTGGAATTGGACCAATAAATTCCATCTTCATCCGCTGTATTCATTAGATCTGGCCCCCAGCGATGATACCCTCTTTCCAAATTTTGAAAGGTAACTCCAGGGAATGAAATTTGGCTTAAATGAAGAAGTCGAATGGGAAACTGAGGTTTATTTTAGAGAGTTTGACAAGTTGTACTATATGAAAGGTATCCAAACGTTGAAAGTTTGCTAGGATAAGTGTACCGCTTTTGAAAGCTAAAATCGATTTTTGGCAAAAATATTGCTTTTTCTTCAAAAGTCAAAATTGAATAGAATAAGATAAAAAGTTTGATGCTCTATACAAAATCGAAAATAAAATGAAAAATTCGGTAAAAAGAATATCGAAAAACTAGTAGTATATAGATTCTTTTTTTTTAGTTTTAACGTAATTTAAAAAAATTATTTAAAATAAAATAGCTGGTTTAACTCCTTCAGTTGTAGTGGGAATTTTGCTTCCAACCTTATTTATGATTAAATTAACGTATTTGTATACCGTTAAATATTTTGAAATTGGCTATTAAGGGGTTTCTCGGGGTGCAGATTAAGAATCGGATGACAGATTTGAAAAATTCAAAATGGCGGATCCAATATGACAGCCAGAGAGTACTTAATTCATTTAATTTCTTCGAGTAATTTAGAATTTTTGTGTTTTCAATAACTGTTTTCTTTGTTCCTGGATGTTTAAATGAAATATAAAGACTTTATACTTAAAGCTTACACTATTATCTTTTATTTCCCACTTTTAAATATTTTTTTTATTTTAAATTAAAGTTGTATGATTAATAATAAGAAAAAAATACGTTTATCATGAACACTTTTTTAAAGGCAAAATTAAAAAAAAAGACAAACTTTTTTCGAGTTTTTAATGATTTTCTAATATCAAGTATATTTTTAACTGTAACTAAAAAAAGAATTCGGATTTTTTTCGACTATTTCGTACTGCTTTGAACGTAAAATTGCCGGCGGCAGACTACAGCAATTTTTAAATAACAAACAATATGGGTATTTTTAATTATTCTTATATTGAAATTTAAGGTATAATAATGATATATGCACAAGAATTTTTTTCAATACTATATTTTATTAAATATTTGTAATTTACTGTATGCCCGTTAAAATCATGCAAACAAAAATTTCCTTTTAAGTTTTACAAATGATAAACCAACAAAAATTAAAATTATTAGTGTCATCGGAAAGCTGAAAGTCTCCCCTTCAAAAAGATATGTTTTAATTTTTCTTTTTACACTCTAAAAACAAGTAATATCGATTAACCTGCGAGCGGCGCGCTACAATTTTTGAATCACCTATCCAAATTTTTAATAAATTCTCAGGCTAATAAAAAAAATCTATAAACTATTTTTTATAGATAACCTTTAAACTACGTTTTCCCACGTGGTGCTATTAGTTTTTCAGTAAGTTTTTTTTTTATTTTTCGAGATATTATCAAATAACCGAATTTTTGATATTATTTTGGATTTTCTGGGCTTAGCGTACATCAAATTTAGCATAGTGTTTTTTTTATCGTGTTCTACGTCCAAAAAACCACCTGTGTGTCAAAATGCAGCCTATTAACAATTAATGAGAGCTAAAAACCCTTGACGACTGTGCCACATTTAATTATTTAATAGTCATTTATTTTCTATTAGATTTGCTGTGTCACTGCCATTATCTCAGAAATTGTTAATATTTGATATACTGACAAAAGTTGTTTAGAATTCAGTGTGGCTACTTACTGAGTTTTATTTTGTTATTTTATTTAATTGAATTTATTATCTGAATTAATCTGAGCTAACAACACAATAACGGTTTTTCGAAAATTTATCCATTTAAAAATCTTGTTCCTCAGAATATTGTTTTTAATTGCTTTGTTCCAGAAAAGTCTTTCGCCGAAAATTTTGCTTTTAAGAATTTTGATTTCGGAAAATTTTGTTTACGAAAATTATTTACAAATCCTAATTCAGTGGAGTTGCTAGAGATCGTAAAGTGAAATCTGAAAAACTTATTGTTGCTTACTTGTTCTAGTTTTTCCCCAGTCTAGATTAGTTTCTTGATTAAAAAATTACCAAAAAGTGTCAGTTTTTGTAGAATATTCATAAACAAAAATTAATGTAATTACCGGTTACTATAATATAATAGCTGTATTGTTTTCCTGGTCATTATTTGTGCTGATTGTTCACTTGGATATTTTTTACTATTATTAAATTATAATGCATAAAAACATCTTAGCGCCTTTTGATATGCAGTAAATGGATTTCCCATACTAATGTTTTCACACTGATTATTCTTAAAACATTTTTAATGTCATCGCTTTAAAATCCAATTCTTTACGACTTTTTGATATACTACTTTAAAAAGCTTTTTAAAAAAGTAAAATTCTGGCAGACAATCTTTTACCAGATGATATGCCAAAAAGAAAAAGAATTGTTCTCCCCCAACTTGTCAATTTTTATCCCCCCAAAATATGTCAATTAGAAACACTTTGTGAAATATAATATTGGAAAGAATTTTTGGTGTCTTGACAGCGTAAATTGATTGATTGCCACGATCGTATTAAGACCATGTCTGTTTAATGATTATAGATATATAAAGAAAGTTACAAGAGACTTTGTAGGTGGATATTTGGAATTTGGTAAACAGTCAAAATATTGTTATTCTTAATATCCAGACGCCGAACATTTTTGTCGTTTGAGAACTCGTTTTTAGTGTTCCATACGGAACACTTATAAGATCACTTCGGTATCCGTCCGTCTGTCACACTCGATTTTCTCCAAAACTATTTGACATAGAAAGTTGAAATTTGGTTCCAATACAGGAATTGACGGCCACATCAGAGCTGTGTAGTTTTGAAGGTTAAATCTTGACTTAAGTAGTTAGTTTCGGGAGATGAAACTGGAAGTGAAAAACTTTTTTTTTTACTAGGTGATCGAGTAGGATGTCAAATGAAAGCTTGTAAAAATAGGAGTTCAAAAATGTATAATGTAATACTTGCGCACACTTTTTTTGTATTATTTTTAAAAAATCGCGAAAAATCGCTGTTCCCTCCCTTATCTCGAAAAGTACTACTCAGTAGATATCACCACTTCACCAAACAGTTTATGTTTGCACTCGACGCGCGTTTCGCTAACCATGTTAGCTTCATCAGGAGTGATGATTGACTAGAGCTAAACTACAAATCTACCCTATTTATACTTAGCCTAATCCTTGAATTACTCAGGTGGAACTAATTGCATAGGCGAGGACATCAGTTCCGGTCAAGTAACAAGTAGAGGGTAGGATAAGGAATAGGCCCTCTGTCTTTATTTAAACTACCTTTGCATTTTATAATTTCCATACTTTCGTATGCGTTCAACAATCTCATATCAGATACATTTTTAATTAATCTTAGATTATCTAATGTTACAGTATGATCAGCTTCAAGAGCATGTTCGGCAATGCTAGACTTTTCTGTTCTACTCTAATGCGGCTCAATTTGTGTTGTTTGCAATGAAATTAATTATTAGGAATATATCTATCTGATATTGTGTCTTTTCTATAGATATTAAATTCTAATCTATTATTATTTTTAATAATTAAAATATCTAGTAAAGGCAGTTGTCCTTTGTTCTCAATTTCATAAGTAAATTTAATGGAATCATACAGGCTATTTAATTTGGAAACAAAATCATCTATATTTGCTTTCTTTGTATCAAATATCGCGAAAACATCATCCACATACCTATACCATCTCCTTGGGAAATACTCATATTCTTCGGTTTCAAACTTACTCATGAATAAATTGGCTATGAAAGGTGACAAGCAATTACCCATAGCTGTTCCTTCTTTTTGAACATAAAATTGATTGTTATATTAAAAATAATTTTGTTCCATACAAAGTTTAGATAACGTTAAGTAATTATGAATAATTTCGTCCTCAAAGTCATTCATCCTAAGTAATTCTTCCAGATATTGTAAAGTTTGTGATATTGGTACACTTGGGAGCAAAGAACTGACATCAAAAGAAATTAAGATTTCACCTTCACTAAGAACTAGATTTTTTGTTTTATTTATGAATTCTAAAAAATTCTTCACTGCAAAAGTATTTAATGGTAAATTCTTAAGTTCTTTTGATAACCACTTGGATATCAAATATGTGGGTGATCCGACCGATAAAACAATGGGTCGCATTGCTTTTCCAGGTTTGTGAATTTTGGTAAGCAATACAACTTTGGTATGGTCAGATTATTTACATTTAATTTAAATTTTAGCGAATCGGAGATAAGGTTATTACATTTCTTTAAAGAATTTTTAACCTCTGTTATCATTATCGATACTGGATTTCTTATTACCTTTTCATAAGGGCCAGATTCGATAAAATTATCTACACGTTCTCCATGCCATATAATCCGAAGTCTAGCAGGGGACTCAATAAGATATTTAATAAGGTAGGCCTCACCTTAGTCTACAAGTCATCAGACAATCTGAGGAATACCTTAGGAAATCCCAAAGATAAGATTCCTAAGTGTGAGAAAAGTGGAATTTATGAAATTAGTTGCAATAATTGTGACAAAAATTATGTTGAGCAAACTAAAAGGACAATTAAAACACGATTTAAAGAACATTTAGCACATTTAAAATACAGTAGAACAGAAAAGCTTAGCATTGCCGAACATACCCTTGAAGCTGATCATACTGTAACATTAGATAATCTAAGATTAATTAAAAATGTACCTGATAGGGGATTGTTGAACGCATAAGAAAGTATGGAAATTATAAAATGTAAAAGTAGTTTAAATAAAGACAGAGGACCTATTCTTTATAGTCCCCTCTACTGGTTACTTGACCGGAACTGATGGTCTCGCCTATGCCATTAGTTCTACCTGAGTAATTCAAGGATTAGGCTAAGTATAAATAGGGTATATTTGTAGTTAAGCTTTAATCAATCATCGCTCCTGATGAAGCTAACATGGTTGGCGAAACACGCGTCGAGTGCAAAAATAAAGTGTTTGGTGCAGTGGTGATATATACTGAGTAGTGTCATTGGGCCAAAGATTCCACATTCCCAACATAGTCGAAATGTACTGATTAAAAAATTTTGCACGGGGTGTAGATTGAGCGAAAATTATCACGAGTGCATTACCTTTAATAATTTATCTGGTATATAAAAAAAAAACAAAAATTTCAAGGTCATAAGTTTTTAGTAAAGATCGGAAACAAACTTTGTCGAAAACTCATTTAGGGTGTGTTTTGTGAAGTCATTGATCATTTTATACCTCCGTAACAAAGATTTTTATTTTGCGCAAGTTCAACTTGCACTTGACCGGTTTTTATCTGTAAGGTATTGTTTTAGTTTGGATAGTCCAATTCACCCTTTCCATTAAAATTAATATAAACTAATTGGATATGAGCTTACAGCTTACTAAAAGTGTGAACTTGTGAGAGCGAGTTCTGCCTCCCACTACTTTTTAGAAGTGTGTACCGTATTGGAACATAGCTAGGTGGTAGACCCGGACATCGAAAAAAAGCCATAATTTTTTAGAGAAACTTTAGGAGATTAAATGGACTAAATATTTTTCTTGGAATTATTCAATTAATCAGTATGTGAAAAACTATGACAAATATTAGAACGATTAACCATAAATAGTACAGCAATCGCCGTTCCTGAATAAAGTTGGGAAACATTCTCTCCGAAAATTTTTCTGTAACAAAGGGTGTCAGACAGGGTTGCTCTCTGTCTCCTACATTGTTCAAAATTTATCTGAATGAAGCATTAGAGAGATGGCGAAGAGTATGTGGAGGAATGGGAATACAGCTGACCGACGAAACAACGTTGTACACTCTACATTTTACCGACGATCAGGTGGTTGTTGCTCAGGACAAGGAAGATCTTGAATTTATGACAAGAAAACTGTTTGAAGATTATATAAACTGAGGTTTAACAGTTAACTGCAAGAAAACCAAATATTTGTGTATAGGAGGAAAACAGGGAACCTTACTCTAAATATCGGTGAGGTCATTGATGCTCGTAAGGGTATATATATATATATATATATATATATATATATATATATATATATATATATATATATATAAATATATATATACTTATGAAACTAGTTGGGGAACTCGGCAAAAAGGGCATCAACAGATGTTCATACTATATTCATTTAGCTAATATTTCGGTCCTAGGTTGGGACCTTCATCAGGGCACAAACTGAAAAAGAGATAACGAAGCAACCAATAAAGAAAATCAGGCATGAAGAATCGGTATTGTTGAGTCTAATTTTTAATTATTAATTTCTAATTTGTAATTTTTAATTTCAATCCTATAACAATTAATAAAAATTGATAAAAAAACTATTGCAATTTTGAAAGCATTATTGTTCTAAAAAAAATCATACATTATTATTATTATTATTATTATGGAGAAATGTCAAAAACAAAATGCAATTAACTCACATGTAGCATGCAATTTAATCTAACAAAAATGTCCATAAATAACAATTGCCATAACAACGACTAACACTGAAATAAAACAGCCACTAACATATTAATATAAAAAACATGGCATTTACAGCAAGGATGCCATTAAAAACGTTGGATGCTGAAAAATCAAAATTAATTAACCACCTGCCATCTAAAAGAAAAGTGACAATTTTGACAGGGCGCTGACAAAGGACGACCACCTGACAGATGTAAGGGATCACTCAAAATGAATAAAAGGAAAAGGTTAAACAACCAGGAAAGAACCGGTTTAGTACAAATTAGGTACTACGTCATATAGTAAAATTTTTTGGTATAAAGGGAAAAGGTATCCAATGGGAACGCAAATTTTCGCCGGTATGGAAATTTAAGTGACATAGGAAGGAAATGACTGTTCTTCATCTAGGGGGAGGATAGAAATACAGGAGAAGGAGGTTAATAAAAAACCCTTTCCACTTGCCACCTCCTTCTCCTGTATTTCTATTCTCCCCCTAGATGAAGAACAATCATTTCCTTCCTATGTCACCTAATTTCCATACCGGCGAAAATTTGCGTTCCCATTGGATACCTATTCTCTTCATACCAAAAAATTTTACTATATGACGTAGTACCTAATTTGTCCTAAACCGGTTCTTTCCTGGTTGTTTAACCTTTTCCTTTTATTCATTTTGAGTGATCCCTTACATCTGTCAGGTGGTCGAACTTTGTCAACGCCCTGTCAAAATTGTCACTTTTCTTTTTAGATGGCAGGTGGTTAATTAATTTTGATTTTTCAGCATCCAACGTTTTTAATGGCATCCTTGCTGTAAATGCCATGTTTTTATATTAATATGTTAGTGAATAGTGGCTGTTTTATTTCAGTGTTAGTCGTTGTTATGGCAACTGTTATTTATGGTCATTTTTGTTAGATTAAATTGCATGCTACATGTGAGTTAATTGCATTTTGTTTTTGACATTTCTCCATAATAATAATAATAATAATTTATGATTTTTTAGAACAATAATGCTTTCAAAATTGCAATAGTTTTTTTTTATCAATTTTTATTAATTGTTATAGGATTGAAATTAAAAATTACAAATTAGAAATTAATAATTAAAAATTAGACTCAACAATACCGATTCTTCATGCTTGATTTTCTTTATTGGTTGCTTCGTTATCTCTTTTTCAGTTTGTGCCCTGATGAAGGTTCCAACCTAGGACCGAAATATTGGCTAAATGAATATAGTATGAACATCTGTTGATGCCCTTGTTGCCGAGTTCCTCAACTAGTTTCATAACTTAGGATTTTGTTAGATACGGCAACTTTTGCTTTCTCTCTCTTTATTTTATATATATATATATATATATATATATATATATATATATATATATATATATACATATACATATATGTAAGAAAGTGTAGAGATTTCGGGAGAGCGGTCTTGAATAAAATACTTATTTGTTGTTAAAGAAAAACTCTATATTTTGTGGATATTTTTTTAGCTTCATCTGGAGTTAAAAATTAGAAAATAACAAAGCAGTTTTTTGGTAAGTTTATCACGTTAAAAAAAAAGGAAAAACTCACCAACCAAAGCATTCATCCATTGGGAGAGGTATCACAGAGAAATGCATTTAATTTAACTATATAACACATGGGCTGAAAAAGTCCCGGGCCTAACACATAGATGGCGCTAGTTTTTATTGCAGTCCACCTTTTTTTTCAGTTAATACTAACCTTCAAAAGACAGCTGTTAAAATTTCATGATATTCTATTCATTAGTTTGTGAGTTATTGTGCTAAGAGTGACGCTACTTTTGTTATTTTCAAAACAATGGATCAAAAACAATTTCGCGTTTTTAATTTTACACTGCTTCTTGATGGGAAAAAATACCGTTCAAGTGAAGCAATTGCTTGAAAAGTGTTATGGGGACTCCGCTCCATCAGAAAAAAACAATAAAACGTTGGTTTGCTGACTTCAAACGTGGTCGTAGAGACACCGATGATGCAGAACGCAGTGGACGTCCAAATGAGGCGGTAACACCAGAAAACATCAAAAAAATCCATAAAATCGTTTTAAATGATCGAAAAGTGAAGTTGCGTGAGTTAGCTGACATCGTAAAGATATCAAAAGAACGTGTTGGCTTTATATTACATGAGCATTTGACTATGAGAAAGCTCTGTTCAAAGTGGGTGCCGCGTTTGCTCACTGTTGATCAAAAACAAGAACGTGTTGATGATTCTGAGCAGTGTTTGGCCATGTTTAAACGTAACAAACCGGAATTTTTGCGTCGATATGTGACAATGGATGAAACATGGATCCATCACTTCACTCCGGAATCAAAACGATCGTCATCTGAATGGACAGCAACTGGTGAACCTCGTCCAAAGCGCCCGAAAGCACAACAATCGGCTGGAAAGGTTATGGCCTCGGTATTTTGGGATGTGCGTGGTGTAATATTCATCGACTATCTTGAGAAAGGAAATACCATCAACAGTGAATATTATATAGCGTTATTGGAGCGTTTGAAGGCCGAAATTGCAAAGAAACGACCGCATATGGCAAAGAAAAAAATTTTGTTTCATCAAGACAACGCACCGTGTCACAAGTCAATCAAAACAATGGCAAAACTACATGAATTGAACTTCGAATTGCTCCCACATCCACCGTAGTCGCCAGATTTGGCTCCCAGCGACTACTGGCTGTTCGCAGACCTGAAAAAAATGCTCGCGGTAAGAAATTTCGCACGAATGAAGAGGTTATCGCTGAAACTGAGGCCTATTTTGAGGCAAAAGATAAATCGTTCTACAAAAAGTGGTATTGAAATGTTTAGAGCGGCGCTGGAATGATTGCGTTGCTCTTGATGGAGATTACGTTGATGAATAAAGCTAATTTTGAACCAAAAAAACCGTGTTTTCTTTGTTAGGCCCGGGACTTTTCAGCCCATGTGTTATAACTAACAGAACTACGAACAAACAGGACGAAACAACATGTTATGGCTTGGCCGCAGCAAAAACCACGATTATTCAGGAAATGCTGTGCAACTTATATGGCCCGGGCACGTGGAAAAAATGGAAGAACACAGAATACCAAAGATGGTTCTACAGTAAATACCAAGCGAAAGGAGGAGAAGAGGGAGATCGAGAGTGACATGGTTTGGAGGTGTTCAGAGGGGAATGTCAGAGAGAAATCTAAGACTCGGAGAGAAAGTGGGAACCGCAAGACGAAGAACGCTATAAAAAAACAGATTGATGAGAACTTAAATTAAAGACCTACAACCAATTTTAAAACTTCTATAAATATCGGTCATTCGGAAATTCCGATTTGAAAGTCTTAATAGGTAGTACTTAACTAATTTCAATGTCAGTCAATATATCAGTCTTTGACTGTTACTGCTATTGCTACTAAGATCAGTTTGATTTCTGAAATCATATTATTTTAATTGTTGGCGACTTTTTAGCAATTTTTTCTTGCTTTTTTTAAAAAAAAATTTGAGAGATCATAGTATAATTTATCTTTACTATTAACCACATATCGACTCTAATATAATACTGCATTGTTCTCCATTCTTTAACACGTATTTGCTACACTTTTTCTAGTATTGATTTACATGGTTTTTACCTCTGCTTACTAGGTCCATTATACTTCTACTACTAGTAGTAGTAGTACATATAGGTTTATAGTTAGACACGTAGGTCAGAGAGACTCCTTAACGTATGGGTAATGTCAGCCAGACAAGGGATATTGTTTAACGTGGGATTCAAACCACATGATCGAAAGATAGTATTTATACTATTTCATGATCTTGTTCTGCACATCTCGCCTGCCACGAACCTTGAAGTGGGATTACTTTTACTTCTTCTAACTTTATGAACCTAGCATTGTGGCGAAGCAGGTTTTTTGATGACTGCCTTTGGTCATCTAGTCTAGTTTCAGAAATATATCCCGTTCAAACATGAAAAGAAGTCTGTTTTCCTCGTCGGTCTCTTGTCCTAAGTGACTCCCTAACAACGACATGCCGTGCGGCTCTCAGATGTTCTAACTAAATTTAAAGTTCTAATTTCGTCTTCTAACCAGAGCTGTCAATAATTACAGCAATTCAGAAAAGTAACTGAAATAGTGTTTGTAATTCAATTATTTTAATTGCTCTACAATCTTTAAGGAGTAATTGTAATAGCCAATTCTTTCTGGGCAATTAAATTACCTTCACATTAGTTAAATTAATTTTGCAGTGGAATTACAAGAGCAATAATTCAATTTCCTTAGTAATAATTGACTAATTGTCACAGTAATTAAATTACTTTCACATTAATTAAATTATGATCGTGCTAATTTAACTACTTCAGAAGTAATTGAGTTACTATCTGAGCAATTGAGTTATCCTTAGTAAATAATTGATTGCTATGAAGGGAACTGAGTTAGTACAAAAGTAGCTGAACTACTATAAATATAATTTATTTTCTTTAAATGTAACTAAACTACAATAAATGCAATCGGGTTGATATAAAAGTAATTGAATTACCATAATGTAAGAATGTATGGGATGAACAATAATAATTTTCTTTCCCCGTAAATGATCATTAAAATATTATACTTAAATATTACTAATAAAATAATAATTTATTATCCTATCTCCTTATCCTGTCTTAAAAACATCATGCATGCTTTGCCGTGTTTAATCTAAATACATTATTGGTCCATTTGGCGTCTATAATCAGGAAGTTCTTTAAAATATTCATCTCGCATTTTCTCCTCAATTCTATTATGTGCTGTCGCCTACTTAACTTTTCATATTTGAAGACAATTTCAGTGTCTTTATTATTGCAAAGAAAGTTTAGTTGTTCGTTTTTTTTTTTATTTCTTCGAGAAAATCTTCAACAGATTTTAATTTTGTTCCAGAATTTATTTTATCTGTATTTTATACAGATATTTATATTATATATTTTATATATATATATATATATATATATATATATATATATATATATATATATATATATACATACATACATACATACATGCATACATACATACACATATATATATATATATATATATATATATATATATATATATATACTAGCCGGGCCTGCGGCTCCGCTCGCGTGGACTTGATTCTCTACTATCGTCACTGCTTATTCCTTATGTTACCCAACGTAATAAAATATCTCCCATTATTTCCCCTTATCTCCCAATATTCCTCCTTATCTCTCATTATCTCTACATAATTTCCATTATCTAGGCTTATCTCTGCTCATCTCCCATTATTTCTCCTTATCTCCCATTATTTCTCCTTATCTCCCCATTATCTCACCTTATTTCCCATTATCTAGGCTTATCTCGACTTATCTCCCATTATTTCTCCTTATCTCCAATTATTTCTCCTTTTCTCCCCATTATTTCTCCTTATCTCCCATTATCTCACCATAACTTCCATTATCTAGACTTATCTCTGCTTATCTCCCATTATTTCTCCTTATCTCCCATTATTTATACTTATCTCCCATTATCTCACCTTATCTCCCATTATCGAGGCTTATCTCGACTTATCTCCCATTATTTCTCCTTATCTTCCATTATCTCATCTTATCTCCCATTATCTAGGCTTATATCGAATTATATAGAACATATGTATAAATTTATAAAAACACGTAAATCGGATAAGTGGTTCTCAAGTGATAAGCGCACTTACGGACAGACAGACAGACAGAGAGGCGTTGCATTTTATATATATTATATTCTTTGCTACATGATATTGTTCCATATTTAATGCTTTAGGGAGTGTATTGCAAGAGAAACGCGCTAGCAGCAAGCTTTTCTCCGACTTGATTCACTATTATCGTCACTGCTTATTCCTTATGTCACATAACGTAATAAAATATATCCTATAACCTGGCCAGAGGACATACGTATGTTTAAAAAAAAAGCACGTAAATCGGATAAGTGGTTCTCCAGTGATAAGCGCACTAACGGACGGACAGACAGAGAGACATTGCATTTTATATATATTATAGATATTCTCTGCTACATAATATTGTTCCATATTTAATGGTTTGGACTGTGTATTGCAAGAGAACGCGCTAGCGGCAAACTTTGTCCGACTTCATTTACTATTATTGTCACTGCTCATTCCTTATGCTATCTGTCGTAATAAAATATAGCCTATAACCTGGCCGGAGAACATATGTATGTTTTAAAAAAAAAAAAGTACGAAAATCGGATAAGTGGTTCTCCAGTGATAAGCGCACTAACGGACAGACAGACAGACAGAGATACGTTGCATTTTATATATATTATAGATGTAATAAAATATATACCTATAACCTGGTCAGAGAACATATGTATGAATTTAAAAAATCACGTAAATCGGATAAGTGGTTCTCGAGGGATAACCGCATTAACGGCCAGACAGACAGACAGACAGACAAACGTTGCATTTTATATATATATATATTATAGATATAGATTATTATTATTATATAACCTGCCCAAAAAATATATGTATGAATTTAAAAAAAGACAGGTAAATCGGATAAGTTGTTCTCGCGTGATAAACGCACTAATAGACAGATAGACAGAGAGACATTGCATTTTATATATATTATAAATTATGGATTACAGATATTCTTTGCTACATAATATTGTTCCATATTTAATGGTTTAGGCTGTGTATTGCAAGGGCACGCGCTAGCGGCAAACTTTTTTCCGACATCATTCACTATTTTCCGTCACTGCTCATTCCTTATGCTACCTATCGTAATAATACGAGGCATGTTTTTTTAAGTAAGTACCGTTTTGGAATTAAAAAAAGACGTGCAAAGATATCGCTATAATTTTATTTTTACATGAAAGCCTGTACCTTAATCTACTTTTCTACATAATTTCCGTGAATATTGAGGCACTTGTCATAACGTGGCACCAGTTTTTTTAATACCCTCCTCATAAAATTCTGCTGCCTGACTTGTTAACCACTGTATCACAAATGTTTTGACTTCGTTATCGTCTTGAAGACGCTGACCACCCAGGTGCTTCTTCAAGTGCAGGAACAAATGGTAGTCGCTGGGCGCCAGATCAGGGCTGTATGGAGGATGATCTAGAGTTTCCCATTTAAAAGATTTGATGAGATCTTTGGTCCGATTAGCCACATGTGGACGGGCATTGTCATGCAGCAAAACGATACCCTTACTCAACTTGCCACGTCTTTTGTTCTGGATTGCACGACGCAGATTATTCAATGTCTCACAATAAGACGCTGCATTGATTGTCTCATTACGAGGCAGAAACTCCACTAGCAATACTCCTTTTCTGTCCCAAAAAACTGTGCACATGATTTTGCGGGCAGAAATTGTTTGCTTAAACTTCACTTTTTTGGTGATGATGAATGTCGCCATTCCATGGATTGTTGTTTCGATTCTGGTGTGACGTAGGCCACCCATGTTTCGTCACCAGTAACAATTTGGTCTAAAAAATGTTCACCTTCATTGTGGTACCGCTCAAGGAAAGTCAATGCACTGCCTAAACGTTGGGTTTTGTGCAAATCCGTCAACATTTTTGGAACCCAACGTGAACACAATTTCCGGTAATTCAAGTTCTCGGTCACAATGCGATACAAAACACTACGAGAATATTGAGGAAAGCAGTCGCACAATGATGAAATTGTAAAGCGTATGTTTTCTCTCACCTTTTCGTCCACTTTCTGCACCAAATCTTTATTAACGACCGAAGGACGCCCACTCCGTTCTTCATCATGCACATTTGTGCGGCCATCTTTAAATGCTCTCACCCATTTCCTTACCATTCCATCACTCATAATGTTTTGTCCGTAAACTTCACAGATCTCACGATGAATATCGATCGGTTTTACGCCTTTAGCACTAAGAAATCGTATAACAGCCCGTACTTCACAATCGGCGGGACTCACGATTGTCGGAGGCATCTTAAACACTCAGTAAACAACGTATACAATGAAGAATCAGACTGTAATGGCGTCAGTGCGTAG
Organism: Pachyrhynchus sulphureomaculatus; assembly: GCA_019049505.1. Classification (NCBI taxonomy): domain Eukaryota; kingdom Metazoa; phylum Arthropoda; class Insecta; order Coleoptera; family Curculionidae; genus Pachyrhynchus; species Pachyrhynchus sulphureomaculatus. The sequence goes on along the minus strand of CM032453.1, from coordinate 73,651,444 downwards.
ACATGAGATGTAGGTTACCAGCGCGCATGCGCGGAACGCCGACCGTATCGCTGCGGCGGCGGAATCGCAAAACGGTACTTACTTAAAAAAACATGCCTTGTATATAGCCTATAACCTGGCCAGAGAACATATATATGTTTTTAAAAAAAAAAAAATACGTAAATCGGATAAGTGGTTCTCCAGTGATAGGCGCACTAACGGACAGACAGACAGACAGAGAGACGTTGCATATATATATATATATATATATATATATATATATTATATATATATGTATATATATATATATATATATATATATATATATATATATATATATATATATATATATATATTATTCTGATAGAAAAGTCCCACTGGTTCCTACTCGTATAATTCTTATACGTCGATTTCATAAAGGATGACTTTTTCGGAACGTAGCACGAAACAGTTTCGTGCTACATTCCGAAGAACTCCGGCTTCGGAATAAGCTCTGAAGAAACCCGCAGGATGATTAGTGAAACAACTTATTCAATCGACTCAGGAAAAATCCAGAAGAATTAATATGTACCCATAAGGTGGGATTTTTTCATTAAGAGGACACTTTTTACTTATAATTATTTTCTCCTATATACGTTTGTCACCAAATCTTTACGAGAAGCAACACTGTTACTTCTTCTTCTTAGTGTGCCTTATCTTTTAAGGACGTTGGCGATCATATTTGTCCATCTGATTTTATCTATTGTCTCTCTAAATAGTTCAGTAGATGTCATGTTTATCCACCGTCGTAAGTTTTTCCTGACCCTCGCCTACCGATTATTTTTCCTTCAATTATAAGTTGCAGGAGCTCATACTTTTGGCTTCTCATAATATGGCCAAAGTAAGTGTTTTTTCTTTCTTTAACAGCTGGAATCAATTCTCGTTTTTTTCCCATCCGATCAAGTATTTCCCCGTTTGTGATATACGCTGTCCAAGAAACACGTAGCATTCGGCGATATCACCCCATCTCGAATGACTCCATTGTTGTGTTGTCTCTGTGATTGTTGCAGCTTCCACACCGTATAAAATGACCGAGAACACGTAGCATCTTAGCACTCTTGTTCTTGTTTTGAAATTTAGTTGGCAGTTACAGAGAATGCTGTGCATTTTATTAAAGAAGCTTCGTACTTCTTCAATTCTTGAGTGTATTTCAATAGAGTGGTCCCAATCTTCACTAATTACACTTCCTAGGTACGTTATTTTGTTACCCTTTCAAGTGTTTGTTGATGTACTTTAATATTTATGTTTGTATTAGGATTCTAACTGGCCACAATCGTTTTTGTTTTGTTCGTATTCAGTTTTATTCCATATTCCTCACATGCATCAACAATTCCATTTATGAGTCTTTGTAGGCCTTCTTCACTGTTCGCTAGAATGAAAGTATCATCAGCGTAGCGGAGGTTATTTATACACACCATTAATTGTAATTCCATCCTTTTTATCAGAAACTGCTTTATTGAAGATTTCCTTCGAATAGACACTGAATAACACAGGTGACAAAATACAACCCTGACGTACATCCTTCTCAATTTTTATTTCATTGGACATGCGATTTTCAACTTTTATTTTGGCAGGCTGGTTCCAGTATAAACTTGATATTATTTGTAAGTCTTTGTCATCAGTTACACGATTGTAGTATTTTCATCATTTTCTCATGATTTACCATATCAAAGGCTTTTTGGAAATCTATGAAGCATAAATAAACATCAGAGTTGACATCTCTACATCTTTCAATCAGAACGCGGATAGAGAATAGTACGTTCCTCGTTCCTAGTCCGTTCCTAAAGCCGAGCTGTCTTTGTCCAGTACGTTCATCTAGTTTTTTGTATACCCTTTGGTGGATTATTTTAAGGAAGAGTTTGAAGATATGGTTCATTAGACTTATATTCCGATATTTCTCATACTTTCTAGGTTAATCGTTTTTGGCAGTGGTATAAAAATTGATGTCAACTAATCACCTGTGTTGTATACGCTGTTGAAGAGGTCCTGTATAATGTCCATATGTTTTTCAAGAAATATTTTAATGATTTCTGTAGGTATATTATTTTCTCTAACTGCCTTTTTGTTTTTAAGCTGATTTGCTGCTGCTAATATTTCGTCTTTATTTATAGGGGAGCCCGTTGTATTAAGCTTATTTGTCTTATGTTGTCTAGTTGTGTTACTATACATTTCTCCCACATATTCCTCCCATCGATCTATTCTTTCTTGTATGTTCAGTAGTAGTTTACCTTTTTTATCCTCTATTACTTGTGGTTACCTTTGTAACCTTGGTACAACACCTTCTTTGAGTTTCTTAGGTTAATTAAATATGTCGTATACTTTCTAATGCTTTTATTTCTGTGCATTGTTCATTTAGCCACATGTCTTCAGCCTCCTCTATCTTTCTTTTTATTACGTTGTACGTTTCTTTGTATTTTATATTATTGTTGTATCCATGATTGTTTCTTTTTGGTTGTATTTTGTTTCTGGTGCTTTTCCAATATTTCTCTGATGTGGTGCTTTTAATTCCGGTGTCTGATAAGTTCCCAGCTTGTTTGCATACAGACTTCTACCAATCTCCTCACGAACCCTCTTCTTTATGACTTTTTCGGGGGGGGGGGGGGGGGGGGTTGAGTTTGTAGATGTTAATATTTTTTGTTGTTTGTTCATGTTTTAATTTTTTTAGTCTAATCTTGATAGTTTTAAGCAGCAAATTATGGTCTGTAGATATATCTGCTCCAGGATAGATTTTGGCAGACTTGACTATATTTCGTTGTCTTTTATAGATGGTTATATACTCTATTTGATTTCGGATTACTTTGTTATGTGTTCCACCTGCAGGGGCTTTCCACGTATGTAACCGTCGGGGTGGCAATTTAAAATAAGTGTTCATAACAGAAAGGTGCTTTTCTCCGCAGAACTGGATCAGTCTCTGACGTCTATCATTACGTTTACCCAAGTCATAATTCCCCACAATATCGTCTTCTTTTTCATGTCCTACTTTGGCATTATTGGGGCGCGCAGACTTGTATGATGATAAATTTGTGGGATTTGCAATTTATTTGAATCAAGATTATTCTGTCTGAGATCGGTAAAAATCTTTCCATTATTCTTGCCATTTTTTTTGAGACCACCATCGCGACTCCGTTTTTATTTTTAGTAGTTATATGTCCCGAGTAATAAACAGTGTAGTTCTCAATCCTGCAGGTGCCCGTGGTCGGCCATCTCACTTCACTAAATCCCAGTACATCGATGTTGCGGCTTTTCATCTCTCCTGGGTATTTCGCCATATTTTTTATATTTTTCTTCCACCTTAAATATCTAATTCTGCCTATTTTGGGATTTTTATATAGTTATATCAACTGCACGTCTTATGAATTATCTTGAATTTCTGCTATTTCAGAAGTATTTGTCTCCTACCCATATTCCTTTTGCCAGTAAATTACTTAAATACATCATTACGAAATGCAAATTTTCCAAAAGTCTTTGGCAAGTTTACAGCAGTAACTTTTAAATGCTGAAGTAGGGTATGTGCACCAGTGGTCGACCGCAACCCAATGGTCGACCACTTATTAGTGTTCCGTACGGAACACTTATAAGATCACTTCGGTGTCTGTCTGTCCGTCTGTCTGTCCGTCTGTCTGTCCGTCTGTCTGTCCGGCTGTCTATCCGTCTGTCCGTCTGTCCGTCGTCCGTGTCCGTCTGTCCGTCTGTCCGTCTGTCCGTCTGTCCGTCTGTCCGTCTGTCCGTCTGTCCGTCTGTCCGTCTGTCCGTCTGTCCGTCTGTCCGTCTGTCCCGTCTGTCCGTCTGTCCGTCTGTCTGCCCGTCTGTCACACCCGATTTTCTCCGAAACTATTTGTCATAGAAAGTTGAAATTTGATAATAATATAGGAATTGATGGCCTCATCAGAGCCATGTAGTTTCGAAAGTTAAATTTTGACTTAAGGGGTTAGTTTTGGGGGGTGAAATCGGAAGTGAAAAAAAAATTTTTTTTACTAGGTAATCGAGTGTGGTGTCAAATGAAAGCTTGTGAAAACACGAGTAAAATTATATATATATATATATATATATATATATATATATATATATATATATATATATATATATATATATATAGTAATACTTGCGCGCACTTTTCTTTGTATTATTTTAAAAAAAATCGCTGTCCACCCGCCTTATCTCAAAAAGTACTTATCAAAAAATTTTGAAAAAAATTCTGGAATATTCTCCACGGGGTGTAGATTGAACGAAAATTATCACGAGTGCATTACCTTTAATAATTTATCTGGTATATAACAAAAACACAAATTTCAAGGTCATCAGATTTCAGTAAAGATTGGAAACAAACTTTGTTGAAAACTTATTTGGGGTATGTTTTGTGAAGTCACTGATCATTTTATACTCCCGTAACAAAATTTTTTATTTGAAAAGCAATCAACGCACGGAACACTAATTGCGCAAGTTCAACTTGCACATGACCGGTTATGTTTTAAATAGGTTGGAAAAAGTTTTTATCGCATAATCTCTTAGGGCCCCATAGGACCCTTATCGACGGATCGAGAAAGGACTTTTAAAGAGTGATTGAGCCCGTCGAGAAGAGGCAAGGCTATTTTTTGATACTCGTGACGAATAGTCGACGCGATTGAGATGTTCAATGAAACTGCCTGTGAAACGTTATAACACTATTGTTTTACCCGGAATAAAGGTGTTCGAGGCAAAATGTAAGCTCAGAAAATGTTAATAGAACTAGGAATTTCGGCAGTGCTTCGAGAGCTGCGTATGTTGTAAGCAGTCGACTACTGGGGTCGATTTTCTGAGTAATTCTAGTAGTCGGCATAGGCTGGTCGATTACTGGACGTCTGGTGTTTTTTTTTTTCCAATAGTCGACCATCATAAAATTATGGATTTCCAGGTTGATTCCAGATATTTGATCGGCGAGGAAATCTGGGAAAAACTCACTATAAACCAATGGAGATTTTATGTATGGGAAATTTATTGCTTTATGGTCGTTGACCATAAAGCAATAAATGAATGGGTTTTTCAGTTATTTGCACTAATCTCAAGTGCGCTAGTTGCAGCCTACTTGGGCGCTAGATATACTGAGCGTCCCCTGTACATTTTTTACCTGAAAAAAAAAGAGGATCATAAAAAATAGCAAAAGAATAGGCAACACAGTGTATCGCCTATGCTTTTTATTTAACCCAGTTAGACTGACTTGCGATACAGCTTAATAAATTACCACATTTAGATGAACCAGGTATATGAATTTTTATTATCAATTTTGAATTAATAATTCTGTGAGGTTTAGCCTACTTTTATTTATATATTTCTATCTTTATTCCAGAGAATAATGATTTCTCCAGTGATAATATTCGTATTCTACTCGACGATTCGATGGAGATTGATGAGCCCGTAGAGCAGGGATGCTCAAACGGTCGATCGCGAGTGCTTTTTGAGTCGATCTCGAGAAAAAAAATTCCGATATAGAACTATTCACAGATTTTGTTTTAGGTAACTAAAACAAAATGTAATGAATAAACTACTAAAATTTATTCGATCCACAATTAGGCCAGAATAACCCCCTCATCACTTTCTTTTATCATAATAACCCCCTGCTAGCGGCAAAAGACGGCTTTATCAAAGGAACGCGCAGTACTTGTCAAAGAAAAGCCGCGTTTTTGATTCCCGCCGATTTTTCTAGAAACTTCGGGCGGCGTGTTTGACGGGAACATTCGAGACTTCGTTCGCGCCGATATAAATGTTGCGCCTGCAGGAATAGGAGTCAGTCTGAGTTGTAACTTGAAGGCGATACATCGATACAAAGTTTATTAATAAATAGTCCAAAATGAGTGCGGCGAAGAAAAGTAAAACTTATCATTTTAATAACGATTGGGGGGAAGAATTTTTCTTTTGTATGGTAAAGGATAAGTGCATTTGTCTCATTTGCCGTGCGTCAGTTGCAATACCTAAGCGTGGGAACTTAGAGAAGCATCATAAAACGGTTCATAAAAACTATGAAAAAGATTTTCCGTCACAGAGTGAATTAAGAAAACGAAAAGTACGTGATCTGATAACTTGTTTGAAAAAAGAACAAACCATGTTCACAAGATCAGCCAAACAATCAAAAGCTGCAACGATCGCGTCATTTAAAATATCTCATATATTGGCGAAACACAAGAAACCATTTGATGATGGATTGGTTGTGAAGGAAGCATTTATCGAAGCGGGTGAGACTTTATTTGGAGATTTTAAAAATAAAACAGAGATTACGTCTGCTATTAGAGAACTTCAGTTATCTCGTCCGACTGTCACAAGGCGTGTTGAAGTCATGAGTCAGGACATGGCAGATAAACTAAAACATGATATCATGGAATGTACATACTTTTCTTTACAGTTCGACGCATCCACCGATATGACAGACACTGCCCAGCTGTGTATTTTTATTCGAATGGTATTCAATGACATGTCGGCTAAGGAAGAGTTTTTGACAATGATTCCTCTGAAAGAAAAGACCCGTGGTGAAGATATATATGACGTTTTCTTCAATTTTGTAACAAACTACAAGCTACCGATATTTAAACTAGTGTACATTACAACCGATGGAGCACCAGCAATGACTGGAAATAAAAACGGTTTTGTGGCATTGTGTCGAGCTAATGATGGTTTCCCTTCATTTTTCTCCTTCCATTGCATTATACATCAACAAGTTTTGTGTTCAAAAGTTCTAAACATGGAGGAGATTATGGGCATTGCAATAAAAATTGTGAATTCTATCCGTGCACGTAGCTTGCAACGACGGCTCTTTAAATTGCAGTTGGAAGATAGTGAGTCAGCTGAACACACTGATTTAGTTTTTCACACGGACGTCAGGTGGTTGAGTCGCGGAAAATTACTAGAAAGGTTTCAAGAATTATTGCCCGAAATAACAGCTTTTCTGGATGAAAGAGGTGATGTCACTCAGATGCTGAAAAACGGAAAATGGCTGACTGATTTGGCATTTTTGACAGACATCACAATGCATTTAAACACCATTAATATGGAGCTTCAAGGTAAAGGAAAAAACTGTTATTGAGATGATTAGCGCAATAAACGCATTCAAAAGTAAATTGCAACTTATGATAGATCAACTGAAAAGAAAGGATCTGAAAAATTTTCCGTCTTTGAAAGCAAGGATTCCTCAGTTGAATTATGATATTTATGAGGCAGAATTATCAAATATTTTGGGCCAATTCGAAATACGTTTTTATGATTGCAGTAAATTGGCAAATATCGCATCATTTATGAGTTATCCTATTTCGCGTAAAAATATTGAGGAATTAGCTACTGAAATAGCAAGTCAGTTTAACATGGACTCATGTTCTGTTGAAAATGAGTTAGTGCAGATTATATCAGATATACATCTCAAAGCCACAGCATCTGATACAAAATTCTGGTGTTTTATATCTGAAGATAAATATCCGAATCTAAGGCAAATCGCCCTTCAACTGACGGCAATGTTTGGGTCAACTTACTTGTGCGAGTCTGCATTTTCTGAAATGAAGATAATTAAGTCAAAATATCGCAATCGACTAACTGACGAACATATGTCATCATGCTTGCGATTAGCACGCGGTAATTATGTACCATCTTATGAAAAGTATGCTGAGGACATGCAGTGCCACGCTTCAACATCCAAAGTCACTCTTTAGTTAAGTTTAGACACTAGAACTCGTTTGTTTTGTAAGAACTAATAAACTCGCAATTTTGAATAATTATGAGTTTTTTCATTCACATTTTAGAGCAGACCTACACTTACCTTGACTAAAAAAAATGTATATTGTGCGGAAAACTAATATCTATGCCACGATACACCCTACCTAGACGACAATCCTGCATCAAACTTACTTGCAGCCTCTCAGAGTCGATCGATCGTAGTCTAACAATATTGAGGTAGATCGCCAGCAGTTCAAGTTTGAGCACCCCTGCCGTAGAGCCTATAATCACACAGTCAGGTAAACTTGTCCTCTTATACCTCTTGCATTTTTCAAATAGAGGTTTCAACTTGGATTTAATTTTTGTTTTAAAATTAAGTTCCCCAGAAATAATTATCCAAAAAATATCTGACACACGCATTTCTTCACATTTCTGCTATCCCAGCCCTATTTGTGCGCATCATAAAAGCAAGCCAAAAAAGAAAGTCTCTGCTATTTTGTCAAGGGCATGGCGTGAGTCTGTAGAAGAAGAGTTGAGGAAAAAGGAGGCAACTAAAATGGCGAAGCAGGAGAAGAAGAAGAAAATATATTTAAAAAAAGAACAAGCTGCTGCTGCTAAAATTGAAAAAACAAGCAGGAGGCTCGAAAGCAAGCAAACAACCGATGAGAAAAACAGGTTCCGAGAAGGAAATGTAGTTTTATATTTTTGATTCTAACTATTTTTAACGTCGTTATTGTACTGACTAGATCCAAATTCGAAATGTTTTAGGTCACGGTTATAATTATTGTAATATACAATATAAAGATTACTTATGAAAAATATAAAAGGTGAAAATTAACTTTTTTTTAATGGCATGGTAAAAAGTTTATTCAATAAAAAATTCATGCTGGAAAAAGTAACATGCTGTTCTTATTCTCTAACAAAATCGAAAAACCATTTGGCAAATTTCACATTAACCGGACTACAACAGGTAGGTTTGGACGATATTCGATGTTGTCTTTAATCTTGTTCACCTAAATGATTTATGAGTGTCTTGTTTAAATATATATTTTTTTTGAAGTGATATAAAGTTGTAGGATTATACAGATACTTACGATTGAACAGTCGGTAAGTTCCGATGTAAACTGTATCGAAACTTCGCTACATTTGAATATTGCCGTTCTCGTAACAAAGTTTCTATGTGCATATTTTTACAAAAATGAGTTATTAAACCTATACTATGAGAAATTTCTGGATCCAACCCATAAATATAAATAACCTTCGAAATTTATAATAATTCATATTAAAAACCTGAAAATACAAAGGAAATTTTATTTCTATTATAATTAAGGTTATATCTTGTTTGTGCACATTTTGAATTAGAAAATATTGCCAGATCAGGAGAAGAACAAGAAGCATAGAATATCTTCAAGTCGTTCTGGTACAGGTCTTGATTCGTCGTATCAACATGTTTTACATTTGTCTTATACAGTATATAGAAATCTCGAAAATGAAAAATGGCACATAACAATAGAAGGACTTCAAAATCTGTTAACCATGTGGTGATGATACTGCCATTGGTAAGGAAACCAAAACATCCTTTCCTTGTAGCTTAATTTCTGATAACAAAAAGCGGCTGCTAAATTGGTTGAGGAATTTAACTATTTGATCCGAAACGAAAGCTTTTATAAAAAATCTCGTAACTACAAGAACAATTCGTTGAAGAAAATGAAGAGGGGATATCGATTGACAAACAAAAAAATGAAGGTTATGACATTTTTTTAGCTACATCTAGGGGAGAAACGAAAGCATGCTAGTTATTTTTCTGAAATACACTTAATTAGAAAATGATAACTTCAAAAGATTGGTAAGATAGAGTACCAAACATGAACTTTTAGGTAGCGATGGTCTAAACAAAAATACAGACTATGAGAATAACGTATAATTTTAGAAGATACAGAAATCAGTAAGAACACAGAAACTCGTGCTCCAATGATAGTAAATATTTAAAGTTGGCTCGAATTGCTTCTCAAGTTACCAAACAATTCCTGAAAAAAGCCCTAGCAGTTCTACAGACTCGATTTCACTAATTTTCTCCAAAAGAACAATGTTTATGAAAATTAGTAAAGACACAATAAAATAAAGAACACTTGAAGAACATTTTTCTTGGAAGTGCTTAAAAGCAATAACACAAAAATCAAAATCTATTGTGGATATCAAGGTCTCTGAAGGAATGTATTCAGAAATCGAATGGTTTTTGGTTCAAAAAAGCTATACGATGATGGAGTGTGACAGTGCTCATGTCATGCTTGAAAAGTATTATGGGTAACCATAAATTCTATGAGCAAATACTAATACTTAGCTCAAATAAAATGCAAGGTCGAAAAAAAACCTTTAGTCTTAAAACGTCAGATTATACCTTTTTAGTGTTCCGTACGGAACACTAATGGGTATCTGTCTGTCAATGTGTCTGTCACACCCGATTTTCACCGAAATTATTTGACATATAAAATTGAAATTTGACACAAATATAGGAATTGATGGCCTAATCAGAGCTATATAGCTTTGAAAGTTAAAGTTTGACTTAAGGGGTTAATTTTGGAGGCTGAAATTGGAAGTGAAAACATTTTTTTTACTAATTTATCGAGTGGGTATCTAATGAGAGCCTGAACACATGAGTTGAAAAATATATATGATGTAATACCTGCGTACACGTTCCTTTGTATTATCTTAAAAAAAATGACTAACAATCTCTTTTAATTTACGTTTCAGTATGTTACTGCCACTACGTCGCGCGTCGCTGTACAGAGAGAAAATAATTTTATCTATAATATATATAAAATGCAACGTCTCTCTGTCTGTCTGTCTGTCTGTCTGTCTGTCCGTTAGTGCGCTTATCACTGGAGAACCACTTATCCGATTTACGTACTTTTTTTTTTAAAACATGCATATGTTCTCTGGCCAGGTTATAGGCTATATTTTATTACGATAGGTAGCATAAGGAATGAGCAGTGACGATAATAGTGAATGAAGGCGGAAAAAAGTTTGGCGCTAGCGCGTTCCTTTGCAATACACAGCCTAAACCATTAAATATGGATCAGTATTATGTAGTAGAGAATAACTATAATCTATAATCTATAATATATATAAAATGCAATGTCTCTCTGTCTGTCTGTCTGTCCATTAGTGCGTTTATCACGCGAGAACCACTTATCCAATTTACGTGTCTTTTTTTAAATTCATACATATGTTTTTTGGCCAGGTTATATAATAATAATAATAATTTACATCTATAATATATATAAAATGCAACGTCTCTCTGTCCGTCTGTCTGTCCGTTAGTGCGCTTATCCCTCGAGAACCACTTATCCGATTTACGTAATTTTTTAAATTCATTCATGTATTTTCTGACCAGGTTATAGATATATATTTTATTACATCTATAATATATATAAAATGCAACGTATCTCTGTCTGTCCTCTGTCTGTCTGTCTGTCCGTTAATACGCTTATTCACTGGAGAACCACTTATCCGATTTACGTGCTTTTTTTTTAAACATACATATATTCTCTGGCCCGGTTATTTATCTATAATATGTATAAAATGCAACGTCTCTCTGTCTGTTTGTCCGTTAGTGCGTTAAGTACTTTTTTTTTTAAAACATAGATTTGTTCTCTGGTCAGGTTATAGAATATATTTTGTTGCATTAGGTAACATAAAGAATAAACAGTGACGATAATAGTGAATCAAGTCGGAAAAAAGGTTACCGTTAGCGCATTCTCTTGCAATACACTGCCTAAACCATTAAATATGGAACAATATCATGTTGCAAAGAATATAATATATATAAAATTCAACGTCTCTTTGTCTGTCTGCCTGTCCGTTAGTGCGCTTATCACTTGAGAACCACTTATCCGATTTACGTGTTTTTATAAATTTATACATATGATATGTTCTATATAATTCGATATAAGCCTAGATAATGGGAGATAAGGTGAGATAATGGGAGATAAGTGTAAATAATGGGAGATAAGGAGAAATAATGGGAGATAAGCAGAGATAAGTCTAGGTAATGGGAATTATGGTGAGATAATGGAAGATAAGGATAAATAATGGGAGATGAGCAGAGATAAGTCTAGATAATGGAAATTATGTAGAGATAATGGGAGATAAGGAGAAATAATGGGAGATAAGGGGAAATAATGGCAGTTATTTTATATACGTTAGGTAACATAAGGAATAAGCAGTGACGATAGTAGTGAATCAAATCTACGCGAGCGGAGTCGCGGGCACTGCTAGTTTATTTATAATTAAACAAATATTTAGGTAGTATATATTTGTTTTATACTTTTATTACTAGATTCTCGATTGAGCTAGATTGATTTACTGGCTATTGGGTAGCTAAGATGTTTTAACCATTATACATTATTGACTAAGAAAAAACGTGAAAATACCTATTGGAACTTAAGATGTCAGGAACCTAATTAAGTTAGCCTAGGTAAGGATTTTATTTTATTTTGAAAGCAATCATCGTACGGAACACTAATTGCGCAAGTCCAACTTCCGTTTGGCCGGATTTGTAATTATGAGACCACACCGCTCACTGGGACCTAGAACGTAAGTAGTTGATCACCCATAAATGAGTATCATTCTATTGGCGAAATATTTCTTAAAATGAATTTCTGAAAGTGTGATTCACACCCCACAATTTTTATGACAGCCAGTTGTTTCAACTAGAGAAAACATAAAAGATGAAACTAATTTTTTAAGTAGGTATTTCGTTTTAAATACATTTGGATGGTGCTGTAAAAATTCCAATGTGTTCTAGTTCAATGAAAAAAGCTAAAATATGCATAATTTTTCTTAAATATTAAAATGCTATTTCTAAAACTTATAAGTCTGTTTTCTCTCTATGTGCGGTTGTTGAGAGTTATTTATTTATTTAATCATATTTCAAACAGAATATGTTTCGGGTAACAAATTTAGAAAAGATTATATTTTGCGTTTCCTGAAAAAATTTAGAGTAAAGTGGAAACATAATGTGGGGCTCCGTGATACATACTAGGTGATTTACTACGAATGCATCAGTAAGTCGGAAAGTTAGATTTTAATTGAAAATTATTTACTTTAATGGTCCTCTACTATTCAATTTTACTCGCTGAGTTAGTTTCCATTATCATTTCATACACCGTAAAATTGCACCGTCATTTCACTGTTTCTCCGATTTAACTGGCTAGAGCTTTTCCGTTGGCACCGCAAAATAACCTATGCTTACCTAAGCTTTTCACCGCCGTTTGCACGTAGGCCCACCTGTACCTAACCACATTTTACCTTAATAATTAATGATACTAGTAGACTGAACAGGTTCACGAGTGTTTTCATAGCCCCGGCTTATTTTATTATTTGACCGTATTTTTCACTGCTCACTTGAAGGTTTATTTAATTTATTTTCATGTCATAAAAAGAGGTAATAATATATTCTTTTTTCTTAAACGATTTGTTTCATATTTCTTTCCGATTTAGGCCTAGATTCTTAAGTTAAATAATTTTTTTATTTGACGTTCGCCCTGCAACTATTGTCAAAATGTTTTTCTCATTTTATTTCATATACAATCCTTAAAATCTTAAAGGTTGTTGTACTTAAGCCAAGGAAAATAATATATATATATATATATATATATATATATATATATATATAAATATATATATATATATATATATATATATATATATATATATATATATATATATATATATATATATATATATATATATATATATACAGTGACTCACAGCTTAAATGCAGTCGCTATAAGAAAAGACTAACTGGTCTCAGTGCCTCTTTATTTATTTGGAAAAAAAAAAAAAAAGTAACAACTTATTGAAATTAAATTAGTAAAGAGTCTTCTAAAAAAGTATGAATTACTTTTTGTCTTAAATATGCCTTACTTAATTAACAATAAATAATTAATCAAATCATATGCAATTTTAACGTCACAGCTTAAATGATGCAAAATAACAACAGGGGTCAAAACTTATCGCATTTTGAAATTTATGAAGGCGGCGTTGCTTTGATTTCTTAGTGCAATTGTTTTTTGTTTAGTTTGACATTTTTTCATTCAATAAAACGAAATTGTTTAAAAATAGGTAGTCGAACTACAATTTCTGAGAAAAATTTAATTATTACTCATTACAGGAATGGATACAGCCAAAAAGACATAGCCAAAATGGTAAATAAATGTCCGTCAACTGTTCAGCATATCATTGAACGTTACCGGAATGAAAATAGAGTCGAGAATAAGTCAAGGTTGGCTCCAAATAAGATCTTCAATGAACGTGAAGAAAGATGGATTTTAAGAGAGGTATCAAATAATCCAAAAAAAGGCGCCAAAGTTGTGCGCCGAGGTGGAAAGACAGTTTGGAAAAAGGTGTAACCCTGAAACAGTTCGACGGATCTTGCGAAATAATAATTTACATGGTCGAACTGCTAGAAATAAGCCTTTCATTAGCCAAAGAAATAGACGCGTGAGATTGGAATTTGCCAGAGAGCATATCAATAAAGACTTGAACTTCTGGAATTCAGTAATATTTGCTGATGAGACCAAAATAAACTTATTTGGGTCCGATGGAAAAATATCAGTGTGGAAAAAGCGTAACGAAGAATTAAAATTGAAAAATATGAAAGCTACGGTAAAGCACGGTGGAGGTGGAGGATGTTATGGGGCTGTATGTCATCTGCAGGAGTAGGTAACATGCATTTCGTCGAAGGGAATATGAACCAATATGTGTACATCTCAGTCGCTAGTACCCAAAAATTAGATATTGAAAACAATTATCGGTTCTATCACGACAATGTTCCAAAGCACACGTCATTTCGAGTCCTCAGTTGGTTGCTTTATAACTGTCCAAATGTTATTAAAACACCAGCCCAGTCACCAGACTTAAATGTAATTGAAAATTTGTGGCTGACATTAAAAAATAAAGTAAATAGTGCCCCAATATCAAATAAAACTGAATTAAAAGGAAAAATTACTGAAGCATGGAACACTATTTCCCCGGAGTATACTAGAAAGTTAGTTGAATCAATGTCCAGAAGATTACAAGCCGTTATTGATAATGAGGGAGGCCCGATCAAATATTAGCAGGCTTATTTCAAATTCTACAGTTTGTTTTCTCTAATAATTTTGGTATATTGAATTTTGCATCATTTAAGCTGTGACGTTAAAATCGCATATAATTTAATTAATTATTTATTGTTAATTAAGTAAGGCATATTTAAGACAAAAAGTAATTCATACTTTTTTAGAAGACTCTTTACTAATTTAATTTCAATAAGTTGTTTCTTCCAAATAAATAAAGAGGCACTGAGACCAGTTAGTCTTTTCTTATAGCGACTGCATCATTTAAGCTGTGAGTCACTGTATATATATATATATATATATATATATATATATATATATATATATATATATATATATATATATATATATACATACATATATACATACATACGAGGGCTACCTTTTAAGTTTTTACAAAAACAATGAAAGAAAGAAAATTTTTTTGCAAAAATCGTTTTATTGTTTCTCAAAATATTGGCCTTTAAGATTTATACATTTTTGCATGCGTTTGAACCAATTCTCGAAACATTTTTTCCAGTGTGGTACCTCAAAACATGGTTTTGGAAGGATTCAACAGCTTCTTGAGGCGATGAAAATCGCTATCCACGCATTTTTTTTTGCCCAAAACAAGTCACTAGGCTATAAATCAGATGAATACAGATAATGAGACATTAATTCGATGTTTTTTTCCGTCAAATAATCAATTGTTTGATATGCTGTGTGAGAGCTGGCGTTGTCATGACGAAGAATGATGCGACGTTTTCGGTTGTTTTTTCTGATTTCATCGATGACTTCTGGCAAAAAAATTGTTGTATACCATTCAGTATTCTTTGATCTTCTAAAGCAATGTTTATAACATGTCCGGTATAACCGCACAAGCGTTTATTTTCTTGGAAGTGCCAAATGAGCCACTTTTGTTGGATTCAGTTCATTTTGGAACACCCAAACACTTAATTGTTGCTTAGTTTCCGGGTCGTACGAATATATCTCATTTATGTCTCCTGTTACGATGTTGAATACGGACGGAGTAGAATTTTTTTAAACATCTTCTTACACCAATTGACGATAGCAAGTTTTGGAGTTTCGGTGCGGAATTCATCGGAAAACAGATCTTTTTCACAGCTAAATCTTTAGGCAAAATCGAATGCCTAAGGATGCCTCTATATCACGGTAAGTCACATGCCGATCCTTTTCAGTCATGTTGCGCACTGCATCGATGCAACAACCGATTTTGGTCGACCTTCACAAAATTCATCGCTGACGGAACCACGACCATGACGAAATTCTGCAAACCAAT
>CM032453.1:73490358-73632858 GCA_019049505.1 Pachyrhynchus sulphureomaculatus | reverse complement strand
CTGTGGACGACAGGTGGCGGTGCGAGGGTCAGATAGATCAGAATGCCATGCCTTATCTCTATAGCTACCTTAATTTCAAACAGCGCCAGACATTCACCACCAACAATCTCTATCGCATCGGAATGTCATATCCCGGTTAGTCTTGCGGTGCAAGGCATTCTATTTTCAGCAATACTAGGTTTCGTGATCGAACTTGTCGACCCTTACTACATAACACTAATTGGTGTATCGCCACTTGATGACGGGAAGCGGTCCGTACGTTGCTGACGATGGACAGGAACGCGGATGATGATGTATAGTGGTGATTTCGGCGGTCGATAAACCGTGGCGGTGTTTTACGGATCGGTAGCAGCTCTGAGAGTTGGTAGGCTACGGTGTTGAAGACAGTTGTGGTTTGCACTTCTTGTGGCCCTACGTCAAGCTTCTGTGGAGTGGAGCAGATGGTCTTTGGTTCAACTCCAATCCAGTGCTGGTGGGTTCAATGTGAGTAAGCAACTAGTTACGTTTGTTACCTGATGAGCTTGTAGTATGACCAGAAGTTAATGCGTCGGTAAGGTGTCGTGTACAATGGAGTAAGTCCTTTGGGGTCAGAATCGTGTCTTGTCGGTATCAGTTAGAGTCTGCGCCTGTCTCACAAAGAGAAGAATACTGGTCGCACAGGTCCGCCGCTTTGTCCTAGCTATGTGCTAGACAGAGATGGAATGCTAATTATACAGGTTTGCCATAATTCGTTCTAACAGGGGGTGTATGAGGGGCAGATCGCAAAAAGACTTATGCTGGTCTGGTCTTTTATGTACGTCTAAGTGAGATAACACGGGCTGTTGGTCTTACGGTTCAACAGTTAGTCTGTCTGTCTACTAGGGCAATGGGGCCCCAAGAAGAAGCATACTTTACCTACGGCTCCGCAGTATTCATCTAAGTGCGTATTAGATAGAAACGGGCTGTACATCTTACGGGTCCGCAACTAGTCCGCCCCATCTACCGAGAAGTGGGGCAGCAAGAAGAAGCATACTGGTTTCACCAGTCCGCAGTATACCTCTAGGGGCATGTCAGACAGAAATGGGGTGCTGGTCTGACGGATTCGCAACTAGTCCATCCTATCTACTAGGGAAGTGGGGGCCGCAAGAAAAAGCATGCTGGTCTCAAGGATCCGCAGTATACCTAAGTGTGTGTTAGACAGGGACGGGCTGTTTGTTTTACGGGTCCTACCTGTCGGGAAGTGGAGACCGCAAGAAGAGGCATACTGGCCTCTCAAGTTTGCAGTATACCTCTAGGTGCATATTAGACAGACTGGAGCTGCTGATCTTACAGATTTGCAGCTAGTCCGTCCTATCTGCCTGGAAGTCTGGTAAGATCGTAGGTCTGGAACGTCAGAGAGAGATATGAAGCATCTTTCTTTCGGTTAGTCAGTAGGTCCTCAAATAAAAGAACATAAAAAAGGATACAATCCGGCAATGTTGAATCGAGTTGTCCAGTTGGATGTGCTATTTAACTGATTGGCGGTATCTGCTCACCTCCCAGGCTTCTGGTCTGCTTCTGGTCGGAAGGTCGGCTGGTTCAGACCGTTCCAGTATGCGTAACGCTATTTTATAGTTGTGGTGCGGCGGATAGATGCGCGTACGCAGGCGTTGACGCACGCTGATAATGACGGAGTGCTGTTAACAGCGGCTCGGCGTATTGTTACGGTCTGGGAATAATAGCAGTCCGAAACGCTTTTTCTCCTTTCCGGCCAACGATTATATGAATGGATTATTACTCATAGTTACTTGTTAGAGCAAAAATGAACATTTTTGGACGTAGAATACAGAAGATACATTCACTATATATATATATATATATATATATATATATATATATATATATATATATATATATATATATATATATACATATATATACATATATATATATATATTATATATATATATATATATATATATATATATATATATATTTAGGACAGTTTTTTGTTCTTGGTCTTGCGGTCAATTTTTAATGAAACTAGTTTACTTTTGGTTAACGTTTCGGTTTATTTTATTTAAACCATCTTCAGAACTACAAGAAAGAATTTTTTATTTTTTTTATTAGTGTTAATGTTTAAGATGTAAAATTGATAATTAGTGTTGTTTTATACAGAAATATATGTAGAGAATAAATATTAGTGCTTATTATATTTTTCCTACCTTATATCTAGTTGGATCTTTTGGTTTAAATGATTTACATGTTAACAGTTTCACAGTTTTCGTAATACTAAATTTAAAAGGTTCACATATTTTATTTTACTATTTGTACATATATTTCTGTATAAAACAACACCAATCATCAATTTTTCATCTTAAACATGTATAATAAAAAAAAAATTTCTTTCTTGTAGTTCTGAAGATGGTTTAAATAAAATAAACCGAAACGTTAACCGAAAGTAAACTTGTTTCATTAAAAATTGACCGCAAGACCAAGAACAAAAAAAACTGTCCTAAATTTATTCATTAACGGTCAGGAAAAAAGAAATATATATATATATATATATATATATATATATATATATATATATATATATATATATATATATATATATATATATATATATATATATATATATATATATATATATATATATATATATATATATATATATATATATATATATATATATATATATATATATATATATATATATATATATATATATTTATATATATATATATATATATATATATATATATATATATATACACCACCCTCAGAAAGTATTTGCCCATCTAGTTATTTCAGTCCCAAGACAATAAAAACCCAGATAATATATGTATATATTTTTTATTGTAATGAATTATAATTTATTTAGAAAATCAGAAAAATATTCATGATTTTCCAGGATTTTTCTTATCTATGTAACCTTCTTTGTTTTTAATTACCGCTTTACATAGTTTCGGCATTCTGTCCAGTAGTTTCTTTAGAGTTTCTTCGGTTATTTTAACCCATTCTGCTTGTAAAAGTTCCCACAAGTCATTTCCTGATGTTGGATTGAGTTTTCGAACACACCTGTCCAAATGATCCCACAGCCATTCGATGGGGTGTTCAAGTCGGGTGAGTGTGGAGACCAAGTCATCACTTTCAGAACGTCATTGAATTTCCAAAAGTTCTCTAATTTGTTTAGCAGAATGTTTAGGGTCGTTGTCATGCTGAAAAATAAATTTACCCTGAAAAATATCTCTTCCAGAAGGAAGCATTTGAGTTAGCAAAATTTCTTGATACTGTTCTTTTCGTATGATTTCTTCCATCCTAAAGATTTTTCCAACTTTACCGTTGCTAAAACAACCCCAAACTATTACTGAACCTTCACCATGTTTTACTGTAGACAACTGACAGGCTTCCAACATCCTCTTTCCAGCTGACCGCCGCACGTAAACTCGTCGATTTGAACCGAAAATTTTGAATTTAGATCTGTCGCTCCAAAGAACGGAATTCCATTGTTCTGATGTCCAATTTTCGTGTTCTCGGGCCCATTCTAATCGTTTACGTTTATTCACTTGCCTAAGAAGTGGTTTCCTCACTGCAACTCTCCGCGTAGTCCACCTTCTGCTAACCTGTTCTTCACGGTTGTCACGCTGATGGGGATTGGCAGCTCCAGGTTTACTTGAGACGTTATTTCTTATGCGGTTAGGCGGCGATTACGTCTGCTCGACATTGTTATAGATCTGTCTTCAGCGGGACTCGTTTTTCGAGGCCTTCCTGAACGTTTTTGGTTGCAAATTCCATGTCCCGCAGAAATTTTTTACGATGGAGTCCACCGTTCTCCTTGGCATCCGCATATCACTCGCGATTTATCGACTCGAGTGACCGATTTTCAACGGAAACTTCTTTCGTTTTTGGCATTTTCACAAAACAATTGAGCCAGTATCAATGACAAAGTACTGTTTGCGAATGGTTAATTGCCAAAAGGGCAGTGGTATTTATAGCATAGTTTTTATCATAAAATGTCACTAGGAATTTCCATAATCCCTAGAAACTTGAAATAAGTTCTTACTTCAACTAGAATTCTCGCCTCAAAACGATTAACGTGCAAAACTTGGAAATTTGTTCTAATTGGTTTTTAATTTGTGATTTGTGATTTCACCAAAAAGTATTATCTAAACTATTTTATGATGAACACTTGTTAAGAACAATTAAATTTACCTAATATAATAAAAGGGTTTAATTAGGTATTAAATTTTGGCAGTTACATTGAAATTTTTAGGTGGGCAAATACTTTCTGACGGTATATGTATATGTATATAATATTATATAAATATATATATATATATATATATATATATATATATATATATATATATATATATATATTTTATATATATATATATATATATATATATATATATTGTAACGCTCCACGGTGGGCGTAAAATAATATAAAACGATTTTGCTGTACTGTTAAAACTCCAGAAAAAACCCTTAACTAAACCTCTTTTACCCGTAGGTGTCGAGGATCATTCTCTACTTTCTTTCCACAAATTTACGCCACTCATCTCTATTTAGTGCTAGTTGTTTCGTCTCAGCCCAGGATTTTCCTCTTTTCATCAGTATTTTATTCACACTATTGTTCCATGTTTCCCTTGGTCGCCCCTTTCTATTTTTTCCTGTCACTCTTGCCCTCCATACCATTTTGACCTGTGTCCAGTCTATTTTAACTTCTTGTCCTCTATTTTTTCCTTTAGCGATTTTACATTAAGTTGCTGCCTAATATCTTCATTCCTTCTTTTATCAATTCTTGTTGCCCCTACCGCTTTCCTCAGATACTTCATTTCTGTGGCTTGTAATCGTCTTTCATACTTATCCGTCAGAATCCCATTCTTAGCCTCGTAGGTTATAATTGGCGTATATATTGTTTTTATAAATAGCCATTTTTGTTCACTGATATTTCCTTTTTACTCAGAAAGCTTCTGTATAGCGCGCATATGTATATATATATATATATATATATATATATATATATATATATATATATATATATATATATATATATATATATATACACACACATACATACATATATACATTTCAGTGTTTACGTCTACATATATCTTATACTTTTAGATATAACACATAACATTAATTTGTTGTCTTTTAGCTACTTTATCATGTATTGAAAAGAATATGTCGAATTTCTAATAACCACGTGTATTATGTATACAAATTAAGTCTCGGCCTCTACTACAGAATCTATGCAAATTGAATGTTTTCCGCCCTATAGGCATTTAAAAATTTAAACTTTTAGCTTAAAAACTAGGTATAGAATTTAATTCTACATTAGTCTAACCTGAAAACTCAACTACTTCCTATTCCTAGTTTCCAGTCTCTTCGGTTTCCCCAGTCCCCCGGTTGTATATTCCGTTCAGACAGTGCTCTCTGTATTCCTCCTATCCACTTTGATTTTGATCTTCCCCTTTTTCTTCTTTGTGCCGGTTTCCAATTCAAAATTTACTTGGAAATACATTCTTCGTCCATCCTTTCAACATGGTCATACTGCCATTAGTATAAACTATCATAAAATAATAAAAGAAAAAAATATAGTAAAAACTGATATTCGTATTTATTGTATGTTGTTAAAAAGGTCAGCTCCAAAGTATCTAAGAATTAACTTAATTTTTCGGAACGAAATTCACAATGTGCCCATTATCTCAAACACTCTATCTATGCACCGATATTATAAGTCTATTTTACAGCGGTGTTTTCTCTATATCGCTTGTAAGTGCTACAAGATTTTTAAAAATCATTTTACATTATACTACTTGTACTATCTCGGAGAATCATTAAATTAGTGTAGCTGAATAAATAGGGAGATTTCAATAATGTAAAAATTAAAAACCACTTAGCTGTAGTACAAAATTTATAATATGATAACTTGTTTCCTATTGAGACTTATATCTGAATATTTTTTAAATGCCTTTATTAGTTTTATTAATATTAGTGTAGGGTAAGTGCAAGTAGATTATCAGTTTTATAAATTGACCTAAAGTTTTATACTTATGTGAGGTCAAATTGTGAAAAAGTTATGTATAACGAGGGACAATGCTATTTAGATGACACCAGTCAATTAGATTTTCCATTTAAGAATTGGGAATCTAACCGTATTCTTGCTTTGTGTGTTAGCGTAATTTGCAGGAGATATTTGCAGGTAAAATAATTTTTCGTGTATCCTACTGATGCAAATTACCAAGAAACTCAGAATATTGTTAATAGATCAGCACACAAAGAAGTTAATACAGTTATGCTTTCCTATATCGGCAGAAATTTTCTAAAAAAACAAGAAATGATGGCACGCAAAACGAGCATCGCGCCACCCACAATGTATAGACCTAAAAAGAATAACTAATTTATTACCAGAAATATTAAAGCAAATAACAGAAGCTAACGCAACATAACGCTGGCTACAAACCAATATTACATCATTTATTAAACATTGGTCTTTTAGAGGCCAGATTTAAATCCCCTTGAATACAGATTGAAGAACATTCTTAAAAAGTTTTGTCGAAGTAAACACTGAAAACTGGAGTTTATAAAAAAGAGCATCATTTGCACAACCCAAAATTTGAGTTTTAAAACTAGGTTACATCATAGATGTATGTCTAAAACACCTCGCCTCGCTACAGGAAGAATGGCAGGTATTTTTAATAAGTATATATATGACTTAAAGCATTTTTAGTATAATTTTTAAGCTAATATTTAAAAATATGTTAATTTTTTACCTTTAATTAAACAAGTAGACGTAGACAGCGTTGTTATATTTCCTTAAATATGAATTTGAAACAACTGTTAAACGTTTTCTGTATGTTAGGTTTCTTTTTAAAGTAGTTGCTTTAAAACTTTTACTTAGGTCATATTTGATTTATTCTAGGGAGTACCTTAGATATTATAAGAATAACTCTTAGATAATCTATTAGCTACATTTTTAGATATTCAACGCCTTTTAAGAAGATCGTATAAAAAATTTCTTCAACAACACTTAAAAATGACTTGCACAATGGTCCTCATGTGACTTCTCTTACCTATTTAAATTAACATTTTTTAGGAAAGATTCAAATAACACACAACTATACGTAGTTGTACAGAATTTAAGTAGTTAATTCAAACATTTTCACCATATTAAGCAAGCTGGACTTTAAGGAAATACGTACATTTTCAATCAATATTATTTATAATAAATATATATCTCATTTAAAAAATAAAACATAAAAGTTAGTAGCAGCATACTTACATAATCGTAATAAATATGTAGTGTAATATCTTCTTTAAAACAAAATACAATTGAAACATAGAGTTAATGCATTCTTTAATTCTTATTAGGTACCTAAATCTATCTAAACCAAAGTGTTGTTAAATATCTGTTCTGCCCTCACAAACACGTAGTTCAACAATAAATACTAAACGTGACTGTCTTCATACTAAAAGATAACTTAATTCAAGCAATGCAACTCGATAGAGGTGGGGCGTCTAATGAAATTGGAATAATGAAAAAGTAACATAATTTTTAGATCCTTCTATTCCAAGATCTCGTGGAAAGGACTAATCTTATAAAATGTTTAAAGCAACGACTTCTTACTACCCTCTCAATCCATTTAACCCGCGATATATAGGACCATATACAATTATAATTAAAATTTGTTCATTATAGCCACTAAAAATCCGGACAAATTAGCATATTACTACTGAAGCTGAACAAAGTTTATCAACTGACTATTTCCTTTTCCATTAGCAATATTGTTCAGAAACCAAAGATTGCTGTTCTGCTCCCAATATTGCATGTGAACTATATTTGAAATCAAAATTTTATTTCGTTTGAAACTTATGGTGCCAACAGATAGACAAACCAGAATTGAAAATTATTTCTAGTGATTCTGGAATCTAAATGGCTATGAAATCCAAATATGTCAAAACGACGATTTTTTTAACAATAAAAACTTACCGTTATGAGGACAGTAAAGGGAATTTGACCTCATTTATATCACAAATTCTTTACTTTATGCCAACTTTGCATCAAATGTAACAGTATTAAAGCGTTTATTGAATAAGTACATGATAAGCAACATTTACATTCTTTTTTAAGGTTAGATAACATTTCAATTTTTAGAAATTTCGTAAATCTTAATCGGACTTTAAAAATTGGAAGTTTGAAATAATCACTAAACTTAACTACACCTATATAAATTTGAGTTTTATATATACATATAAACATTATATATATATATATATATATATATATATATATATATATATATATATATATATATAATATATATATATATATATATATGTGTATATATATTATATATATATATATATATATATATATATATATATATATATATATATATATATATATATACATATATATATATATATATATTATATATATATATATATATATATATATATATATAATATATATATATATAAAATAATATATATATAAAAATGCACGGTCTCTCTGTCTGTCTGTTCGTTAGTGTCCTTATCACTCGAGAAAAGTTTGCCGCCAGAATCCAAACCGTTAAATATGGAACAATATCATGTAGCAAGAGTTGTGTAGAAAAAAAATCCGCGGTAGTATATATCTATCTATAAGAGACAAATACTAATAAACATTTTTACCATTTAATTTTTTAATAAATAAATACGTAAAATTCGAGTTGTTTATTTCCCCATTAAGAACTTAATATTTATCAAAAAAAAATCTATCATATATATAAAACGCAACGGCTCTCTGTTTGTTTGTCTATCCGTTAGTGCGCTTAGCTCTCAAGAACCACTTATCCGATTTACGTGTTTTTTTTTTTAATTCTTAACTTAATATTTATCAAAAAAAAATCTACAATATATATATAAAACGCAAAATTTCTCTGTCTGTCTATTTGCCTGTCTATCTGTCTGTCCGTTAGTGCGCTTAGCACTCAAGAACCACTTATCCTATTTACGTGTTTTTTTTTTTTAATTTATACATTTTTTTTGGGTCTTGCACACGTGCGGCAGGGAAGTCCCTAAAGGCTCCAGGAGCTGCATGTGTGCGGAAATAGCGATTAACGTTTTTTTTTGAATCGCTGTAAAAATCGTATTCGGTGGGAAACACAGCCCTGGGCAAATTATTCCAAAAGGATGATGTTCTCCATATAAAAGACTGCTTGAAAAGCGTTGTACGAGGAGCAACAAGCTGAACCTCATGTGGATGTGAAGTATTAGCGCGACGTGTATTTCAAACATGCACCGCTCTGGAAGGAATTAAGCGGGCTACATCCTTCGAACACTTTCCATGAAAATACTTGTAGAACAGACTCAAGTCGCCAACCGTTTTTCGATGTTCCAGTGAATCAAGGCCGCCGGTCATTTCAGGGTCTCCAATCAGACGAACAGCTCTTCTCTGAACAGAATCCAACAAATGCAGTGTGTATTTAGGAGCGGAGCCCCAAACATGGGAGCAGTATTCCATAGTTGGTCGAATTTAAGCTTTGTAAAGAATTGACAGTTGTTGTGGAGTGTAAAGCTTTCTGGTTCGAAATAATATTCCCAACTTTTGAGAAGCTCTCCTTGCCATGCCTGCAACATGGTCATGCCAGGACCTATTTGCTCCCAAACTAACGCCCAACCAATTGAGTGACGATGCTAGGGGAATGGAGTACCCCGACATAACTATGTCGGGTTCAGCAACGTTAAATTTTTAGAAAAAAAACTGCCGCCTGGGTGTTTGTAGCGTTAAATTCGACTTGGATACTGTCACCCCAAGATAGAATTTCTTCCAAGTCTTTGTTAAGTTGAAGGACCTCCTGCTGTCTGCGGATATTCGCCTGAGTCGATGTCCGAGCCTTCAAAGTGAATGAAGAGATAAGCGTACTGTCATCTCCAAAGCTGTAGATTGAATTCCCGGTCTTTTCCAGCAGATCGTTAATGTAAATGAGAAAGACAGTAGGAGACAGTATGGAGTCTTGGGCACACCGGCGTTGATAGAAAGAAATCCGTAGACCTCCACTCGTAAAGAACGCTCTCTGAGGAAACATGAGAGCCACAAACAGAACTTTTCAGACATACCATAAGAGCGTAGCTTAGCCAACAGTCCATCGTGCCAAACACGGTCGAATGCCTTGGATATGTCAAGAGCAACCGCTCGAGATTCTCCAAAGTGTTCCATTGCGATATTCCAAACATGTGTTACATAAGTCAGGAGATGTCTTGTTGATCTATGTTTACGAAAGCCATATTGGTGGTCGCTAATAATGTTGAATCCTTCAAGATATTTTAGAACATGCTGATTGATAACCTTTTCCATGACTTTCGATATTATTGAATGCAGTGCGACTGGTCGGTAGTTATTTGGCAAGGTCTTTTTGCCTTTTTTGTTCTCTGGTCAGGTTATAGGATATATTTTATTGCGTTAGGTAACATAAAGGATAAGCAGTGACGATAATAGAAAATCAAGTACACGCGAGCGGAGCCGCGGACACGGCTAATATATATGTATATATGGGTATATATATATATATATATATATATATATATATATATATATATATATATATATATATATATATATATATATATATATATATAGATATATATATATATATATATATATATATATATATATATATATATATATATATATATATATATATATAAATATATATATATATATATATATATATATATATATAGTAGACAGCTCATATTCTGAATTTTTAATAATAATTTTGACAAGTGATGGAAGTCATCTTCCACTATGTCATTCCCTTATATCTATTTGTTGAATTTCAATTAAAATTCGCAAAGAGAAACTTTCTCATATGATGCAAACTTTTTCGAGAACCCTATATTTTTAAGTACGAAAGAACGCCAGCCGAGTTTTCTCTCGTTTAAAAAGTTTTTGTTCAATATGTGCTCTGAACTTTAGAGAAAATATTTAGAATAAACCTACCCGTCTGTTTTCCAATCCATTAAACCTGCACGTTATTCTTAAATATTTTGCTTGCGATACACTTTATTTAATCCCCTCTAAGCCTAATCTGTTTTACAGCAAAATGGTCGGAAGTTAGCGACAACAAAACTGCATATTCATTGGACTAATGCAGACCGATTTAACACATTTGGAAATTATTGATTGGCGGATCAAAATGTGTTTATGCAGCTGCGGAAAAGCCACAGTAAATGGCTAGTCATTTTCTCGTTTTAAGTAAAAATCGTTGGAAATGTTTTCCGAATGTATTTATTTAAATATATACTAAAATGGATTTGATCAATTCCATTTTAATACACAAGCGTCAAAACAGTGGCGTCACTATATGTACCTTTATAGTTACCCAATAGCTCTATCATTGTGAGATAATAGGTAATTTCGTAATGAAACGAGACAACAAAATCTTAAACCATTATAAAACAGCAGTAGAATCGTGCTCGGTTCTTTGGACTGGGAGATTTATTCAGAGGGGCAGTACTGCCGTGACAAAATTGATAAGCTGTGTGCGCTTTAGAGTCTAAACTTAAGAATTGTGTTATAGGAACTATTCACTCTCTAGAAGGCGTAAGAACTTGCAGAGGCACCTATTTTATTAGTACATCTGCGAAGTTCTGTATATTATATGTTATACCGTTTGCCCGCCACCTCTGTTTTTGCTTTTTACCCATCGATTATTCCGGTGCCCCCAGCCGCCCATTATTCAGTTGTCTAAAATTTACATTGACTCAACATGGTCTTATAGAAAATAATAACCTAATTCTTTAGTTAATGGATATAAAGATAATGACCACTAATAAAAGGTAGATAGTCATCCTAGACTTAGGCATCACTTCCAGTGAGCAGTATTGCGACCATCAAGTCAGAACGACCATCAAGTCAGAAATGCCTTCGATTCAGGGGTTTCCATCGACCTGAAAACCTCTGCTAGTTGCGAGTTTGCGCCAACTTTATGACCTCTTAAATATGTCTTAAAAAATGATCACCTTTCTCTTGTTAACGGTGTCTATGTATTTTTAGTAAAGGCCGAAGGTGAATGTGACATTTTTAAATCGAAAATTGTCATCTACGGAGATTTTGTAAAAATTAATTGAGCTTTTTAAAGGAAAGAGATTCGAAAGCCAAAGCGGATTTACTCCGGGCCGGTCGTGTATAGACAACTTGTTTATTTACAACAATTATACTACTCAGTATATATCACTACTAGACCAAACACTTTATTTTTTTCACTCGACGCGCGTTTCGCTAACCATGTTAGCTTCATCAGGAGCGATGATTGACTGTCATCATCGCTCCTGATGAAGCTAACATTGTTAGCGAAACGCGCGTCGAGTGCAAAAATAAAGTGTTTGGTGTAGTGGTGATATATACTGAGTAGTAACATTGTGCCAAAGATTCCACATTCCCAACTTAGTTTACAACAATTGATAGAAAAGAAGATCCAAAAAGATGACGAAATACATATGTTCTTTATAGATCCTAAGAAGGCATACGATAGTGTACCGAGAAATAAACTTTGGCATGTCTTGAGAACAGTAGGGATAAAAGAAGGGATGATAACAACAATAAAAGAGTTATATAATGAAAATATAGGATATGTGAAACAAGGACGCTATCCCTTGGCAGCTATCCACATTACAAAAGGTCTAAGACAAGGGTGTTGCCTTTCACCAATGTTATTTAATATATTTGTAGAAAACGCTCTAAAGAAATGGAACCGCACTTGCCAAAGCATGGGCATCCCCATTAGTGATAAACACCTATTATCGTTAAACTTTGCAGACGACCAAATAATAATAACACAAGATGCATTCGATATGGAATATGTATTGAAGATATTATACACAGACTACAAGGAATGGGGACTAGAGGTGAACCTTAAAAAGACGGAGTATATGGTTATGAACTCGGAAATAGAATTTGATGTCTTAATTAACAACGATACACATGTCAAACAAGTCAAGGAATTTAAATATCTAGGAGTACCGATTGACCACAAAAATGGTATAGGTAAAAAGGAAATACAGAATAAAATACAAAAAGAAAGGAGATCATAGGAGCTCTTAACTCAATATGGTGGGATCAAAACATAACTACACAAAACAAAAAGAGAATTGGAAGAACAATGGTAGAATCGGTTTTAAGTTATGGTAGTGAACTGTGGGTAATGAAAGAAGAGGATAAAAGAAAAATAACGACGATAGAAATGGATTACCTGAGAAGAAGCGCCGGAGTGTCCAAATTCCAACACATAACAAACCAAGAAATACGCAACAGAACAGCAGCAACAGAAACAATTATACAAAGAATAGAAAATAGAGGATTAAAATCGTTTGGACATCTACTCAGAATGAACGATACAAGATGGCCCAAAAGACTCTTGACATGGAAACCACCGGAAGAAATAAAAAAGGACGACCATGTAGATATTGGAATGAAGATATGAGACAAGCCATGAGGTCACGAGGAATGGATGAAGAGATGGCGGACGATAGAGAGGTTTGGAGAAGGCGAATGGGAATACAACACTTAATTGTATAATTGTTATATATTACTTTTGTATATGTACAGTTAAACCCAAATATATATATATATATATATATATATATATATATATATATATATATATATATATATATATATATATGTATATATATATATATATATAATATATATATATATATATATATATATTATATATATATATATATATATATATAAATAATTGAGCTTCTTTTACAGCTTTTATGGGTACAGTATTAGTACAGGCTCAGGTATGAGCTTAATTACTTTTAACTAGAGAGTTTATACGGAGAAATTTATATAAAGTTTATAGGAATGCAGAAATTCTGTAACCACACCCATCTTCTCGGTTTCCATTTTGGTAGCAATATTTTCGAGAATTGCTTTTTAATAAGCATTTATACAATATAATACTTGATAATTTTTGCGATTTTAGGATATAATGATGAATAATTACCTCCACTTCTACTTTAAAAGTGAATACAAATGGACTTCTACAGAACAATTTATCACCTCTACCCCAAACATTTTATTTTTGCACTCAACGCGCGTCTCGTTAACTATATTAACATCATGACTTATGTACGGTAGATAAAAATCAAGTATTTTGTCGAACATACTCTTGAATTAATCATACAGTAATAATGGCTAATTTAAGGTAATTAAAGAATGCGCCTGAGAGGAAAAATTATTAGATGAATACGAAAGTAATGAAGTTTTAAAATATAAAAATAGTCTAAATCGGGGACCGAGGACCTATTTCCCATTCGCAAAATGACAAGCCGTCCATTACTTCTTATAGGAGTAAAAGTAGTAAGATTCCTTACTAGTGAGCATTTACATATGTCAATTAATTAGTGAAGGAACTTCCTTGGTTACCTATCTATCTATCTATCTAATAAGCCTTCTTCCATCCAGGGTAGGACATAGGCCTCCCCTTCCTTTCTCCATCCCTCTCGGTTTTGCGTCTTTCTGATCCATCCTAAGCCAGCTGATCTTTTCAGGTCATCCTTCCATCTCGTTTGGGGCCTTTCTCTGGATGTTTGTCCCAACCATGGACTCCGTTTTTTGTAGTCTTTTATTCCAGCTTTCAGCTTATTTTCTGTTGACCTGTCCATCTCTATTTCAAATCTGCTACCTGATGTCTTACGTCTGTCACTTTGGTCTTCTGTCATATACTTTCGTTTCACATTCTGTTTTGTAATCTTATATTCAGCATATGGCGTTCCATTGCTCACTGCGTTTTACTCAGTTGATCCAACATCTTAGTCAATGTCCGTGCCTGGTATAAAACAAAATTAGCCTAAATAATATATGTGTCCCATCTAAAAAATACGATATCTCCAACCCTCGAAAATAGGCGTTTGTTTCAGCAATCACCTCATCCTTAAGTCAAATTTTTTTCGCTGAGCCATTTTTTTCACATTTGGAAAATAATCGCTTGGGGGCTAAATCTGGCGAACATGATGGTTGCCATGTCGATAACATAAGTGTGCACGCGTGCATTTTTTTCTTCGCCAAATGAGGATGCTTTCCTTTCACTGCATGATTGAAACGACCCAATAAGTTGACAA
Organism: Pachyrhynchus sulphureomaculatus; assembly: GCA_019049505.1. Taxonomy (NCBI): domain Eukaryota; kingdom Metazoa; phylum Arthropoda; class Insecta; order Coleoptera; family Curculionidae; genus Pachyrhynchus; species Pachyrhynchus sulphureomaculatus. The sequence continues at coordinate 73,617,768 of CM032453.1, read as the reverse complement.
TATTCTCCATCAATCGTTTTGCCCTTTTTAAGGTAATCGACATGGATTATGCCGCGTGCATCCCACAAGAGTGTGATCATGACTTTGTTCGCTGATAAAGTCGCCTTGGCGTTCTTTAGCGCCGGTTCGTCACGGAAAACCCACTGTTTGGACTATTCTTTAGTCTCTGGTGTGCTGTGATGAATTCATATTTCGTCAACAGAATCGATGCCAAAAATTATTCCGATTGAGCTTTAACATCGCCAAACATTCTTTTGAGGTTGACACAAGTGCGTGTTTATTGTCAGTTGTGGGCAATCGCAGCACCTATCTTGCGGAAAGCTTTCTCATATTCAAACGAGTTGTTAAAATGTTCTGCACCACAGTCTCAGCAATCTCACGCACTTTCACTACCCGATCATTTATCGCTGTGGATTTTTTCAATTATTTCTGATGTGGTGACCTTATTTGGGCGACTTGGACGTATGTATATTGTACGCCCGCGTTTGAATTCAGCTGTCTAATTATTTATGGTCGATAACGAAGGTGTCCCCATAACCTTCGCTGAGTTCAGTTTTTGTCTCATCATTCGTTTTCTTTTTCAAAAACAAATATTTTATCACTGCGCGATATTCAATTTTTTCCATTATTGTAAAATCACAAAAGTTTTTTTATTTAAATGGCAGCCACTCGCAAACTAAATCACGCAGCTACTTGTAAATTTAACAGGATTCTTGTGAAAGGTTATGTTTACGAAAAGTATAATTTTTTAAATAGTAGTAGCGTCTTCTTTCGCCGAGGACAGGTATCATAGATTATCATAAATTTCTCGTATATATATATATATATATATATATATATATATATATATATATATATATATATATATATATATATATATATATATATATATATATTATATATATATATATATATATATATATATATACACGAGGTTTGATAAGTTTGCGAACCCGCCACCATACCGCACTTAGAGTAGCACTATGCAAACAGTGGTATCAGATTTTGATAACCTTGCTACTTATGTCACAGCAGTGATCGCAATGACGCGTGGCGGATTAATGCTGAGTGACGAGCATTCTTGTTTGTTCTTGTATATGTGTATATGCTGTCGTAAAAATGCCTGAGCAACCAATAAACATTAAATTTATTGTAACACTAAGCAAGAGTGGTAGTGAAATAGGGGAATTGTTAGTGCAGGCATACAGGGAGAATGCCATCAGGAAAATAGCGGTGTACAAATGGATTAACAGGTTTGCCTCGTGGACGGAACGAATAACTGATGAAGAGAAGGTGAAGCGTCCAGTAACGAGTGGAACTGGGGAAAACATTGTCAAAATTTGTCAATTAACCAAGGGTACTATTTAGGAATGCTGTACAGGTTGTGTGAAAAAGAAAAATGTAAATTACCGGAATTTTTCCACAAAAAACTCATAACTCCTGCATCACGTTTACCAATAGTCATGTCGCTTAACAAAAATTTTTCGTCATTTCGTGGACTTATCATTCTACCCTATATTTATGTAACACGTCGGCTAAGAAATTTTTGGTCTGACACATAGATGTCGCCTTTTTCAAAAAATCCGTGTGATTTTTAGGAAATACCAACCTTCGAACGATACGTGTCAAAATTTCATGGCATTTTGACTGTTAGTTAACAGATTACAGTGGTTTTAGTGACGCTACTTTTGTTATATTCAAAACAATGGAAAAAATCGAATTTCGTGTGTTGATTAAAGGCAGAAATCGCAAGAAACGGCCCCAAATGAACAAGAAAAAAGTGCTCTTTCATAAAGGCAATGCACCGTGTCACAACATCAATGGTTACGATGGCAAAATTGCATGAATTGAAGTTCGAATTGCTTCCTTATCCAGTGTATTCTCCAGATTTGGCCCCCAGGGACTATTATCTATTTCTAGACCCTAAAAAATGCTCACGGGAAAGAGATTTGACTCCAGTGTAGAAATTATCTCCGAAACTGCAGCCTGTTTTGAAGGCAAAGATAAATCGTTCAAGAAAGGTATAGAAATGTTAGAAAAGCGTTGGACTGATTGTATCGCTCTTGAAGGAGACTATGTTGATGAATAAAGTCGAATTGTGCAAAAAATATATTTTACGTAGCTAGACCAACAATTTTTCAGCCTACTTATTCTATAAATATATATATATATATATATATATATATATATATATATATATATATATATATATATATATATATATATATATATATACACTATCATTATAAGATATTTTATTTGGCTCATTTTTTTTAATTGGTCATATGTAAAAATAATGTGACATAAACTGTTGACACACAATATAGTCTTGTCAACATTTGATAGATAATGTTATATTTAATAATGAATTACTGCGAGTATATTTAGTTCAAAAAATAAAACATTTTTTTTTAGAAATATTGTTTTCCACAAAGTCTAAACAGTATTAATAAATCATGTTAACTATAAACAACCTGGGGTTTAATTAAATTGGTAATTTAAGTTAATTACATAGTTGAACTATTTCTGAACAAGGACAGCAATACTGTTGTTAAATTCACTCTACCTATTCTGAAGCTTTTAATAATAATACATGTAATGACCAAGCCACAATATACGGTGTTTCCTGGGCAACTCGCAGGAAGTTTACGGTCATTACAATCCACAATAACCACTAGGAGGTATGTGGTTAGAGAAACTATAAACTTACCTACTAGCTATTATAACATATCTAGTTAATAATATTTTTTTTATTAGGTATGAAGGTATCCAGTCACAAAAAAACACTAAGTAGCTACTAAAAAGAAAATTTCAACTCAATACGTTTAACCTGCAAGTAGCGTAACATTTAAAATTGACAGTTAAAATTCACAAAGCTTTTTACATGACCATAGGAATATCTCGAGCTGGAACTTGGAATCTACTTTAAAAAGTCAAATTTAAAGGTTTTTATTTCCCTAATTGAAAAGTGTACAAATAAAAAAATCAATAATTGAAAAAAACCACAAAATTAATAATTGAAAAAACTGCAAAAAAAATATATTAGAGAAAAATACAATAAAATATCTACCTGGCTTTAACAATGAACTGAAAAATTTGGTAAAAGCACAAAATGTATCATAGTTTTTTTTTTTAATTAAAATAGTTTAGATTAATAAAAAAATTAGAAAATTATAAATTTGAGAAGCATGGATAACACTAATCCACAAAAAGGGAGACAGAACTAACTGTCAAAACTATAGATGTATATCAGTACCGAGCAGCCTCAGTAGAGTTTACGGAAAAATTTTAAGAAATATAATTAAGGATGAATATAGTCCCCCTGAGATTGAACAACAATCTAGTTTTAGAGCTTGCCGACGATCAGGTAGTTATTGCTCAGGATAAAGAAGGCATTGAACTTATGACAAGAAAACTGTTTGAAGATAATAAAAACTGGGGTTTTATGTTTTATTCTATGACTATACTATTTGCTTTTACCTGATATCCCCTATTATCTACTGTACTGTGTTAGCTTTTAATACGAAATATATATGACTCATATAATTTTTATTAACTTTAGATTTTTTTGATGAATATTTTTCAGACTTTTAACCTAATTTAAAAAATATTTACATTTGCGATTTTTTTTTTTTATATATTTTTTTTTACATGTATTATAAAAAATATATTTTTGAAAAATATTTAATGGTAACTGTTAGGCGGCACCAATTCCCTATTTCTCGCGTTATAAAAGATTAAAAGACATGCACATATATTATGCGAATATAAAATTCACACTAATGGTAAAATTTAAGAGTTCTTAAAATATTTACCAGATTCTTGATACGCAATTTCCGCAAAAATTTGAATTTCATACGTCGGTAATAAAAATAATCTGCATTAGTATTAGTCGACCACTTTCAAATACCATAAGAAAAGCGAGAGGGAAAATTGGCATAATAAAATTAAGAGGGAAACATATATGGTTGGTTGGTTGGTTAATTATAGACGGGGAGACGATTCTGCCTGTATGTACACTGCAGCCCCTTGGCCTCTTGTGCTTCCCTCTCTTAGTTACAAGAACGTCGATCCTTTCAGAAGGTTTATTAGCTTCCTTCCAAGCTCTTCATTTGGTAATTTATCACCACGATGTCTATTCCGAGTTATACCCGCACATTCATACAAAATGTGCAAAGAAGTTTCTTTGTTTTCACCACGTAGTCTGCATGTTGTAAAATCATTTTGTATATCCATTTTTTGTTTGTGTTTGTTTCCTCAGGTGATCAATCCCATCACTAGTTTGGTCATTGCCCTTGTTAAACGAAGCACGTCAATTGTTAGTTTCTTTAAGGAGCCGCCAACCTCCCTCGCATGTCTATGACCAGATATTGCGAACCAACGATCTAGATGTTGCTGAAATGACCATCTGTTGATTATCATTTTTACCACCTGTTTTAGTATATCAAACTCTGGTTCTGGATCCCAGCTCCGAATATTCCTAATTCGTCCGCCTTTTCATTACTTTTAATCTCCGAATGTCCTAAAACCCAAAGTAGTTCAACCCTGTTATTTCTAGAGAATAGTTCTAACAGGTTACTTGACCTTGGAGTTGGTCTCGCCTGCGGTAGCTCCGATAAATATTCTCGTGAACAAATGCTTGTAATGCCAAAGTAGTTCAACCCTGTTATTTCTAGAGAATAGTTCTAACAGGTTACTTGACCTTGGAGTTGGTCTCGCCTGCGGTAGCTCCGATAAATATTCTCGTGAACAAATGCTTGTAATGCCTGAATTGTTTTCCGGAATATTATTGCACTTGTCCCAAGTAGAATGCTTAAGTTCTACTTGGGCTTTCTGTGTATATGCCATAGCCCACTCCACTCGAAGTTCTATGTAATAGACTAGACCCGTCGCCTTCGTCGGAGTCTCTACCTTAATCCATAGATTTGGGTTGTAACCAATTCTATATCGTTTTTCGAAATTATACAAAGTTCTCATATCTTTTTATAAATATTTGTTTACAGATAGTATAAAATATATATTTCTACAGAAGGTATAAAAGTAATTGTTAGGCAGCAGCAATTTCCTGTTTCTCGTATTATACTGATAAGCTCAAATTTGGACTTATTTTAAAAACATACCAACAAGGCATTCAACCGTGTTCGGCACGATGGATTGTTGGCTAAACTACGCTCTTCTGGTATGTCTGAAAAGTTCTATTTGAGGCTTTCACATTTCCTCAGAGAGCGTTCATTACGAGTGGCAGACGAATTTCTTTCTTAAATCCTCATTATCAACGCTGGTGTGCCCCAGGGCTGTCACCTACTCTCTTTTTCGTTTACATAAGCGATCTGCTGGACTTTTCCAGGAATACAATCTACAGCTTTGCAGATTACAGTACGCTTATCTCTTCATTTACTTTGAATGCTCGGACAACGGCTACTCAGACGAATATTCGCAGACAGCAAGAAGTCGTTCAACTTAACAAAGACCAGGGAGAAATTCTATCTTGGGATAACAGTAAAGTGGAATTCACCGCTGCAAAAACCCAGGCGGCAGTTTTTTCTAAAAAGTTAGCGTTGCTGAACCCGACATGGTTATGTCTGGGCACTCTATTCCTTTAGCATTGTCACTCAATTTGTTGGGTGTTAATTTGGGAGCAAATATGTCTTGGCATGAACATGTTGCAAGCATAACAAGTAGAGTTTCTCGAAAACTGGGAATATTATTTCAAACAAGAAAGCTTTACACTCAAAAAACAACTTTTAATTTTGTACAAAGCTCAAATTCGACCAACTATGGAATACTGCTCTAATGTTTGGGGCTCTGCTCTCAAACATACACTGCATTTGTTGGATTCTATACAAAGAAAAGCTGTTCGCCTGATAGGAGACCCGAAACTGGCTAGCGGCCTTGATTCATTGGAACGTCGAAGAAAGGTTGGCGACTTGAGTCTATTCTACAAGTATTTCCATGAAAAGTGTTCGATAGATGTTGCCCGCTTAATTCCTCCCAGAGCGGTGCTTGCTAGAAATACACGTCGCGCTAATACTTTACATCCGTATGAGGTTCAGCTTGTTCAAAGACACTTTTCAAGTAGTCTTTTATATGGAGAATCTCTCCCCTTTGGAATAATTTGCCCAGGACTGTGTTTCCTACCGAGTACAATCTACAACGATTCAAGACCACGTGAATCACTTTTTCCGCGCACATGTCGCTCCTATAGCGCTTTAAAAATTTCCCTGCAACACGTGTGCTAGACCCATAAAAACAGTGTTAGTATTCCAGCTAAAATACCACAGGAAAAACCAGAGTGAAAATTAGCATAACAAAGATAAGAAGAAAATACATATGACTACACTAATTAATTAAAAAAATTTAACACATAACAGTACTCTTGAAATTAACTACCTAATTCCACAACATACATTTCCTAATACAGGCTACAATCAAGTTACATGCGGTTTACTAGAATGTGAGTTCTTAAATAAATGTAATTTAATCCTTTCTTGATCTCTATTAGCAAAAACCACAAAGTATGTTTTACTTTTGTTGATATTTTAATTATTTGTGTCAATCATAGACAAACGTTGTTATGTAATATTTCAGTTATATTTTTAAGAGAATGCCACGTTTAAATTACTAAGAAGTTGATACTTCGTTAACATTACGTTTAGAACATCTATATGTCAAGGATGTGTGTTTTTGTCGGTTAATTTTCAACAGTGAGCTATACCAGAAACCGATTCGTAGAGTATTAATTGCAAGAAGAATAGGGAAGAGTATAATTCAAAACATACATGAAAGTAATAGATAACTGTAGTTGTAATTGTTAAGGTTAAAAGAGTTATATCAGGTCATTTTAGAAACCGATATGATTATTTAGTAATGGTGTAAAATTTATTGAACGCAAGATACGAGGACAAACTCGTAATTCCTGTATCGTAGACAGTGATAGTTAATCTGTCATGTATAATTTCAGCTATATATGTAGCATATTTTTAGGTTTCAGACATGGAAAATTTATGCGAGTAAATTTTCTTATGAATTGTAATTTACTATAAAAATCTACTTTAACTAACATTTTTTTATTCTTCTTGTATTCAAACTCAAATTTAAAAATCTCTTTATTGTTAATGATAACTTATTGCAGGATCTACATATATGTTCGAGTTCTGGGGATACATAATGCTTTGCAAGAATCTCAGCCACAGAGAAGCCTTGCGGCGGTTGATGTTCTGCCTTGGTATTTGAACCTTATGTACGTGATTATATAATAGTGCCATTTCCGGTAAATCATAAAATGGCAGTTTATTTTTTTGCTTGTTTGTGAAATTTTTTTTTGTTTTGCTTTGTTTATTTATGTTGAGATTTAGGTTAGTGTCTGCTAGGAAAACTAATTTGTTAAAAATCCCAGCTTGATATAGTATAGGTATATGTGTTTTATGGTTTATATTGCACATTTCTATTCTAGTCTGACTCACTCTTCTTTTTTTCATGTCTCGTTCTTTCATATATATATATATATATATATATATATATATATATATATATATATATATATATATATATTATATGCATTGCACTATTGTACTTTGTTTTAAAACTTCTTATTAACTTTTTACATTACATTATTTACATAATAGTTAGTTTATATTGACCGAATGTTTAACAAATTGCTACTCTTTTTGCTTTGTGGTCTATGTTTAAGTTGTTCGCTTTACTTACGCAGAGTACTCGACGCTCACCAGTTTTAGGTCTACGTACCGTAGAGTGCCTTCAGTAGGCTTTAGGCGCACTTTAATTACTTTATCAGGTGGGTCTCGAATTCCGGTATGTAAGTTTTTTTTTATTTGGCTTCTTCGAATTCATCCAATTTGCATTCGTCGCGAAGCAGTTATGCTTGTGTGTCGGGTTATGATCTATTCTGGTTTGTGTCAGGTAGAACAGATACCTGTGTTTCATGTCTATAAAATTTCTTTGCTGTTTTGTCTAAGAATTGTCTTACTGTTTGCATGTTTGTCATGTGATGTAAGACTCTAATACCTATGTAGGTTTGGCACTATGTCACGCCTCTTAGTATTTTTTTCTACATTCGCTGCAGTCTGTATGTCAGTTCTCTTTGTAGTAATTTTGCAACGACGTACGGTTTCAACTTTATATGGTATTAAAACCAATAGAGTTTTTGAATAATAGTTTTGCTGTACGTATATACCAGGTGTACAAGAATGAAATGCGGATTTCAGACAACAGATGGTGCACAGTGCAGTTTGTGCTATAAAGATTTGATACTGCGCCATTTTGTCATCAACAAGTGTCAGACGCGCACGAGTGATAAATTGGAAAAATGTGTGCATAGTGTTGTGTTGTTGTGTTCAATATGTCGAAATTTATACCGAATAAAGAGCATTCGCGGACAGCATAAATTTTTTGTTTTCATTTGAAGAAAACTGCTGCTGAATCACACCAGTTACTTCGAGAAGCTTATGGTGAACATGGTCCATCGCAAGATAGGTGTGAACGATGGTTTCGGCGTTTCAAAAGTGGTGACCTCGATGTTGCAGACAAGGAACGTGGAAAATCGCCAAAAAAATACGAAGATGAGGAATTGCAAGCTTTGTTGGATGAAGATGATTCGCAAACACAAACACAACTCGCAGAGCAATTGGGCGTTAGTCAACGAGCTGTTTTCAATCGACTACGAGAGATGGGAAAAATTCAGAAGACCGGTAGATGGAAACCACATGAGTTGAACGACAGGCAAATGGAAAAGCGCAAAAACACGTGTGACATTTTGCTCGCTCGGTACAAAAGGAAGTCGTTTTTGCCTCGTATAATTACAGGGGATGAAAAGTGGATTTACTTTGAGAATCTGAAGCGCAAAAAATCATGGATAACCCCAGGCGCACCATCCACATCGACCGCAAGACCGAATCGCTTTGGCAGAAAGACGATGCTCTGTGTTTGGAGGGACCAGAGGGGCGTGATCTATTATGAGCTGTTAAAACCTGGGGAAACGGTTAATATTAAACATTACCAACAACAATTGACCGATTTGAACAGTTCGCTGCTTGAAAAAAAGACCAGAATACCGAAAGAGGCAACACAAAGTCATTTTTCTTTATGACAATGCTCCATCACATACGGCAAAACCAGTTCGCGACACGTTGGAAGCACTCAGCTGGGAAGTTCTACCCCATGTGGCTTACTCACCAGACTTGGCTCCTTCCGATTACCACTTGTTTGCATGGATGGGTCACGCACTTTCTGAGCAGCGCTTTGGTTCGTACGAAGATGTGAAAAAATGGCTCGATGAATGGTTCGCAGCAAAAGGGGAAGATTTTTACTGGCGTGGTATTCACAAATTGCCCGAAAGATGGAAAAAATGTTTAAAAAGCGATGGAGCACACTTTAAATAAACCACTTTTTATCATTCTTCCGAATTTAACATGTTTTTTTTAGAAAAAAAAAACCGCATTTCATACTTGTACACCTGGTATATCCCCTAAATAAATATAGGAAGTTGCAATAACTTCTCTAGCACAGAAAAATCTACTGTGGATAATTTGCTGAGTAATTCACTCTATTCTAGCATAATCCATTTTTCCTTATGGATACCACAATGTATTGTATGATACACACTTGTTTCTTTTTTGATCCGATACAATACTACGTTGTATGATCTTATTTTACTATAGTTTTATTAGCACTTTTATTACTCACTTAAACGTAACTGATTTTTTCGTTGCTACAGTTGAGGTTATAAATTTTTTAAATATTTATTAATGAAAATGTAAGTTAGTTTTTCCTAACATGGTGAACATGCGAAGCGTCGTTACTACTGCCTTGATTAATTGTAGTATTTTATTTATATCAGTTGGTATCATTTATATCAGAACCAAAACATCCGTTTTAAATATTTGTTTAGTAACAAGGTTAAAGTACAGAAAAAAAAAACGTTACTAATTCATTTGCTTCATTTATAAAGCAAAAACACAAAAACAAATTATACAAAATAACGACAACACAACAAACAAAATCCATTTTTCAACAGTACACCTTCAATCCTACCTCGGCTGTGATACGGCGAAACGCATCTCGAGATGGATTCACGGATGAGAGAGCAGTTAATAAATTGCTGAAAAATGGACTTTGTCCAATTTTAGAGGTTTATATTGATTTTATATACTTGGGAAAGAACCCTATAAAGCGCTGCCAAGTGACAATTGTCAGTAACTTGCTAAAAAACTTCTCTATCGGTCGACCTTAAACCACCCCCGAAAAAGGTCAGGTATGCCCTCAAAGTTAGGCTTACATCTGCCAGAGGTGCAAATTGTTGTATCTACTTCATAATAATATTATTTATAAAATGTTCTGCCTTGATTACCAAGGACCATATTGGACAAACATTATAGTGGCTAGAACAGCGAGTGACATAATAAAGGAGTGCTTGTCTAAAGGGGAAAAAGGGCTTGTGCCACCATTGACCATCATCAAAAAACACGCGACTAATTTGATTTTAAATACATAGAAATTAGAGAACATGAAAATTTCTCCAAAAGCCTATTGTTCTTGGACCTGAACTAACCTGAACTATATATATATATATATATATATATATATATATATATATATATATATATATATATATATATATATATACTTACTCCGAAAACCAACATTACGTTTTATCGTACCCGAGAAAAAAATCTGTTACCGTATTTTTCTCAAGAGAAGGATTTAGTTTTTTGTAACGATGTTGGTGGTATTTTGCAGCAGATGGGATTAAAACAGTACCAACCTAGTGATTGGCGTCTTTTCATAGACAGCAGCAAAAGAAGTTGAAAGTGTGTTTTGCTTCATAACGGTAACAAGTACGGATCTATACCTATTGCACATTCGACGACTTTAAAAGAAGAAAACGTAAATGTTTCTAAGGTTATGGAAAAAATTAAGTATCAAGACCACAAATGGGTCATTTGTGTTGATCTGAAAATGGTTAACTTTCTTTTAGGTCAACAAGGGGGGTACACAAAGTTCCCTTGTTTCATGTGTCTCTGGGATAGTAGTGACAAACAACACCATTGGTCACAAAAAGTTTGGCCAGTGCGGGAAGAGCTAAAAGTTGGTACAAAAAATGTTATAAACGTGCCTTTAGTTAGCGAGACCGCATCATACTTCCACCACTTCATATTAAACTCGGCATAATGAAACAGTTTGTGAAGGCGCTTGACAAAAGTGGCGAATGTATTAATTTTCTTTCACGCAAGTTTCCAGGATTAAGTTCAGAAAAATTGAAAGCTGGTATTTTTGATGGGCCACAGATTAGGCAACTCGTGAAAGATCCTAATTTTGTCAAATCAATGACTGAAGTCGAATCCAAAGCTTGGAATTCATTTGTTTGGGTTATGAGTAGCTTCCTAGGCAAAAAGAAATCTGACGACCATGTCGAGCTTGTTGAGTGCATGCTATCGAACTTGCAAGAGCTAGGGTGCAACATGAGCATAAAAATCCACTTCCTGCACTCGCATTTAGACCGATTTCCACAAAATCTGGGTGATTTTAGTGAGGAGCAGGGTGAAAGATTTCATCAGGATCTTCGGACAATGGAAGAGCGTTATCAGGGGCGGTGGGACTCACATATGATGGCAGACTACTGCTGGAGTTTGCAACGAGATCTACCTAAAGTCGTTCATTCAAGGAAATCTTATATATATATATATATATATATATATATATATATATATATATATATATATATATATACGTCTATATATATATATATATATATATATATATATATATATATATATATATATATATATCATTATACCGTAAGGATTTATCCACTGAAGTATTCTTATTTGAATTTAGTTATGCAGGAGTTCGATGGTTTCAATATTACTGTGCTGCAATAGTATTTGTTCATGGTGTCTTGCGAATTTTTTGATTTTTGTTTCTAATTACTCCACTTCAACGTCTTTGTGGAGATCCTTGTTCCTGCTGTACTCGCACATTTTAATAATTTTAATAGCAGTCTTTCTAGTATAACCTTATATTTGGATTCCATACCTCTCAACTGTTTTAGTATATGTTTGTAATGCAGTAGCTTATTGTGTATTAGCGAAGCTGGGTTTTTTGCCAGGAGTTAGTATATTTTTTTGTATTTCGTATTTACTTTCGACGCTTAGTGCCTAAGGTAAGGCTAAGATATGTGGGATTTTTTGCCCATTCATCTATATATTGGATATTAACTTAATCATTTTTATACTGCAGTCTATGGGGACAGACTGCAGTAATATTTTCCATCTCTGATAAATCACAGGTTTAGAAAAGGTATCTTTCTGCTTAATTCTCAAACATCTGTCTAATGTATGAAGTTTTAGGATATGTGTGTATTGTTTAGGAATGATTTTATTTATTTATTTATTTATTCATTTCACAGTATTGTGAAATGAATAAATAAATATAAAATGATAGATATAATAATAAACAAGGTATCTACCGTTGTCAGATGCATATATAAATACACTGAAATAATAAAAATATAATAAATAAAAAATACAATACAAAAATATCAGTCTTAATCTAGTATGATAAACATAAATATAATATTTAACATATTTTTAAGAAAAATCTAATATGACAACGTAAATTTACTAGTAGTAAATGCAAAACAGGATGCACCACAGAAACCTAGTTAATATTAATATTACGGATTCACAGTGTTGCTGAGATACTCCTACACACTGTAAAATGGCCGCCGAATCAGAAATGACGCAATCTTTTAAGGTATTGATTTTTTATTATTTTTTAAACTAATATAGACAGTTTATTAAAAAACTTAATACAAAAGAAATTATTACCAAGTTTGCTTGAGTGTAATCTGAAAGTAATTTTTATGTCGTGTAATATGATTATGGAATATGGTCGTTTGAGAAAAGATTATCATATGTAAAAAGTAGATAATCATAAGATATGCAGAGAGGGTAATATTAAAATACGGAGATTAATACATCTTTGTTTTACGTCATCGCGGTATCTCAAGCATGCTTATCAGTCTTATCACTTTTCGTTGTAGCCCGAAGATTCTTGCTGGTGCTGGTGCTTGGCTCCGGTTTATCAGTCCATATGACATAAGAGGAGCGATTAATATGATACATAGTAAACACTAATGATAATTAGGGTGTCAATAAGCTTTGAGAGACATCTCATAACAAATATATTTTTGAAGTTTTTTGGGGCCAGATGCTCCACATATGATATCCAGTTCAATTTCGGGTCCAGGTAGATCCCAAGGATTTTTAGCACAATCATGGGAATGTGGAATCTTTGGCATAATGACACTACTCAGTATATATCACCACTACACCAAACACTTTATTTTTGCGCTCGACGCGCATTTGGCTAACCATGTTAGCTTCATCAGGAGGATACAATCAATCATCGCTCCTGATGAAGTTAACATGGTTATCGAAACGCGCGTCGAGTGTAATCAATATAAACAATGTTCCCCATGGGTGCTGGGAAAAGAACTTATTCACCCTTTTTTTGTGGTTCAGAAAAAGGTTGTTTTGGGTAAACTATTCTTTGGCTTGTTAGAGAGTAGCTTGTAAGTTATCCAGGGTAATTTTTATATACAGGCACAATGTCAGAAGTGTGGTGTCGTCTGCAGATAAGGTTAAGTTGGAATGAGGGACAGCATTAATAATATCGATAATGTATATAAGAAATAAAATTGGACCTCAGACAGAGCCCTGGATTACACCATTGTTTACTTGTAAAGTTTTGTATTGTTTACCATAGCATGATACGTACTGGCATTTACAAATCGATCATCAGGGCCGGACTTACGTACGCCTGCCAAGCCTAATGCCAGATGTCTAAAACCCATCGGGCCAAGGTCTAGACAGTACAGTACTCTTCGGATTATACCAGGAGCTCCCTGGTTTCTCCGCAACAACCAGTTGCATAGGGAGATTGAAATACCTACAATAAAAAAATTCACCCGTAACGCCCAGCTTCGCTTCCTTGAAAAAACCACAGCCCACCCTCACCTCGAGATAGCTAACACTTTCAGAGCCAACGTAAACGTCGGCAATCGATACTTACGATCCACAAACATTCTACCATTCGACTAACAGTAGACTTGACCATAGACTACCCCTTCTACTTAGCATTTAAGAATAAGGCCGTAGTTTAGTTGAGCAACTCTTATCAGTCAAAAGTGTAAACATCACACACAACTAACACTCTTGTAACACAATACTCCCCGGAACTTGGAGATTTAGGTTAATTTTAGCTTTAAGTTAGGTTTAAGGTAGCGTAGTTCAGATCACTAGAAAACTAATCAATGAACAGCTAGACATTAAAAATCGCAGTATGTAAAAGGAGTAAAGGGTTGTCCCAGCTCACAAGGAATTTTGGTGGGTATGCTAACCCTTCAGGTTGGAGAGCCCCACATAACTGGAGCACTTCGGGGCACCCTTATGGTGACGCAGACTGCTCCAGAATCCATAAGGTGGATTTATCCCTATAAAAAAAAAAATACGTACTGGCGACGACTGGACAAAAAAGATTTGGTGAGATTAATATTAGTATAGACAAAGTTATCGTATTTAGGTTTTTTAATAAGTGTTTTGTGGGACACATAATCAAATCCCTTGGATATATCGTAAAAAGTTGCACAGGTGGAGGTAGCTCTCTCCTGACCGTCAACCACTCGGGATCTTCTTCCTAAAGTGCCCATTCGGTTCGAATGTTGGCAATCATTCTGACTATTATTATTTTATCCACTGTAGTTCTGAAAAGACAGGTAGTATTTGTGGAGAACTAATTTCTCAAATTGTTCAGCCAGGAGATGCGTCTGCGTCCTGGTCCCCTTTTTCCCAACACCTTTCCTTGGAGTATTTGCGGGAGTAATCAATATCTGTGGGAATTTCTCATTATGTGTCCTAAATACTCCAATTTTCCCCCTTTAACAGTTTTCATAATGTCCCGTCTCTTGTTCATGCGACGTAAGACATCCTCGGTAATGTGGTCAGTATAAGAAATTTTCAAAATTCTGCGATATAGCCATAGTTCAAATGCTTTAAGTTTCTTAGAAGTGTTCAGTCAGCGTCCACGATTCCACACCGTAAAGAAGGATACTGAAAACATAACATCTTAGGAGTCTTATTTTTGTGCTTAATTTTATTACTGAAAAGTGATCTCATTTTGAGCAACACTGCTCTAGCTTTTTCAACATGGCAACGAATTTCCTGTGAGTGATCCCACTGCTGGTTTATCATGGTACCGAGATATGAATATTTTGTTGTTCTTTTTATTTGTTGATTGTTAATCATAAACAAGGTAGTATGAATCGGAGACTTGCTGATTACAATGTACGTTGTTTTGCCGAAGTTCGAGGCCGCATCAATTACTGACTTCGTTTATTTTTGTCATAAGATGTTGTACACCCTTTAAGTCAGCTATAACTGCCGTATCGTCAGCATAACGAATATTATTTATTCGCTCCCCTTTCAGTAGTATTCCTTCATTAGCCTCCTTCAATGAGATTTGCTCAGAGTATATATTAAACAATAGTGAAGACAATACACAACCCTGCTTTAATCCACGCTCAATCGATATTGCTTCTGAACGCTCCCCTTCTGTGTTAATAAATGCCATCTGGGTCCAGTAGAGGTTGCACTTGGGATAGTAGATGACTAATGGCAAGATCCATGGATTTATTGGCTCTAAAACTATATTTCTGAGTATAGAATCTGTGATAGGTTTCTAAGGGATTAGTTAACTATGTTTTTAAGACAGATTAAATAATTTTTAAAATCATTGGCACTATCAAAATGACTCTATTTTTCTTTTTTTACTACCCTTGTGAATGGGAATCACTTTGGTTATTGTTATAAGGTCCAGAAACTTGCCTTATTCTATATATATATATATATATATATATATATATATATATATATACATACATACATATATATATATATATATATATATATATATATATATATATATATATATATATATATATATATATACATATATATATACATATATATATATATATATATATATATATATATATATACATATATATATATATATATATATATATATATATATATATATATATATATATATATATATATATATATATATCCTACTTCTTTATTCGTGGTCCTACGTAATGGGTTGGTGATATTATGGTATTTGTGTCACTATTTTAGACCATGTTTCTCTATCTTTGACTTGATGTAATGCAACCGGGAATGTGAGGCCAGTTGTTTTAATTTGGTCCAACCACCTCTCGATCTTTTGCTTTTGACATTGCCTTCCATTATCAACCGCTCTATTGTGTTTTTTTCCTCTTGCTATGTGACGAAAGTATCTCAGTATGTTTCTACTGACTATAGTAGTCAGTCTTGTTTTGATGTTGAGCTCACCTAGGAGGGAGACTTTTGTGTGGTGCATTGTCCAGATTATCCGGAACATTTTTCTGTATATCTCAGATGTGCTATTTCTTGTCATTCTTTTTAATGGTCTAGGTTTCGGCTGTGTATGTAGCAATTGGGAATATTAGTGTGTTGTTGGACCATAATTTGGTATTCTTTGTCAAGTCATTGTCTTTCCATATTTTTGTTAGCTACGCGGTCGCTGTTCTGGCCATATCAACATGTCTGCGTATTTCATTCTCACATCCGCCGTTATTTGTTGTTACTGAACCGAGGTAATTGAAGTGACTGATTATTTCCTAGCCTACAATTTTCTGATATAAGACTGATTGTTTCGGACTCTTTCAATGATAATCACTTTTGTCTTGGTTTTATTTAACTGAAGCTCGTTGCTGATAATGTTAAGTTTGTCCATGATGTACTGGAGCTCTTCTTATAAAGCCGCCAAAACTATGGTGTATATATATATATATATATATATATATATATATATATATATATATATATATATATATATATATATGTATATTATATATATGTATATATATATATATATATATATATATATATATATATATATATATATATATATATATATATATATATGTATGTATGTATGTATGAGTTTTACCGGTTTCAGAAAGAAAACCGTGTTTTGTAGAAAGGATTATCAAGGTAATCAATATTTTTCAGAGATATATTCCTTTTGTTATGAGCTATTTTATAATTTTTTGAGTATTCATTTATCACAAGTAGGTAATCGAGATATATTAACGACCGTTTCACGTTAAACTACCTACTTGACGAAAAATTATTGTAAAAAAAATAAAAAGAAATATGTTTGGGTGATCGATTTTACTGCTCTGATTTAATTAAAATTTATTGTATTTCGCCTCAAGAATTTAGCCTATAAAAAACAGTAGAGTTTTCGATGTGCCAACGGTATTATTTAAATATACCATTGAAACGAGAAAGAAAGAACATTATTATTCTTAATTCTTTTTATTTAAATTTTATGTGTATTTTTATTTTATAAAGTCGTGCATATAATAAACATTATCTAATTAACTTTTCGCTAATAGAGAAAAGATAAAGAAAAATAAATATTTTTCGAATTTTTATTTTAATAAGTTATATATAATCAGCTTATGAAAATTATCATAATCATAACTACGGTTTCCAGGGCGGTTTTGAGTATAAAATTGCAGGGGGCTATTAGGTTTTTTCCTAGTTTTTTTTTATTGACCGGTTTGAAAAGTCGCTTAAAAAAGGGAAATCTATTATTTATGAGAATGTTAGTACCGCTGCTGTCCTAATATTACTAATACATTAACTATGTCATGAATGGATTTGACAGATTCTTTTATTATTACTTATATAGAATATTGTATGCTCTATTATTATTGTTAAAAGTAATATACAAAGTATGCTTAATAATTGTTCATCATTCGGGAAATTACGAAATGCATTTCATTTTTTTAATAGTATGCTATTTGTAGCTAAAAGAGACAAATATGACTGAAGAAAATTTTTGAGTAGACTCTATATTGTTAGCAGTAGCACATGTTACTTTATATCTGTATAAAATACGTTTTTTCTAGAAGAACTCTATAATGACGTCATAATATTAATTATTACAGTGATTTAACGAAAAAACATTTATATTAATATATGGTATCAACGTGCGGAAGGAGCATTTTCATAATCCAAGAGGTCGCGCCACCCAATTTTATTTTTGATATGGCTAAAATTTAGACAATATTGGAAAAAAATATCATATTTATGTGACATGAATTAAAGGTGGAAATATGATATTTAGCGACAAATAATAAAATAAACTGCCATGAACAATATTATACTATATCATTGCCGCGAAACTACAGCTACGATTTTAATGGGGTTTTCCCTGTTTTGTAGGGTAAGACAAGTTTAGCACTCTGAAATACAAAAGCATTAAATATCCGACGGAGACAAGCCATGTCATTCATAAAATCACTTCCCTCCACATTAATCACCCAATGAAAATTTCAACTAGTGTGGTAAGGACAAGTAAATAAAATGGATCAAATTGAACAAAATTTCGCCAAAGTACTTAAAGCAGCAAGAGTAACTTGAAAACTAAACCTTTAATGACCTCTAACTGACCTGTCTTTAACCTCTAGGGTTATGGAAGGTCAATCCTTTAAAAAAGACAGCAACTTTCCAGGTTGAATTACCTTAATGTACTACCGATCTATCCCTCGTTGCTGATTTTTAGACAATACATAATTAGAACTGTTTTTTGCACCTCCAAGCACCACCTGCAGGCTAAACTATCTTTAACACCAAAGTGCGTGAGATGCTCATTCAGGTGACTTGTAAGTATTTCTGTTAATATCTTTAGGACTTTCTTGCTTAATTAAAGCAAGAACCTGGTGTAGTTAAGTCTCATTAAGAAACTTCTTGATTATTTTATCCTTAGTTCCTTGTTCGAATTCTTGATAAATTAACTGTTTAGTAGATCTGCGATTATCTCGCTTTCAGGGGTTTGTTAAAACCTTCTGTCTTTGGCCAATGTGTCAATCATCTGATACCAATCGACCCTATTTAGCCAAGTACACCGATAAGCAGTAGGTTATTTCTAAATGCTAAGTTAGCTAGTAAGTCCTTATATTATCCTAGAAAATTTATATGATCTTCCGTCCGATCAGTAAAAAGAAGGGACACTTTAAATCTGCACAAATGCAGAATTTATACTTGATTTAGATGATTAATACAACTCGACGGAATTAGTTACAGCTAGTTGCTATAACCTTTCACCCCTGTATACCTACAAAACAATGAAAATATTTTCTTATTAACGGCTTATCATAATAATGAATGGTACCTTTAAACTTTTGTAGACGCCCGGTGGTAAAAATCGGTACATTGCAACAGTGCGTATCCTCAAAAAACTCTAAAAACAGAGAGTATCTTGGGTTACTGTCCCTTACGTATTTTTATGATTTTTGTACACGCATTATTTATAAAATCAACTAATGTCACTTTAAACAACCAAAAGGGAGTTTCTTAATTGAAGAGTAATCAAGAGTAACAACCGATGTAGTTTTTTACATCCTCATTACAGACAAGTATGAAGAATTGGGTGCTATCCAAATATATGGTTGGAGGTGCAGACTTGGACGAAGGCAATGGGTCTGATTTATTACATAGATGAACCAAAAACCTCAAGCGGAGTAGGCGCTGGCGTATATGCAGTAAAGCTTAACTGAAGCTTAAGGCTTCCAACAGGGAGAAGTGCAACAATATTTCAGGCAGAAATTCACGCAATGCAAGCATGAGTTCGCGAGAATATTAGGCAAGCCTACAGCAACCAAGAAATATATATTTTTTCAGACATTCATGCTGCTCTATTAAAACTATCCTCTAGGAACAACAGGGTTGAGTTATTGTGGGTTCCAGGACATTCGGGGATAAAAGGTAATCAAAGATCTGACGAATTAGCAAGATTTGTAGCTACAAAAATCATACAGGTGTCCAAAACTAGCGTTTGGTATTAAAAAAAATCAAAACAAGTAGCAGAAACAAGAATTAACATGTAGTCATATCAGCAACATTTATATCGTTGGCACGTAATATCTTAACAACGAGATTCGAGGGACGTAATTGGCGACCTCTCAAAGAACCTAACGACTGATATCTTTTGTTTAAAGGGCCCAGCCTAAATTAGTGGTAGAACTGGATACAGGCCACTGTCACCTAAGGAAACATTTACAGAAAATGGGTATCCACAATAGTCCAACGACATGTAGACTCTGTGGTGAAAAGGAAGAAACCTCTAGGCACATTCTATATGAATGTGCGACTTTAATTTGAAACAAATATAAACTTTTCGGAGATCTACATCGTGGCGATAAATTACCACATGAAGGGCTTGAAAGAAAGCTAATAAAAGTTCCAAAAGGGACGACGTTCATGTAACCAAAAAAAGGGAGCACAATAAGACAAGATGCTGCAGTACACACACAGGCACAATTCCCTACCCCGCCTACAATCAACCAAACAACTTTATTTAGAACTAGCTTGTTATCAGAGGCGCAAGGTTATCATTATATGACAGTTTTAATAAAAGGCGATAAAGTTATTTACGCATTACTTTCCCTGCAAATAAGTATGTGTATAGAATTTGTCTTTCTACACTAATAAGTTACTTAATCTAGGGACTACAAGTGTGATATTTCAAACAATAGGTACTTCACTAATTTTTTATATATTTTTTTATCGCTCACCTCCCCGCCTCAGTAGGGATTTTTTACCCTTTTTCCATATCCGAAGGATATCGGCGAGGATGTCGTAATACCCGTCAACGTTGTCCAAGTGCCGAAACATACATTTTTGTATTTCACGGCACTTTTTGAACAACGCGATAGTGCTGTCATGGACGTTATAGTCTGATCAATTGATCTTTGCAGTCATGTAATCAACGCGACGTCATGAATATTCATACGATTCAATCGGCTGTCAATTCAGTGTCGGCGGTCTAAGTTTTAAATGACAATTTCAAACGTCGAAATAGAATTTAAAATTTTTCGTCCGGTTTGGTAATTAACGAAAAGTACGGATATATTAAATGTATATGATGTGTAAAACACCCTAGTTCTTACTTGTGAAGGACATTTACTCCACTGCATAAATCAAACGTCTAATAGCACCTAGTTTTATTTTTCAGGTTGCTATTATATTTTTATTGCCTATAAACTCGGAAGTACTGGCTTCTAAAACATGAAGCAATACCCAAATTCCAGGTTGTTCGCTGTCTTTCTTGCATATGTACAAATAACTGAGACAGATAATAGAGCGAATGTCGTAAATAACTTCAGATGAGAGAAGACCTACGTTTTCAAGTTTTTAAATATACTGATAATATATTGACAAGAAGGAAAATATAGATGGATGTTTAAACTATAAAAAGAATCATTGATCGGACTATATTTGCATTTCTGCAAACAACTACTACTTATGAAAGTGGCCAGGCCAAATATACTTGAATAAATTAATAAATAAGTATACCGGCCTGCGGGATTGAACCCTCGACCTTCTGCACAGTAGCAAAGTACTACGCCACCGAGCCACGGCCAGCCAAAATTATTCAATTCATGTTAATTACAAAACGAGTTTAGCCAAGGAAGGGCTTTATTCATAACTAAAAGGATACATTTCCTTATATATACTATTTCTGCTAAAATTGAAAATAGTGTAAGGATAACACAATTTTCAGATATCTTAACTCCAAGAAACATACAACAATACCAATGATACAATACTCACACAGTAACTCTTCTAACGCCCTTACCCTTTTCAATATCATCTTAAAAGATTCATACTTTTCAGATTTCTTGATTTTAAGGACTCTGGAAACAAGATGTAACACGATATATAAATTTAACACCGTTTTCCACTTTTCTAACATCTTATACGTTTGTATTGAAGGAAATATGCTGAAAATTTGTTCATGGTCTTAAACAAAAACTTTAGTAAAATATTAAAAATATACAAGATTTAGCGATTATCACCTTTTTAACTCCCTTCGCCTAAAGCAATAGTGGTCAAAATATACAGATTCCGTACTTTTAGATACTTCAAGTATTACAGGTTTACCAAATTTCAAATCGATGTCGCGTTTCGTTTGAGAGTTATCATACCAATAGGCAGAAGACCGGAGATGGGGAATTATATTTTTTATGACTTAGGGATCGTAAAATGTGAAGGAATGCAAAAATATCGGTGGGTGATTTTTTCACAGTTGATACCGAGTTGCGGTAAGGGTCGGTGAAAGACAATAAAAAATTCCGCGTTGCGGTACAGACCTTTTTCGAACCCAAAATTAACGGCCGAGTTGCGGTCCGTCACAGGCAGGAATAGAGCTATAAGTATGCAAGTTATGTATGAAAATTAAAGTAAAAGACATATTTCAGTAATTACTATATTTGTAAGACATGCATTTGACAAACGTTACAGCATCAATTTCTTTATGTACATATTGAATTATCTTATTTTATAAAAATACTAAATTGTACCTATTAGTCGAACACTTTGGTGCACTGGTTTGTATAGCGTTGATTTTCTCATATGTTTCAGTCTGGAAACCCTTGATGACCTCTAAAAATTCACGAAAATTCGGATGAGGCGAACGACTATCCTTTGCAAATTTTGAATGAAAAGCCTCAATCCTGTTATTAGTTCTCCAAATGCTGGTGTCGAGCACGGCCCAAAGTGCTGTAGGGAAAGGAGCACTATTATCCATGTAGTTTTTAACTATGTAGTCAGCAAACAATGTTACTTGTGGGTGGGCTGGCTGATTTTCTAATAATTGGACGAAAATATCTCTCACGTGATCGGCAGAGAGAAAAATTAGCCCGAACATATGGTGAAGCTATTTTTCAATAGGAGAATTTTTATCTTTGTATTCTCTAGTTAATCCTAGATTCTAAATTTTTCTTCACCAGGACTGTCCTGCATCCCACAAGCGTTGTCAATGGAAATTCGGTTGAAACCGCACCGTGAATAGCGCGTTCAAAATCTAACACGACCTTTGTAGGCGAAAAGACACATCTTAATTGCTGGCATTTGGACTTTACCGCAGAGAATACCAAAGAATACGAAGTTTCCTTCTTGCCGTGCAGTAGGCTGAACACAAATGGAATATAGCGGCCATTGATATATACCAGAATAGTAAACATTTGTAGAAAAAAACTTCGCACAAAATTCAAATGTACCGTCCGCCATCATAATTTAAGCCGCGCATAGGATTTTTAAATTACTTTTACAGGAAAAAATCACCTCCCGCCGAATCATCTTTCTTGGTGTTTCGTCACTGCGTTGTTAATTTTGTGGCGATTCAGTAGTTGTTCATTGATGTTGATAATTGCATGTTTGTCGTGGAAATATGTCATCTGGTCCAATGGTATCAACTTTGGCAACTCTTGTTTGTGTAGACCCAGCACATGTCTCTCAAATTTGTAATTTTCCAATAGGATGTATGTAATACATGTTGACTTGGAAAAGTTTTAAAGTAAGCTAGTAAATTTCAAAAATGCCCTTACATTTTATACTTTTATCTAATTTAGGTTAACCCTAATTTAATGTAATAATATTTCAGATTTAATAATATTTGATAATTTAATCCCACATACCTGCCGATTTGTCGATTACCGCAACTCGGATGAAAGGCAGATCAAAATATTTACAACTTTCTAAAGGCCATTAGGCGGACCGCAACTCGGTATCTACGTTCTACGTTCCCTTGAGACCGGAAAGTAAAAATTTACTAAAAACCGTATTTCAAAAAAAAAGCGTGCCTGCAAAGTTAACATGTCAAGCAGAACTGTAAGATAACGAGTATACAATAATTAAAATATAATTAAACGGTAAACAAGAATATAGCAATGATATTAAAACTGTAACATAAAAATAAGTACTTACATTAAACATGGCTATAAAAATAAAATAGTAAGAATCTCCTAATTAAAAAAAAATATATCTGCTAAATAGTGTCTTTTTCCGAGTGTTTCTAATTCTTGCCTAACTTGCCTAAATAAGTTCTTTATTTTTTGAGATAATTGAGAAAACAAAAAAACAAATATCTATGATTTTTCAATACAAATCCAGATTTTTATTTTCTTATTTTTATTCTTTAGGAAATATTTTTTTTTATATAAAGAAGGTGGTTTAATGTAAAACTACTGAAAACAGACAAAGCTATATTTCCCATTAGACGCTGTTCTCTTATTTGTCAGTCTATCTTGGGTCGCGTTTCGCCGTGTCATGGTACTCATCAGGTAGGCTAGGATCGACAAACAAAGGAACAGAATTTACTAGTCCTTATCCAGGTACTTACCGAACGTAATTGTAAGATTTAACGAATTTTACCAAATAGGCACATATAATACTCCATTGTAGACTGACACAGTAACCACAAGCCGACAGAGTGGTTGCCAAAGTCAACACTTCAACGCACCGCTCTGGGAGGAATTAAGCGGGCTACATCCTTTGAACACTCTCCATGAAAATACTTGTAGAATAGACTCAAGTCGCCAACCATTCTTCGATGTTCCAGCGAATCAAGGCCGCAGGTCAGTTCCGGGTCTCCAATCAGACGAGCAGCTCTTCTCTCAATAGAATCCAACAAATGCAGTGTGTGTTTGGCAGCGGAGCCCCAAACATGGGAGCAGTATAGTTGGTCGAATTTGAGCTTTGTAAAGAGTTAACAGTTTTGTGGAGTGTAAAGCTTTCTGGTTCGAAATAATATTCCCAACTTTTGAGAAGCTCTCCTATGCTATTGAGCCTTGGGGCACAACGGCGTTAACAGTAAAGGTGTTAGAAAGAAATCCGTCGACTGCGACTCGTAAAGAACGCTCTCTGAGGAAACATGAGAGCCACAAACATAACCTTTCAGACATACCATAAGAGCGTAGCTTAGCCAACAGTCCATCGTGCCAAACACGATCGAATGCCTTGGATATGTCAAGAGCAACCGCTCGAGATTCTCCGAAGTGTTCAATTGCGTTGTTCCAAACATGTGTTACATAAGTCAGAAGATCTCCTGTTGTCGAAAGCCATATTGGTGATCCCTAATAATGTTGAATCCTTCAAGGTATTTTAGAAGATGCTGATTGACAGCATTTTCCGTGACTTTCGATATTATTGAAAGCAGTGTGACAGTGGTCGGTAGTTGTTTGGCAAGGTCTTCTTGCCTTTTTTAGGTATCGGCTGAACTGTGGCACATTTCCAGCAGGATGGAAATATTCCGTTTCTGAAGGATAGGTTGAAAAGTCTACAGAAAACTGGTGTTAGTTCTCTTGCACAGTTTTTGAGAACTATGGCAGGTATTCCGTCAGCACCAGAAGCTTTTTTGGTGTCTAGCTTCATTAAAATACGTTTTATAATACGCTATCTGAAGACAATATCGGGCATCCTTGACTGCACTATAGGAATAGTAGGTGGTGTTTTTCCTTGAAAATCGGCAGTAAAATGTGAAGCAAACAGTTCGGCCAGCAAGTTTGCTTTCTCAACAGGTGTCGTTGCAATAGAACTATCTGGCCGTGAGAGTGGTGGTATGGTGGATTTGGTGAAATTTTGACCAACTGCCTTAGCGACTGACCAAAAGGACCTGGAATTGTTGGGACCAGCGAGAAGTTTTTTTCTAATTCGCTGATTGTGTGCCTACTTGGTTTCGTCGATAATTTCTTTGCATCTGTTCCGAGCACGAACAAAGGTGTTACGATTTATGGTGTTAGGATTTTCACGCCATTGTCGGTAGGCAAGATGTTTAGAAGCAACAGCTTCTTTGCATTTTCGGTCAAACGAAGGCTTGCCGTTAGAAGGACATTTCTTCGAGAATGGAATGTAAGCTTCCATACCAGCTAAGATAACATCGGAAACCCCAACATTTAAAAAACAAAACATTAAAATTGAACGGTAATAAGGAAAATATTTGGATTTCTCTAAACCGCGTATTAGATTCTACCAAATGCGTCTTAACATTACAAAAGATGCCATATAGGAAAATATGCTCTTGTATATTTTAAAAATATTTTTTGTTGAAAAGGACATATAAATGAAAATAAAGATATCGTCCTCCACTACTAGTTCGTAAACGAATATTCATTTCTAAATCATTCAGGAGAAAGTGTTTCACAACCGAGTGAATAAAATTGAATCAATCCCGTTTTCGACCCTTCAGTTCAACGAAACCGCTTGATTGCATCATATCGCTTTAACTTTATAAAACAGATTTTAACTCTCTCTCTAACTTTATAAAACATTAACCTGATTTTGCCCATTTACTATTTTGTTCGACGCTGTGAATTCCAGATAATTTGATTTTGCGGTTTTTCGCACAAAAATTTGACAGCATTTGGCATCGAATATTTCTCGGTTGAATAAAATTGTTTTACACAGGTTTGATTGTCTTTGCTGTTAATTCAATCAAAACGTTGTGAGTTCTGCTAATTTGAAATAATTTAATATTTGTTATCCCTTGGTCACCTATTAAGAAAAATTAAGCTGTCACATATGTAAAATAACCAGTTTGATAGGGAACAGGGTACAGTTATTTTGGATTTTTCCTATATCGTTTGAAACAGTGATGCCGACGTTTTGCTAATCATCCTGCCAGCTTCTTGAGAGCTTGTTCCGAAATTTTACTTCTTCGGAATCTAGCACGAAACTGATTTAATTCCGGTTGCACACGCCTTTCTATATTAGAGGACTAGATGAGGGAATTCATAGATGATCTGTCTCCAGATGTGTGAGAGATGGAGATTAACGTTGTTGAGATATTTAGGTACTGCGATGTAGTCCTGAATTTGGAGCAAGGATCTTAGTTGGTCAATGAGAAACGGGTGGCGTTTTTCATGCTGGTGTTCTACAAGTATTAAAGTGGAAATGGAGTAACAAAGAAATTTTGTAATTCTCCTTATTTAAAATTTTATGATTTTAAATTGTATGTAATATAATTTTCCGATTAAGAGTTTGCTATCTACAGTAAAGGTATTTAAAAAAAATTTCAAATCAGAAGTTGCTTAGGCAAAATTCTCGACAAATAATATTTTATATTGTGTTTTATGTTCTGATTATAATAAACTAATTAATATTATTATATATTACATTATAGTTTAATTCAGGATTACTCGATTAACCTCTGTTAGTGTATAGCCAAAATACACGCAACGAGCAAAGTCACTAACAGAGATATTATTTAAAATTATTTAAGTAAATTTAAATTAAAATATACCTATCTTAATAAGGTAGACTATTTTTTTTTTCTAATTTGAGATCTTGAGTAGTCACAAACAGAGGTTAAGTTAAGGCAATTTTATAACCGATTGAAATTTAACGTAGGATTGCCTGACCTAACCTACAGTACCTTTGACTGTGACTAGCTAAGACAAACCTAACCATAGTTGGGTTGGGTCACGGATGAATTTACATATGTTATTTTTAAAATAAATCATTTAATTCTTTCTTCTCTACTAGTTCGAAATTCAACAATTTTTCGTTCGAAGATTCAGCTATTCGGCCATTTTGCTTCTAGAAGTTACGTTAACAATATCAATTCTTAATTTAATCGTAAGGTAAAAAAAATGGTAGTCATTTACCAAGTACTTTCTTTTCAAACACACAACTCTAAAATAAAAATTTTGGTAAATTTATAAATATTTGATTTCCTCATACTTAATAAAAGGATGTTTTTTTATAGAGGTATAGAACTTTGAAATGGAATAAAACAAAGATGAATTTTTTAAATTGACATGAAATTTACTTTATTCGAAAGATAATCTTCTGGCATTATAATTTAAATATGACTTCTGGCATATGACCGCCACGGCTGGCTCGGACGTAGTCTAATCTGGAGGTCCAATTTTCGATGACTTTTTCCAACATTTGTGGCCGTATATCGGCAATAACGCGGCGAATGTTGTCCTCCAAGTGATCAATCGTTTCGGGCTTATCGGCGTAGACTAGCGACTTCACATATCCCCACAGAAAATAGTCTAGCGGCGTTAAATCGTACGATCTTGGAGGCCAATTCACGGGTCCGAAACGTGAAACTATGCGGTTACCAAACGTTTCCTTCAATAAATCAATTGTGGCACGAGCTGTGTGACATGTTGCGCCGTCTTGTTGAAACCACAGCTCCTGCAAATCATGGTTGTTCAATTGATGAACGAAAAAGTCAGTAATCATGGCTCTATAGCGGTCACCATTGACTGTAACGTTCTGACCAGCATCGTTTTTAAAGAAGTACGGACCAATGATTCCACCAACCCATAAAGCACACCAAACAGTCAGTTTTTCTGGATGTAACGGTGTCTCAACATACACTTGAGCATTATCATCATTCCAAATACGGCAGTTTTGTTTATTGACGTATCCATTCAAACAAAAGTGAGCTTCATCGCTAAACAAAATTCGCTTATGAAAATCGGGATCAACGGCAATCTTGTTTTGGGCCCATTCACCAAATCTACGCCTTGCTAGGTGATCGTGTGGCTTCAATTGTTGCACGAGTTGGATTTTGTAAGCACGCAAACCAAGATCTTTCCGCAAAATCTTCCATAAAGTGGAGGGACACATATCCAATTCCTGTGCACGATGGCGGATAGACTGATTCGGGTCTTCCTCTACGCTACGCTCTTCAGCAGCAATGACTTCTTCTGTACGCACTGTACGACGTCTCTGTGGATGCGTATTATCATTTAGAGTAAACGTGGTGCGAAAACGTTCCATAGTTAATCGAATTAATTGCTCTGATGGACGATTATGTTGACCGTAAAATGGACGTAGTGCGCGATACGTATTTCGAACAGAACCATGATTTTCAAAATAAATTTGCACAATTTGGAAGCGTTGTTCAGGCGTCAGTCTATTCATGTTGAAATGCCAAACCAAACTAAACATAAATCACTTGACAGCTGACAAAATGGCCGCCAGTTAAAAAAGTGTTGCCAACTTAAAGTTTTATACCTCTATAAAAAAACCATTTATTAACTTATTTCAAGAAGTAAAATGCAATATTTTAAATAATAGGTACAATACTTTTGGATTTTTCCTGAACCAATTGAAAAAGCGATGCTGACGTTTCTCCGATCACCCTGCCGGCTTCTTTAGAGCTTGTTCCGAAATCAAACTTCTTCAGAGTTTAGTGCGAAACTGATTTAATTCCGCTTGCACAAGCCTTTTTTATATTGTATTAGCAGACTGGGATGGGAGCGCGGGGTTTCATGGATGATTTGTTTTCAGATTTGTGAGAGATAAAGATCAGTGATTAAGGTTGTTGCGATCTTTACATATTTCGATGGACTCCCGAATTTTTTATTGGTAGAAAAAGAGAAACTGATGTCCTTTTTCATGCTGGTATTCTGTAAGTGGAAATATAAAATCAAGAACTCCAAACTGCAATTATTGCATAGCAGAGTGTTTGTGATTTTATTCTGGTAAACCTCTAAACAATATAGACGGAAATAATATTAAAGGTTGGCAAAATCAAAGTGAGTAAGATATTCTAATAGATCGTTATCCTTAACTTAATAATTTTATGATTTTGAATTTTATGTAATGTAATTGTCCTAATATGGGTTTGCTATCTGCATACTGGCCTATAGCAATACCTTTATCAATATCTCAATAGTTTGAAAATTTTTAAAATCAAAATTTGCGGATGAAAAATTTTCGAAAAAACGAAATTTTATTTTGTGCTTTATCTTCTGATTATATTAAATCAATAATTAATATTATTATATATTACATTGTAGTTTAATTCAAAATTACCTCTCAGGAAATATCCAAAATAACACAACCAACAAAGTCATTAACAAAGAGGTTATTTCAGATTGTTTACGTAAATTTAAATTAAACTAGGTCTACCTAAATTAAGTAGACTATTTTTAGTGTTCCGTTCCAAAATTGGAAAACGGGACATTTATGGAATTACTTCAGAGTATGTCTTTCTGTCTGTCATAGCCGACTTTCTCCGAAACTATTTGACATAGAAGGTTTAAATTTGTCACAAATATAGGAATTGATGGCCTACAGACATATAGTTTTTAAAGTTAAATTTTGACGGAAGGGATTAGTTTTGGAGGATGAAATTGGGAGTAAAAAAAAATTCAAGGAAATCGAGTGGGGTGTCAAATGGAAACGGCATGAGTTTGAAAACATATATGATGTAATATTCTCCACAAAGTGTATATTGAATAAAAACTATCACGAGTACATTATCTTTGATCATTTATCTGGTATATAAAAACATATTATTCACTGTGTAGATAAAAGTATAAAGGGACATGCCCAAAAAGGATCTAAGATAACTATTGTGAGGGATTTTAACGTAAATTTTTTGAAATGTGTCTGTGTGAATCTTGACAGACAATGTGTTTTGCAGTTTTCCTAATGATATACAAGTTCACGTTCCAGAAAATTTTTTTTAGCCATCACGAACAAGCTTGTACTAATAGTATCTAGCTAATATCCTAGGTATTGATTTTTGGAAACTTATTTGGGGTGTGTATTTGTGAAGTCACGGATTATTGTATACCACCGTAACAAAAATTTTTATTTTAAAAGCAATCACGGTACGGAACACTAAGTGCGCAAGTTCGACTTGGACTTTTTGTTTTTGCTAAATTGAGAATTTGGCTGGTCGTAAACAGAGATTAGCTCAAGTTAGTTTAACCAAGTTTATAATAATGAAATTAAAGTTTAATGTAAGATTGCTTGATCTAAACTAAACTACCTTTGACCCTGACCAGCTTAGACAAAGCTAACCGAACTAGTCACGGAGGAACTTACGGACGTTACTTTAAAATCTAATTTTCGAAATGAAACGTTTAATTCGATAACTGTTCTTTCGAAAATTCAGCTACGTACTTAGTTTTAAGTTTTTACAAAAACAATGAGAGAAAAAAAAAATTTGGTACAAATCGTTTTACTGTTTCTCAAAAGAATACAATACGAAAAGATACACTTTTGCATGCGTTCAAAGCAATTCTCGAAACATTTTTTCCACTTTGAAGTTGGTACCTCAAAAACATGGTTTTGGAATGATTCAACAACTTCTTTAGGTGATGAAAATCGCTGTCCACGAATTTTTTTTTTTGACATTTGTGAACAAAAAGAAGTCGTTAAGCGATAAATGTTGTGAATACGGGCAATGAAACATTAATTCGATGTTTTTCTCTGTTCAGTAATCAATTGTTTGACGTGCTATATGAGAATTGGCATTGTCTTGATGAAGAATGATTCGATGTTTTCAGTTCTTTTGCCTGATTTCATCGATGACTTGTGCCAAACAAATTGTTGGATACCATTCAGTATTAACTAACAAGCGATCATTTTCTTGAATGTGCTTCGCGAATGAACCACTTTTGTTGGATTCGGTTCACTTTGAAACACCCAAACAGTTGATTGTTGCCTAGTTTCCGGGTCGTACGAATATATCCAAGTTTTGTCTCTTGTTATGATGTTGTATACGGATTTTGAAGGTCTTCGGTCGAATTTCTTAAGTATTCCTTTACGCCAATTGACACGAGCCTGTTTTTGAGTTTCGGTCAAATTATGCAGAATTCATCGGGAACAGATCTTTTTCACACCAAATGTTCATGTAAAATTAAATGTACTGCAGTCGATATACTTAAGGATGCCTTTATCTCGCGATAAGTCACATTCCGAATCTCTTCAATCATGTTTCGCACATTATCGATGTTTTTTGGAACGCCAATCGATTTTGGTCGACCTTTACGAAATTCATTGCTGATGGAAGTACGACCATAACGAAATTCTGCAAACCAATTTTAAATAGTCTTTTTTAATGATGATTCATTACCAAAAGCTGAATGAAGCGATTCGAGGCATTGTTGTTGAGTTAGGCCTTAACTAAAATCGTAAAAGATCATCCAACGAAAACCTTCCCGTGAAATTTCGATTCGTTCCCAAAACTGTTTAAACGCTCACTGTAAACAAACTACTCGACCATTTTCTGAGCTGCCACTGTTTTAACAATAGCAAATTTTACAACATGTGAATAGCGTCATGTGCTCGTTTGTAAAAATTTAAAGGGTAGTAGTAAGTACTCGAGCAATTTGCTTTCAAAAGTTATGCTTTCGAAAATTAAGACATTTTAAAATTTTGCTTTGGAAAATTTTGTTCTCGACAATTGTTCAGGGATCCTTTAACCCCAGTAGGATATCAAGTGGTCCAGTGGCTTTTTTGTCATTTTCATTTTATTTGTAGTAACGGATTGTTGTTAGTATTTAAAATGCTTTAGTTTGTATTACATTTATTTACGTAGGTATTAGTTTCTGGAAAATAAAGGAATACTAATAGACGGTGAACGATTAAATCAATTAAGGTTCGTAAATGATGTCATCCTGATCGCCAACGATGCAGGGACTCGGAAACCCAATATCGGCGGTTGGTCAGGGTGGGAAAGCGGGCCCGAAGCCGTCGTCATCCAGCGACCGTAGCTCTTCATGTGTGGGTGACTTGGCTCATGTAGAGTATAATGCTACAAGAAAACGGTCTCACGGTACAAGGACTTTTCATAAGTGCGATAAAAACAGTGATTCATTTTGTTATATTTGCTGTCAACACGTATTGAGTAAAATGGGGTCACCGATAACGGATAAGATTAAAAACCTTATATAAGGATTGTTTTAACATTGAAATACAGCACCAGGATACAGATTGGGTTCCCCACATCATTTGCAGTTCTTGCAAAATAATGTTGTACATCAATAAGAAGGCGATTAAATATTCCAGACCAGCAATATGGAATAGACCATACAGTGAAAATGATTGCTACTTTTGTATGAATGTTGTATCTAGGCATAACCGAAAAAATAAAAGCACTATTACTTATAACGATATTTCGACAGTAACAAGACCAACTAAACTAATTCCGCCTCCTGAACCACTTGATGCTGATGTTATGGAAACAAATGATTTCACCTTATCAGTTCATGCCGAAAACATTGAGACTGTCGAAAAAGATTCAAACACTGTTACTAATGAATGTTCTAGTGACAACCTATCATATACTAGTGACACAGATAAAGAATTTCTACCATACAACCGTAAACCAAAACCAATACTCGTATCACAGTCAGAACTTAGTGATCTAGTCAGAGATTTAGGCTTATCCAAAGATGGTTCAGAGCATCTTGCTTCCTTTTTAAAGAAAAGACATTTACTTAAGCCAGAAGCTACGATTTTTTATTATAGAAACAGAGATGAAGAATTTCGAAAATATTTCACAATGGACGAGGAATTGTCACTTTCATATTGTACCGATGTAAAAGGTCTAATAGATGAATTTCAAAATAACTCATACGATTCTGAAGAATGGAGACTGTTCATTGATTCTTCTAAACGGAGCATTAAGGCAGTTTTGCTGCATAATACCAACGTTTACGCTCCCATTCCGATTGCTCATTCCACAGTTATGGAAGAGCAATATGAAAAAATGAAGCAGCTTTTGATAAAAATAAAATATGCTAATCATAACTGGAAAATTTGTGGAGATCTGAAAATTGTAACAATATTGCTTGGCCAACAGTCAGGGTATACACTTTATCCCTGTTATAAATGTCTGTGGAATAGCAGAGGGAACGTCATTATAAGAAAAAAATTTGGCCAACAAGAGAATCGTTCACTCCTGGTAAAAATAATGTATTGTTTCCACCATTGGTAGATCCAGGAAAAGTTCTTATTCCCCCGCTTCACATTAAGCTTGGACTTATGAAGCAATTCACGAGAGCATTAGATACAAACGGCCCATGTTTCAAATATTTGCATAAAAAATTTCCGAAATTTTCTGAAGCTAAAATTAAGGCAGGCGTATTTGACGGGCCACAAATAAGAAAATTGTTTCAAGATTCATTATTTGTTACTAAAATGAATAAAGTTGAAAAAGCTGCTTGGCTTAGTTTTAAAGAAGTCGCAACAAACTTTTTGGGAAATAATAAAAGTCCTAAGTACAAAGAAATAGTCGAGAAAATGGTAAAAAAATTTCAAAGATTAGGTTGCTTAATGAATCTAAAATTACATTTCCTGGACTCCCACATCGATGATTTCCCAGATAATCTTGGTGACTACAGTGAGGAGCAAGGGGAACGTTTTCACCAAGATCTGAAAATCATAGAAAATCGGTATCAAGGACGATGGGATGACCATATGCTAGCGGACTATTGCTGGTCGCTAAAAAGAGAAACAAGTCCTCAAAAGCGTTTGGGCAGAAAGCCTTTGAATAGATCATTCGCGGAAAAAAGAACAAGATACAGCCAAAAAAAGGAAAGTTAGGCGCGGGTCTAACCTTCGCAATTCTAGGGCTTAAGGGTCTACTATTTGAGAGTATATGGTTTAAAAGTCCTGGTTTTGAGTTTATTGAGTCTCATTTTTAAAGTTACAGGGTTATTGAGGTCTATTTTTTGAGGTTACAGGGTGTGGGAGTCTAAGGTTTCAGGGTTTAGGGTTTAAGAGTATCAGGTTTGAGGATTCCCCAACTGTATACCAAATTTGGTAGGAATCAGTTGGTTTTCAAAAATTTTGTCCGCCATCTTGGATCCGCCATTTTGAATTTTGCAAATCCGACCTCAGATTCATGATCAGCAACCCAAAAAACCCCCGTGTACCAAATTTGGTAAGAATCGGTTGAATTTTAATTTGAATTCGTTTTTGCATTCGAGAAGCACTATATCTGTCTGATTTATTGAGGTTAGAAAGAAAACAGAACTGTATGGCTTAATCCAACCGATGAATATTAGCTTAGCGTGTCCGAATACATATTAATACATCTTTGGATTCATGAAAAAGCTTGAATCAATTTTTTAGGAGTATATTTTTCTTAATTTTTACTAATTTTTACCTATTTTTTGAGGTTAGAAAAAAAATTGAGATGTGATGGCGATATTCTGACGTCAGATTCGTGATCAGCGGGCAAAAATACTACGGATCTGATATATCGCATCAAAAGCATACCCCACTTTTTTTTTGTGGGGCTGTGTTATCATCAACATTTAAATTGGACATCCTAAAGTGAATAAAAGTGTTCGATCAATATGTACTGCCTGTATTAACATGTGGCACTGAAACGTGGGCTTTAAATAAAAGTATAATATATAAACCCCAGATAACCCAAAGAGCAATGGAGGGCAGAATGCTAAATATTAGACTCCAAGATCGTATTCCTAACATCGAGATATGAAGAAGAACAAAAGTGACAGAGGTAATACAACGAATAGGTATGTTAAGGTGGAATTAGGCTGGGCGTATCGCAAGGATGAATGATAACAGACACGCCGCATGGTTGAATGGAGTCCTAGAAAACATAAAAGATGCAGAGGTAGACCACAGACAAGATGGACCGACGACGTAAAAAGATTAACGGAACATGATTGGATGCAAAAGGCAAACAACAGAGCTCAGTGGAGACAACTTGGGGAGGCTTACATCCGACTATGGATGGAATAAACTAGTGATGTTTATGATGATTAGTTTTTTAGTTGAAATGATAAATTTTTTTTGATTTTTTTATGAAAAAACTTAAAATCAATGTGTACCCAGCGGAAACAGAAAGTAAATTTGACCTTAAGGTATTTCATTGCTATCAAACTTCTTAAAAAATCCTAAATGCTATATATGGTAGTATTATTTTATTACAAATATACTAAAACTAATTATGTTAAATGCTCAACAGATCTTCCATTTCCCTATTTTTTTCAAAAGTGCGACCTCCTATGTAGTTTTCTTCTTTAGACTGTTACCTTTCTTTCATCTTTTAATATATCTTTTAAAAAGTATTCAATACACTTACATCTGGGCTACTTGAAATCCGCCTTAGTATTCCAAATATTCCAATCCATGAAGGAAAATTTTTATTTAAAAAATTAGATTCTGTTAGAATTTTGTATGATGAAGCTCATCCTGTTGCCGGATTCCTATTATCATGTGGTCTCAGATTTTAACGATTTTCGTTTTTGTTTCCAAATATGTTACTTGATTTAAATTAATGTTAAAAGATGTTGTTCCCATCACTCTGTTGTCCGATGTACCGCACCAAACCTGAGCAGACTAAACAAAAAAGTATTTTATTTCTTGTACCGCTTGAGGATTGTTGTTAGCCAAAAGTCAACATTTCGTCTCTTAGGTATTTAGAAACTGACTCATCTGTACAAACAATTTTATTGCTGTAATAGTGCATTTTGTACTCTATGTTGTATTATCTCTTGACAAAAATTCTAAACACAGTTCTTTATTTTTTTGGGTTTAACACTATTTTTCTGTAAAGTATTTTGAATTCTGTAATATGCTTTGCCAAGATCTTCAACAGTATATGTTATAGAATCTTCTAGATTTTCTGAAATCAAACAAAATTGTAAATATAGGTTTTCGTTTAGTTTTAATAATATGAGCACCGAGCACAAAAATTGCCAATTCATCATTTCTGAAGTTTCCTTCTCTTTTTAGTGTTCCGTACGGAACACTTATAAGATCACTTCGGTGTCTATCTGTCTGTCCGTCTGTCACACCTGATTTTCTCCGAAACTATTTGACGTAGAAAGTTGAAATTTGGTACTAATACAAAAATTGATGGCCTCGTCAGAGCCGCGTAGTTTTGAGAGTTAAATTTTGACTTAAAAGGTTAATTTTGGGGGTGAAATCGGAAGTGAAAAAAAAAATTTTTTACTAGGTCATCGAGTGGAGTGTCAAATGAACGCTTGTAAAAACACGAGTTCAAAAATATATATAATGTTTTACATGCGCACACTTTTCTTTGTATTATTTTAAAAAAAAACGCGAAAAATCGCTGTCCTCCCCCTCTATCCCGAAAAGTACTGATCTAGAACTTTTGAAAAAATTCTGAAATATTCTCCACGGGGTGTAGATTGAACGAAAATTATCACTCATTATTAATAATTTATCTAGTATACAAAAAAAATCAAGGTCATCAGTTTTCAGTAAAGATCGGAAACAAACTTTGTTGAAAACTCATTGGTGGTGTGTTTTGTGAAGTCCCTAATCATTTTATACGTCCGTAACGAAAATTTTTGTTTCAGAAGCAATCAACGTGCGGAATACTAATTGCGCAAGTTCAACTTGCACCTGACCGGTTTTTTTTTATTTAAACGTTGTTTCAGTTAAGTTTTGGTTACCTATTGTTGGAAATGTACTTAAGCTCGGCATTGTCCCTTTTTCCATATTGTATGTTCCCGTTATCATTGTGTTTTATTATAAACTTTGTTCATACTTATTTCATATATATATATATATATATATATATATATATATATATATATATATATATATATATATATATATATATATACAAAGTTTTTTACTTTCCAAAAAGAAACATTTTTATACTTAATATTAACTTGCTACTATCAAAATTCCTAGCATAAACAAACACTATTATCAACTTGTGTTATTGTCAAAAACCGTTTTTTTTTCTTTCTTATTTTGTACAATAACCATATAAATATATATATATTGGCGTTTCTAGAATTGAAAGTTTTATATAGAGATTGTGTCGTGTATGAAACATTTCTGAATTCATTGTTACTGCGATTCAACAAAATGTTCATACATTTCAGTTGAATATTTGCACCCAAACTGTTAACACATTAAATATTTTCAAAATTAATTACTCTAGTAACCTTTCACACAGAAAACTATATATTAGTTAAATTGCGAATGCGTACACGACAGTAAAGAGGTAGTCTAGAAAGCAATTGTTAGGTTATAGAGTTTTCAATTTATCTACATACAGTAAACTTTAAGGACAAAAACTAATGACGAAACGGGGTAAATTTAGATTCGCTGATTTAAAATCTATCAAAAATGGAATTTGTTTTACACTAAAAAAAATATACGCTTTGTGATATTAGAATCTGAATCTAAAGCACCAAGAAAATTAAATAAACTAGGTTGGCAGCTAAGTTTCAAACACATGCAACGCACCGTTCGTTGCTGGTTGGCAGCTATTGATTAATGTACAGGGTGGTCCAAATTGACACTTTTAAAGGTATCTAAAGGAGATAGACGAAAACTGATGTCGGTGTCTGAGGCTCAATTTTTATGATAAACTCAACAGTGAAAACCGCATATCGATATCTAGTACCGTTTCATATATACAAGGTGTTTTTCAAAAAAGGGCATTTTAGAAAAATGTTTGTAATTCTTTTCCTATTGAAAATTTTTGATTTCTGTATTTTTTTTCAAGATGATTTTAACAGTGTAAGTTACATTTTTTTACAACTAATATTTTAATAGTTATTAACGCAAAAATATATTTTTTAAATGGAATATCCTGTATATTTTTCCTTATCTGAATAGAGTTTTAAATTACCATTCTAAAAATATAGCACACTTTATGTTTTGCTTAAATCTACTTCAAAATATATAAGTTTTCAGTTTTTACGCGAGTTTTAAATGCACATTTTGTGAAGTGGACTTTGGACGGAGCGGCAATATTAATTGTTTACCGATAGCAGTCAAATCGTAAAACAAAAATTCCCAGAAGTAACTCTAAGAGTCATAATTACAATGAAATTTACTAAATGCTATAGTACTTTAAACTTTGTAGAAAATAAAACAAAACAACAACAATACAATTTATTCCGAGTAGAGCAAACTAATACAAAACAATTTTCTATAAGAGATGTTCGAAATGTCGACCAGTTTTATTTACACATAGGCGGCACCTTTTCTAGACACTTCTTACTGAGTTGATTAGTTCAAGAGGAGTGAGAGCTGCAAAACTTTGTATCACTGCAACTTTTAACTCTTGCCTGGTGTTTGTTGGCAATTTAGAAATTAGGTCTTTCAATCTTTCCCAGAGATAGAGGTCCATGGGTGTTAAATCCGGTGACCTTGCCGGCCAACAGTTAAGACCTTGGTTGGCTATCCAGTTATTGTCGAAATTGACCGATAAAAAATTACTGATAACTGCAGCGTTATGAGGGGGTGCCTCGTCGTGTTGAAAAAATATATTTCTAAGGTCCATTAACGGCAGTTCATCAACAAGAGGTTCTATTTGCTGTCTTAAAATTTCTAAATATCTCTGAGAGGTGAGTGTTCCTTAGTAAATAAATGGACCTATAACCCTGCCTCTAAAAATTCCTGCCCACACATTAAATTCAAATCTGCCTTGACTTCTTTGCTCCACAACTAAATCAGGCTTTTCTTGTGCCCACGTATAAGAATTGTAAAGGTTAAAAATACCTGCATTGCTTATATAAGCTTCGTCTATCCAAATACAATTTAATGAAAAATTCGGAACATGGTCACAATTCTCCAGAAACCATTGGCAAAAATCCATACGCCGTTGAAAATCTCCGTCTCTAAGGTGATGAACTTTTCTTGTCCTATATGGCTTGAATTTGTACTTCTTCAAAGTACGATTTACGTTAGTTCTTGGTAGTCCAGTGGATTCTTTTAACTGTTGGGTTGAAGTGTTGGAATTATTTCCGATAGTTCCTAAAACTACTATTTCTTTTAACTCCTTATCCCTGTTAGATGCATAATTTTTGGGTCGTTTCTTTTCAAACTGGTCACTATTAACTAGGTTATGTCGCAATCGGGCGAATATATCCTTGAAGGATTGACGCCTCTCTGGATACCGTTCGTGGTACAAATTACTTGCCGCTTCCGAGCTTTCTTCGGTTTGTGTGAAACACACTATCATATCCCATTTTTCGTAATTTTTAAACTTCATTGCGATTTATTTGACAATTCCATAACTGATCCTGAAGTGAAATTTGACAACTACGAGTAAACAATTGAATTAAACCATATGGCCGCTCCGCCTAAAACCTACTTCACAAGATGTGCATTTAAAACTCGCGCAAAAACTGAAAACCTTTATATTTTGAAGTAGATTTAAGCAAAATATAAAGTGTGCTATATTTTTCGAATGGTAATTTAAAGCTCTATCCGGATAAGGACAAATATTCATGGTATCCCCGTGGGGGAGCGGGATAGAATATCTCCCCCGGTATGTTCTGCCTGTCGTAGGAGGCGACTTAAAGAACAACCTAGATGGTAGATGCCCAGATCCCACCAGCATCGCCCGGTGTGATACCACCGCATCGGCTTAGGCTGCGTGAAGTTGCTTAACGTTTCGTGGCTGTGCCGAGGTCCCGGACTGTGGGACCAAATAGCATGATGAGGCACCTGGATACAAAAAGTTCCGGAGGTGAAATAGCCCCCCGTTCGGATCTCCGGGTGGGGGCTGGTTCAGGGGCGTCGACATGCAGCGATCAGAATTTCAAAATGGATTTTTGCAACATACGAGGTTTAAAACACGAACATAAATTCAGTGCACCAACACCTGCAATCAAATAAACCTCATGTACCAGCTCTCTGTGAAACTAAGGTCAGTTCATCGACCAGCACAGTAAACTATCTTTATCCTGAGTACGACTATTCCCGATTTAGGCGTAACTTTGGAATCTATCTTTATGTCAGAAGCGACCTCTCTTGCCAACGAGAGGAGGCTCTGGAGCCTCCAAACTTTGATGTTATGTGGGTAAAAATAACGACTCCACCAATCATCTGTATCCTCTATCGACCACCAGGTGATACTAACTTTAGAACACTTTTCGCTTCCCTTGCAGACACCATCGATCATTTACAAATTAACTATCCAAATGCCGAAATTGCCATCCTGGGCGATTTTAATGTCCACAACATCAACTGGCTTAAATATTCAAACACTACCGACGAACAAGGTCGTGAAGCCGAATCATTTTTAATCAGTTGTGGCTTAACTCACCTTATTGACGAACCAACACGGATCCCTGATCGAGACGGAGAGTTTGCCAGTCTTCTTGATCTCTTTTTAACCACCAATCCGGAGATTTACACGGTCAGCGTAAATCCGCCGTTAGGTTCTTCCGACCATAAACTACTTTCAACATCGAGTATTCTACCAATCAATGACAGAGAGGCGCCTAAACGGCGCAAGATTTGACACTACAAGTCTGCTAAATGGGAAGATCTCATGGAATATTTTCGAACTTTCCCTTGGTTAGACGTTTGTTTTCGATCCGACGACCCATCTGACTGCGCCAGGGAGGTTTCCGATGTTATTTTGGCCGGCATGGAGGCTTACATCCCTTTTTCGAAGAAATGCCCTTCCAACGGCAAGCCTTGGTTTGACCAAAAATACAAAGAAGCTGTTGCTTCTAAACATCTTGCATACCGACAATGGCGCGAAAATTCTAACACCATAAATCGTAACACATTTGTTCGTGCCAGGAACAGATGCAAAGAAATTATCGACGAAACCAAGGAGGTACACAATCAACGGATTAGAAATAAACTTCTCGCCTGTCCCGGTAATTCAATGTCCTTTTGGGCAGTCGCTAAGGCCGTTAGTCAAAATTTCACCAAATCCACCATACCACCACTCACACGGCCAGATAATTCTATTGCAACGACACCTGTTGAGAAAGCGAACTTGTTGGCTGAACTCTTTGCTCCACATTCTACTGTCGATTTCCAAGGAAAAACACCACCTACTATTCCGATAGTGCAGTCAAGGATGCCCGATGTTGTCTTCAGACAGCGTATCATAAAGCGTATTCTGATGAAGCTAGACACCAAAAAGGCTTTTGGCGCTGACGGAATACCTGTCATAGTTCTTAAAATCTGTCCGAGGGAATTAACACCAGTTTTCTGTAGACTTTTCAACCTATCCTACAGAAAGGGAATATTTCCTTCCCGCTGGAAATGTGCTACAGTTCAGCCGATACCTAAAAAAGGCAAGAAGACCTTGCTAAATAACTACTGACCAATCGCACTGCTTTCAATACTATCGAAAGTCATGGAAAAGGCTATCAATCAGCATCTCTAAAATATCTTGAAGAATTGGACATTATTAGCGATCACCAATATGGCTTTCGTAAAAATAGATCAACAGGAGATCTTCTGACTTATGTAACACATATTTGGAACAATGCAATTGAACACTTTGGAGAATCTCGAGCGGTTGCTCTTGACATATCCAAGGCATTCGACCGTGTTTGGCACGATGGGCTGTTGGCTAAGCTACGTTCTTATGATATGTCGGAAAAGTTCTGTTTGTGGGTCTCATGTTTCCTCAGAGAGCGTTCTTTACGAGTGGCACTCGACGGATTTATTTCTAACACCTTCACTATCAACGCCGGTGTACCCCAAGGCTCTATACTGTCTCCTACTCTCTTTCTCATTTACATTAACGATCTGCTGGAAAAGACCGAGAATCCAATCTACAGCTTTGCAGATGACAGTACACTTATCTCTTCATTCACTTTGAACGCTCGGACATCTGCTACTCAGACGAATATCCGCAGACAGCAGGAAGTCATTCAACTTAACAAAGACCTGGAAGAAATTCTATCTTGGAGTGACAGTTACCAAGTGGAATTTAACGCTACAAAAATCCAGGCGGCAGTTTTTTTTAAAAAAGTTAACGTTGCTGAGCCCGACATAGTTATGTCGGGGCACTCCATTCCTCTAACATCGTCACTCAATTTGTTGGGCGTTAATTTGGGAGCAAATATGTCCTGGCATGAACATGTTGCAGGCATAGCAAGGAGAGCTTCTCAAAAGTTGGGAATATTATTTCGAACCAGAAAGCTTTACACTCCACAACAACTTTTAATTCTTTACAAAGCTCAAATTCGACCAACTATGGAATACTGCTTCCATGTTTGGAGCTCCGTTCCCAAACATACACTGCATTTGTTGGATTCTATTCAGAGAAGAGCTGTTCGTCTGATTGGAGACCCGGAACTGACCGTCGGCCTTGATTCGCTGGAACATCGAAGAACGGTTGGCCACTTGAGCCTATTCTACAAGTACTTTCATGGAAAGTGTTCGAAGGATGTGGCCCGCTTAATTCCTCCCAGAGCTGTGCATGTTAGAAGTACACCTCGCGCTAATTCTTCACATCCGTATGAGGTTCAGCTTGTTACTCCTCGTACAACGCTTTTCAAGCAGTCTTTTATATGGAGAACATCATCCCTTTGGAATAATTTGCCCAGGACTGTATTTCCCACCGAGTACAATCTACAGCGATTCAAGAACAACGTGAATCGCTTTCTCCGCACACGTGTCGCTCCTGTAGCGCTTTATGGACTTCCCTGTAGCACGTGTGCTAGACTCATAAAAAAAAATAATATATATATATATATATATATATATATATATATATATATATATATATATATATATATATATATATATATATATATATTTGCGTTAATAATTATTAAAATATTAGTTGTAAAAAAATGTAACTTACACTGTTGAAATCCACGTGATAAAGTGATTTGAGAATGTTTTTACAGAAATCAAAAATTTTCAATATGAAAAGAAATACAAACATTTTTCTAAAATACAGATTTTTGAAAAACACCCTGTATATCTGAAATGGTAACAGATATCGATATGCGGTTTTTACCATTGAGTTTATCATAAAAATTGAGACATCAGTTTTCGTCTATCTCCCTTAGATAAAGGGGTTTACCTTTAAGAGTGTCCAATTTGGACCATCCTGTACATGTTTCGTAGAAATGGATAAAGCTAAGTATCGTCTAGTGATATAACATTTTTATTTATAAAATTGGACTGAACGAAGTTCACGGGGACTCTGCACCCGCACGCAGGAACATTTATTACTGGAATTTAAAGGTGGCTGTACAAGTACTACAGATGTTGCATGTTCAGGACGCCCGATTGAGGTGTTTTCTGAAGAAATGGTTAAGAAAATTCATAGAATCGTGATGGAAGATTGTCGTATTAGGCTTCATGAGATTGCTTAGATGGTACGTATGTCATATGAACTAGTGCATAATATCCTGC
Organism: Pachyrhynchus sulphureomaculatus; assembly: GCA_019049505.1. Lineage (NCBI taxonomy): Eukaryota > Metazoa > Arthropoda > Insecta > Coleoptera > Curculionidae > Pachyrhynchus > Pachyrhynchus sulphureomaculatus. Next base: position 73,573,942 of record CM032453.1, on the reverse strand, counting down.
ATAATGTTCTAAAAGTGGAAGAGCTGAGTGCGCGATGGGTACGCATTTGTTGACTCAGACTCAAAAAACGCAAGAGGAAGGACATTTTAAAATCGTGTTTAGAAAAGTTGCAGCGTAATCCGAAAACCTTCTGGCATCGTTTTGTGACTGTAGACGAAACGTGGATTCACAATTATATCCCGGACACAAAATAGCAGTCACAACAGTGGATTGGCGAAGGTGAAAATGCACCGAAACAAAACAGTTTTATCGGCCGGAAAGGTGATGGCAACTGTTTTTTGGAACTGACAGAGTATCATCATTGACTATTTGGAAAAGAGTAAAACAGTGACTGGTTCTTATTATGCACCGTTATTGGACCGTTTGCATAATGAGCTAAAGCAGAAACGAGCAAAATTTGCGCTTAAAACAGTGCTTTATCACCAGAACAATACGCCTGCTCACACACCGGCAGTTGCAATGGCAAGAGTGTACAAGCTGTCGAATAAAGAGTCGCGGTCCTATAAACGACTATTATGCACAGTTCGAAAGAAATTATTTTACCGGGGGAATAAAAATATTGGAATCTCGTTAGACAAAATGTATTGAGCTGAATGGAGATTTTGCTGTTTTTTTTCCAAAAAAAAGTATTTACCTGGTTTTTTATAAGATATATATATATATATATATATATATATATATATATATATATATATATATATATATATAAATATATATATATATATATATATATATTTATATATATATATATATATATATATATATATATATATATATATATACATATTTATATATATATATATATATATATATATATATATATATATATATATATATATATATATATATATATATATATTTATATGTATATATATATATATATATATATATATATATATATATATATATATATATGTATATATATATATATATATATATATATATATATATATATATATATATATATATACATATATATACATATACATATACATATATATATATACATATACATATATATATATATATATATATATATATATATATATATATATATATATATATATATGTATGTATGTATATATGCAGGGTGCCCCATATGTATGAAATAATGATTCCACAGCATTTATTAATCAGTGTATCAAAAAAAATAATTTAAACAAAAGTTATAAGATGTTATACGACGCATATGCTGACGTTGACAATAAAATGTTTTGAACTGTCAGGTCGAAGAAATTACGCCATCTTAAATTTTTTTAAATAGAAAGCCCTGTATATTATTTTATTTTTGAGTCCTACTAAAGATTCCAAGTATTATTTGTCTAACATACCATATGTCTAAATTGAACTGTCTTGGAATTATTGATATTTGAAATTAAGGAGATCAAATTAAAATAAAAAAAACCGGTCATGTGCAAGTTGAACTTGCACAATTAGTGTTCCGTACGTTGACTGTTTTTAAAATAAAAAATTTTGTTAGTGTGGTATAAAATGATCAGTGACTTCACAAAACACACCCCAAATGAGTTTTCAACAAAGTTTGTTTCCAATCTTTACTGAAAACTGGTGACCTTGAAATTTTGTTTTTTTATATACCAGATAAATTATTAAAGGTAATGATAATTTTCGTTCAATCTATACCTCGTGGAGAATATTCCAGGATTTTTTCAAAATTTTTTGATCAGTACTTTTCGAGATAAGGTAGGGGACAGCGATTTTTCACGATTAAGTTAAAAGTCAAAGTCAAAATTTATGTTACGGTAATATAAAACGATCAGTGACTTCACAAAACACACCCCAAATAAGTTTTCAACAAAGTTTATTTCCAAACTTTACTGAAAATTGATGACCTTGAAATGTCTGTTTTTTTATATACCAAATAAATTATTACCGGTAATGCACTCGTGATAATTTTCGTTCAATCTGCACCCCGGGGAGAATATTCCAGAATTTTTTCAAAATTTTTTATAAGTGCTTTCCGTGATAAGGCGGGTGGACAGCGATTTTTTAAAAATAATACAAAGAAAAGGGCGCGCAAGTATTACATTATATATATATATATATATATATATATATATATATATATATATATATATATATATATATATATAGATATATATTTTACTCGTGTTTTCACAAGCTTTCATTTGACACCACACTCGATTACCTAGTAAAAATTTTTTTTTTTTTTCGCTTCCGATTCCCCCGAAACTAACCCCTTAAGTCAAAATTTAACTTTCAAAACTACATGGGTCTGATGAGGCCAGCAATTCCTATATTACTACCAAATTTGAACTTTCTATGACTAATAGTTTCGGAGAAAATCGGGTGTGACAGACGGACAGATAGACGGACAGACGGACAGACGGACAGACACCGAAGTGATCTTATAAGTGTTCCGTACGGAACACTAAAAAATAAGCTGGCTTGTGTCAAACATTTACTGTCAGGTAACGACTTAACGCTTCAAAATGATTTATTGACGAAAACGTTTATTGCTACATTTTCTGAAATTGCAATTTGAGCGTAATATTATAATGGTACATTTAACAGAAACTGAAAGGATCACTTTATTAATAATGGTTGGTTACGGAGATCGTAGGAGAACACAACAGGAGGTGTGTGTGATCTTTTTAGCTCAGAATATCTGAATCGAGAACTTATTACCCAATCCGTAGTTAGCAAAACATTAAAATGATTTAAACAATTAGGTTAGGCTGTTTATGAAAGAATTGGGTCATTGCCTCGCGGTTACCGGTAGGCATTGTAAGCAATTGTTACTTAAAGCCGCTCTCTGATTTGTCGGTGTGGTATCGTTTTTACCCGGTGTGCTCGGTACTGATTTGGTAACGAAAACATGCCGAACGCCTATATTTTAATGAAACCTACCTGACTTGCTCTGCGCCCGCCCATCCCGCGCAAATCAGGCACACCAAGGAAAAGGATACCGCACCTACAAACTAGGAATGGACTAAAAATAAACCTAGAGTATTAATTAATAGTTCTTTTGTCTTTTTTTTTTATTTTAAATTTCAAATGACAATACAGTTCAATTTATATATATGGTATGTAAGACAAATAATATCTAGAATTTTTAGTAGGACCCTAAAATAAAATAATATATAGAGTTAAACATTTTTTTGATACCTGATTAATAAATGCTATGGAATCATTATTCCATACATATGGGACACCCTATATATATATATATATATATATATATATATATATATATATATATATATATATATATATATATATATATATATATATATATATATATATATATATGTAACATATATATATATATATATATATATATATATATATATATATATATATATATATATATATATATATATATACATATATATATATATATATATATATATATATATATATATATATATATATATATATGTATATATATATATATATATATATATATATATATATATATATATATATATATATATATATATATATATATATATATATATATATATATATATATATATTCTTTTACCCGCTTCTTTTCTTTGAAACGATATCGCCCAAAAACTATAGGTTCTCTTTTTACTCCAGTCAGAGAAGTAAAAAGGCCACTCAAAAACAGATTAATATGCACCAGTTCACGTGTACTAATAATACACGGCCATTACCGCTATTTCCCAATTTTTACCACCTAGAGCAATGGTTCTCAACCTTTTTTAATCGCCATCTTTTTTAGATTTTAAAAATAAGGGGTTTGAAAAAATAGATTTTAGGACTTAACGTTGATACTTTTTTATAAAGTATTAAATATTAAGTATTATTGATTAATGTGATGATTGAGTTTGCATCTGCTTAACAAGTGTTATAATTCTTGGTTGATTTTTTGTCAAGGTTAATCATCTTGCATATCCAGCTTATTCCTGGCTTTTGCCCTGATCTGCAGAAGAGTTGAAAATCCACTTTCGCAGAGGTAAGTAAAAGCAAGTGACACTAATATTCGAAAAGAAAGCATGGAAACTTTAGAATACGAATGATGCATAACACACCAAAATTAAGGTAGCCATTTTTCCTGAAATAAATCACGCGCGAGGAGTCATTTCGCAGGTTCAAAAATTAATCCTGCATCTCATCGAGAATGTCGGTAACATGCAAAGATACATAGAATGGGTTTCGTACTAATGCAGCTTCTCGTTCAGAGAACTACGGGAAATACCGTTGTATTTCAGATTCAAGGGCTTGAAGGTGGTTATTAATTTCCTCTCTTAGATTATCTACAATTCCCATCTCCGATTCTTCAGTCTTGGTACAAAGGTCTTCAAACATGGTAAAGTTTCCAAGATTTACTTTACGGCGCCAGTTTTGCATCTTTAATACAAACGCCTGAATATTACCTCTGAAGCAAATAATGTGCGTTTCTTTACCCTGCAGTTTGAAATTTAGCCTGTCTTTGGATCCAGGTCTCATCATTAAACTATATCATAAACTCATATTTTCCTTTCATTTCTAGGAACTGTTTTATTTCGTTTTTCAATTCAAAGACTAGGCCAACAACATTTTCTTTTGATAACCAACGAACAGCAGCGTAGAAAAGAAGAACTTCGTTCATGTTATTGCATAGTTCCTTGAACAGACAAGTATTGAGAGCACTAGATTTTATATAATTGACAGTTGTCACCAAAGAGTCGAGTACTTCTTCAATAAGCTTTGGAAGAGTCTTGGTAGCAAGGACAAATCGGTGAATCATGCAGTGCAGTTCTTTTGCTTGGGGTGCAAGCTCTTTAACTTTTGAATGAAAGCCCGACCTCGATCCAAGCATGGCTGGTACTGCATCTGTATATATTCTACACACGTTTTTCCATTGTAAGTCATTACTTTCAAAGAATGAACTTATCATCTTCATGACGTCTTCACCTTTCATAGTAGTTTTTAGTGCTTTACAAAACAGAAATTTTTCTTTGATGTCCTCTAAGTGAATATATCTCACGAAAACGAGTAACTGGGAACATGAACTAAAATCGGTAAACTCGCCAAGTTGAAAAAAAGACAGGAGTTGCCTTTATTTCAGATAAAATTTGTCCCATCACGTCTATGTACATGTCTGAAATGGGTCTCTGAATTGTGTTGTTGGACAAGGATATATTACGCATTTTAATCTCATTCGCTTCTCCAATAATTAGCTTAACCGACTTCAATAAACAGAGTTTGAAGAGGGTTTCTGCAATTGTATGAGGTTTTTTATTTTTTGCAATTTCAGAGCCATTTCATATGATATCTGAACTGCAACTTGGCTATGTTGTTGAAACGTCCCATTAAAATCCAACTTTTGTTTTTTTCCAGGCAGCCCTATGTCGTTTAAAAAAGTCCAAGTCTTTTGTAATATGTTCGGAATGCTTTTTTTCATGGGTCTAGCACACGTGCTGCAGGGAAGTCTCTAAAGCGCTCCAGGAGCGGCATGTATGCGGAAAAAGCGATTAACGTTATTCTATGATTCTCAGTAACGTTCGAGCTTTGAGGTTTTTATAGATTCAGTACTAAGAACAGCATTGTATAAAACGCCACTGTGGCTTCTCTATGCCGTTATTAATAACAGTTGAAAATCAAAATTTTAAACAGTTCTCCAAATATTAAATATTTTCTTTCTTTTTCTCCCCATAACGTTGATACTTGGAAAATAAAATACTTCAAAATAATTTTAAAAAATGATTAAAAATATTGAATTAACATTATTTAAAGTTTTATTGCTTACCAAAACGGCAAATAATAGAAGAGTCAGAGTGAGTTGTACCATTTTTCGGACCAAACAAGACACTAACTAACAACGAACTATTCATATACAAATGACGAAAAGAACACTGTAACGATTTAACAGTAGGTAACAAGTTTACTGAGCGCGACAATTTATCTGTACATTTATATTTATATTCGAAAGTTTAAACTCGCTGCTAAATATCTGAAGATTGTCCCTTAAGGCTCTGCTCGTTGCTTATATGTCAGTTGGGAGTACTTTCTCGATTATTCTCAGCTCGGCGGAACGTCAAGCTGTCTGTCTCGAAACTCTCTTTTACACGTTTTTACCAGAGTCAACGGAGTGTCACGATCGCTGCGGACTACCCGGCTAGCTTGCCCAAGTCGGATTTCGCCAAGCATAAGGACAGGTGCATGCGCCAGCCGTCCACTGATTACCTTGCATATCTTGTGTGTTGCCTTTAAATTTTAAAATTTAATTTTGATTTTTAAAATTGATAACCGGCATCTCCCCAAAAAAGCCAAGACGACCCCCTTCTGGGTCGCGACCCACCAGTTGGGGACCAACGATCTAGAGCTGAAACACTCTAACTAACGATTTTAACAAGCGAGATATTATAACATTTGTATTTACTACGCATGTACCGCTGGTTATATTTATTTTTCAAATAAAATTAAAGTCGTATAATATTATTTTCCTTGCAATGGAGATCTTTACAACTCACGGTTTCCTTTAGGGCCTATTTGTGTTAAAATTGGAAATAATGAAAATACAAACATATATTATGATATATTGGCAAAAATCGCTTCCAATTCCAATCCCTCTAGCCTTCTATATGACTATAGATAACTTTGATTAAAATTTGCTTATTAACGCAACCAAATACAGTGGGACCTCCATTATCCGGGGTTCCAATCAACCGGGGTCCCGAGTGGTCGATTTTTTTAAGGTGTTTTTTGACACTATTTCGCTTTAATTATGTATTATTTTTATTAAAAAATTCATATTACATATTTAGATTATTATTAACAATTATTACTATTATGTATTTAAAAATATGTATTATGTTTATTTAAAAACAAAAAATAAAGAATAGAAAAAAAGCGGCAAGCTAGTATCGGGAGAATGAGATGTTTCGGGAAACTACCACAGTTCAATTCATATTCTAAGAACGGTAGTATTAATCCATCCCAAAACAACCAAAATTCCGCAAAAAAAACGTGTCGTGTTAACAACTGAACAAAAATTAGTTATAATAAACCGAGTTGAAAAAGCTGAAAGTATAAAAAAATAGTCCGCTGAATTCGGAGTTGGCGAGCAAACCGTTCGCGATATGATGAAGAAGAAAAAAGACATTTCTTACTTCATGTCGTCGTCGGCCCAAACGACGTGTCCTTCTTGAAAAACAATGAAGACCTCTTCATTAAAAGACGTCGATCCGGCTGTGTATCAATGGTTCATACAAAAACGAGCGGAGGGAGTTCCTATTTCCGGGTCAATGGTGAGTGAAAAAGCGTTATGGATTCATGAAAATTTAAAAATTGAGGAGCCATTCTCCGCTTCCCATGGATGGTTTAACAAGTTTAAAAAAAAGACATGGTATTAGGCAGTTGGACACAAAATTTAATTCAACGCCCGATCAGATTTATAATGCGGATGAATCAGAATTGTTTTGGAAAATGCTTCCTTCAAAAACCTTAGCAGCTTAGTCCGAAAAATCTGCTCCTGGTCACAAATCCAGCAGAGAAAGACTCACAATTATGACTTGTTCTAATGCTTCAGGAGAACACAAGTTAAAATTAATTGTTGTAGAGAAGGCAACAAAATCTCGATCATTGGAAGGAGCCGAAATTAGAAGTCTTTCTTGCGATTATTGTAATCATCCAAAAGCTTGGAAGAATCAAGCGATTTTACGCCGTGGTTTAAAGACAAATTTGTACCTTCAGTACGCCAACACTTAAAAGAGCTAGATCTACCCCTTAGAGCTGTTTTATTGCTCGATAATGCTCCGTCCCATCCAGCTGAATCAATCTTGGCCACCGAAGATGGATTCATTCATTATATTCCAGCGAACGTAACGTCACTAATCCAGCCGATGGATCAAGGGGTAATAACAAGTTTAAAATGAAGATACAAAAAATATTCCTTCGATTTCTACTTGACGAAAATAGTAGCACCGAGTCAATAAAAGAAATCCTAAAGAAGTGGACAATAAAAAACGCTATTTTTGGTGTGTGATGCCTGGGTAAATTTACCCCCTACAACATTAAAACTTGGGCGAAAATATTAGAACAAGAAAATTTAATCCAGCAAACCTCAGAAAATATTGAAACTGACTCATATCTCGACATCGCTAAAGCTCTCCCAGATTTCATCCATGTTGACAGGGATGATATGATAAATTGGCTAGAAAGTGACATGAACGAAGAGGGTTTCGAAAAATTAACAGAAACCGAAATAGCAGATCTCCACAGAAACACGGGCCTTCGACCTCTTCGGAGATTGACCTTGGAAACGAGAGTGATGAGAACCAAGTTTCGTTTATTGCTTTGGAAACAAAGAAAATTAAACGCAACCAAGCGTTAGAGGTGACAAAACTTCTGTTAAATTATTTTGAACAGGAGAACGCCGATTATAGCAAAATCATCTCGGGCCATGAAAACAGATATTAGAAAAGAAATCTTTATGAAAAAATGTATTATGGACATTTGTATACATATTGAAAATTAATAATAATGTAAAACGTTTGTTTCTTATTTAAAAAAATATTTTCTACCCAGTTTCTCTTAATTAACATTCCTACCTAGCACATTTAATCAATAAAAAATTGTAATTCGTTTATCGGGGGTTTTCGATTATCCGTGGACCCCCCTCCCCGTCATCACCCCGGATAACGGAGGTCCTACTGTATCAAGAAAATTTCTGATAATACTATTGAAAGTGGAAATTTATCGACAATTACGACTTTCCTCCTTTTCTTAAAGTAACATCTGTTAAAAAGTCTAAGTTCCTTTCCTATCCCTAATGTTATATGCATACCAAAGTTAAAGTCAATATCATACCAAAAAATAGATAGGTAAACCGACGGAAATGTGAAAATATGTATGTCGTTTTTTGTAATATAGGGACCCTCAAACATGCAGAAATATCGCAAGATATTTTTTTCCATAAACGCATTATTTTTATTTTCCCAGGAATTATAAAGAAAATTTAAAGGTGACGTCAATTCTCACCACTTAAACAGTATACTTCTTTCAACAGCCTCAATCTTTTTCGTTTACCCTCGACAATTCATTTCAGATCTCCCCTAGTAAATAGTAGTATTCCTCTATTATAACTTTTAACCGCATCGCATCATGACGAAGTCAATAGCCAAGCCTAATTTAATTACGAATTTTGACAACACGGGTTTTATTAGACCTGTCACGGGCTTATTGTGGACAAACGTCGTTCCTTTGTCTCAGACGTGCGTCTGACGTTGAGTCGTAAAAGGGAGATTCTTAATTTTGCAAAGACTTCTATTATTTTCTATTGTCTAACTTATATTTCTTGCTTTGTTATGAAGGTACTTGTAATATTTTCGTGCCCTTTGAATAATTTTGTTAGTAATATGGGCTGTTAGGGAATTATATTTTAATTAAATGAATTGGTTTTGTCAGTTTTTAAGAAGTACTTAAGGATAAGATCAACGACTCTTTGGTAAAGTTCTACAACTATGTTACGTTTAAAATATATTCAATATTAGCATAAATATCAGAAACGGATATGTTCATCAAGAAATTAGAAAAATTAGTGGTAACTTGGTCTTCTAAATTGGCTAGTAGCCAGTAGTAAATCTATAAAACTACTGGCATATCTGTTATTCATTATGTTCATTATAATTTGGTTGCTTCAATTATTTTAAAACCATACAACAACTATAGCTAGTTGCTGCGTGGGAGTAAGTCTAGAATATATTTTGAAAATCAATAAATTGATAACTAAAAAAAAATTCTCTACAGTATTTGGTTTTAAAATAAGAAATATTGGTTTATCTTCGAATCTCTGAAGCACTCTTGGTTCCGATTTGTCTTATGAACGTGGTTTATATTGCAACTTGCAATAATTGCCAATTTCCACAACGCCATTCTCGATAAAAATAACCGGTCAAGTGCAAGTTAAACTTGCGCAATTAGGGTTCCGTACGTTGATTGCCTTTAAAATAAACATTTTTGTTACGGAGGTATAAAATGATCAATGACTTCACAAAACACACCCTAAATGAGTTTTCAATAAAGTTTTTTTTGATCTTTACTGATAATTGATGACCTTGAAATTTTTGTTTTTTGTATACCATATAATTTATTAAAGGTAATGCACTCGTGGTAATTTTCGTTCAATCTACACCCTGTGAAGAATATTTCAGATTTTTTCAAAATTTTTTGATCAGTACTTTTCGAGATAAGAAGGGGGACAGCGATTTTTCGCGGTTTATTCAAAATAATATAAAAAAAAGTGTGCGCAAGTATTACATTATATATACAACACTTCACTCGATAACCTGGTAACGTTTTTTTTTACTTCCGATTTCACCCCCCCCCCCACAAAACTAACCCCTTAAGTCAAAATTTTACTTTCAAAAATACACGGCTCTGATGAGGCCATCAATTCCTACCATAGTACTAAATTTCAACTTTTTATGTCAAATAGTTTCGAAAAAAGTCCGGTGTGACAGACAGACAGACAGACGGACAGACACCGAAATGATCTTATAAATGTTCCGTACTTAATTACTTACAACTGATATTCTCCATTAATTACTATTTGTATTACAACTGGAAAACCTAATTTTCGGATTTTTTGGCTCTAAGAACTCTAAACACAATATACTCAGAACAAGTTCTCTAATTCCCACTCCTTTAATATCTTATGTTTGACTATATCAATATTTAGACGCAATTTTTTAGAGCCTTTGAAATTATGACTATAAAAAAACTATTCGAACTCACCTCTTCCGTCCCATTCCACGATATCGCCCAAAATATAGATTCCTTTCATACTTCTAGTATTGTATATAACCAAAATATAAAATTAGTATTTCATCTTGTTCAAGAGGTATTGCACCAATAGACGGACGGACAAACAGAAGTTATTCTCGCTCATTTTTTTTGAGGTTGAAGTTATCCAATTCGTGTTGGACCCGCAATCCATGCTAATCGGATAATCTTTTGTTTAAGCAATTTATTTACTATATTTGTAAATATATTAAATTGAATTTAAAAAAATCTTCCTGTTGTAACTAGTTATTTCCAAATAATATGTTGAAAAAATATTGATAGAGGTTGAAAATTAAGCTAAGCTTTAAAAAATGACTACGAGGGTTGATTAAATATAAACGAGACTTTCTGTACTGAGCGCTGAGTATCGTTCGGAGCGGGCTGCCGCTTTTAGTAATGTTGGTTGGGTTGGTTAGAAGTGGGGAGTATGATCGGTTGGCCTTGCCAGGTGCATTGAGTAGTACAACTCACGATGTCCGAGCGAGACATGCACCCTTCGATTGCGCAACACGTCATTATTAAATTTCTCACTCATGAAGGCGTGAAACCGACCGAAATTCTGCGGTGATTGACGGCACATTTCTGGGATCAAACACTGTCAAAGCCTCGTGTGTTCGCCCGGCATAAGGAGTTCATGAGAGGCCGTGAAGAGGTCGAAAATGAGAGCCCTTATCGGCATCCACGGGCGAGCATTACCGAGAAGAACATACGCACCTTATTGAAGACAACCGACGTCGCACCATCAGTACGGCGCACTACTGCAACCTTTTGGATGAGGTTAAACTTGCTTATCGCCGCAAAAGACGTCACCAACCCATAAGAGATGTGATTCTTCTCCATTACAACCCTCGACCACACACCCCACTCGCGAAAAATTGAAGAAAATGCGTTGGACAATACTTGATCACCCTCCCTACAGCTCTGACCTATCGTCCTGCGATTTTCGTTTCTTTGGGCCACTCAAAGAAGCGCTAGGAGACGGAGGGCTTCGTACGAAATTGGGGACAAAGCCCCCTTCCTTTTACGACGACGGTATCAAAAAGCTTTTGATACGCTGGGAAAAGTGCATTTCCAAAGCAGGAGATTATGTTGAAAAATGATATGTACTTGGTTTATTTGTTATAGTAAATAAAAAAAATTAAAAAAAATAAATCTCTTTTATATTTGGTCCACCCTCGTAGTTTATTATGTGTATCGCCTTTCTAAACGAAATAAGTGCGAATATTAAACGAAAAAAGTTCTGCTGTGGACCAGATGTAGAAAAACTAGTTGTTGCTTAAATAAACTAGTCGAATATACCTTTTTAATGATTAAAGGTTGGATTTTTATTTTTATTAATTATTATGAATTATGTTAAAATACCTTATAAAATTTATATGTATGTCAACGATGTGATATAAATTTTTAGCCAAAGCGTAATCAGCTGGAAATTAATGACGATGGCTAGATAAAAGTAACTAATTTACGCCAGTTTAGGTTAGGTTAGTTCGGGTATACTAATATACAACAATATCCGACCACTAACATCATATTTCAACTATTGCAATTACGGGCTTGAACGATCTAGCTTGAACCGATTTTAATAGATAGCGTCTTAAAATGATCGTCCTTACTACGCCAATGATAACATTCAATTTTCCGATAGAATGAAATAAAGTACTTACAATTTAAAGCATTTCTCATTACATCTTATTTCTTCTAAAATTAAAAATAATAAAAGATGACAGGATTTTTAGATTCCTTTACTCTAAGAACACTGAAGGAGGCGTTAAACATAATATATTCAAAACAACCCCTTTAACCGCTATAGGTAGTTATGAAACCTAACATTCTAAACGGACCTAAAAGCTTGTTTATTACCTCAATAATAAATCTGAAAAAATTCACATAGTATTATTGAACCTATTCAAAATTTATCGATTATAATTCCGTTTAACCCCTGTTCCTGACGAGATATCGCTCAAATAAAAAAACAATATATTTTGTGATCTAAGGACCCTGAAAGGTGAAGAAATCTTGGATGGTGCTTTCTTCATCAATATAATAATTTTCTTAGCAAGGCAACTAATAGCCCCCTGATAAAATAATCATGTAATACATTTACAAGTTAGTGGAATCTCTTATAATAATGTTTTTGTCTTTGTAAAGATATAATTTATTCTTCAAATTTGGAAAGTCACTTCAAATTGACATGATCTAATACTGAGAACTACGATTTTTCACCTGACCATGAATGCTGAATCTTGTCTCCAAGTAACTTTATATTAAAAAAATCTCCATCATCATTATTTCTAATTTTATTGTACTAAATTTTCCAGGCTGTGACTGCCAAAGGAGGTGCCGTACAAAACTACTGGGCATTCATTGATGGAACAGCTCGTCCAATTTATGCATGGACAGATGGAACAACACACAAGATTTGGAGCCGACCATTATGTAATTTACGAAGACAAAGCATACTGAATAAGAGAACTGATGTTGTGTTCTTATCCAGGAGAAGGCTTAAATGTACAATCATGTAATATGAGCACCCATGTTAGTTTTGAAGACAACACTTGTTTCAAAAATAATTTTCTTACTTTACAACATAGTCCCCTTTTAGATACATATACTTTTCTGAACGTCCTTGCCATTTTTTTAACACCTCCAAAAAATAAGAATTGTCCAACTTCCCAAAATACACTTCTGTCTGGGCGATGAGCTCTTCATATGAGCTGAATTTTTTTTTCCTGCGAGCCCTTTCTTCATGATTGGGAACAAGAAGAAATCGCAGGGAGCCAGGACGGGCGAATACGGGGGGTGCGGCAGCAATTCATAACGCAGTTCATGTAGTTTGGCGGCTACAATTCCGTATGAATGTGCTGGAGCATGGTCGTGGTGAAATAGCACTTTCTTCTTCGCTCAATGGGGCCGTGTTTCCTTCAATTTCTTGTCGAAGCAGTCCAATAACTCAATATAGTATAGCCCTGTGATTCCTTCCTTTTTCTAAGAAGTCAATGATTATGATGCCCCTTGCATCACAAAAAATCGTCGCCATAACTTTTCCGGCCGATGGGACCATCTTCGCCTTTTTTAGAGCAGATTCACCGGAAGATACCCATTGTTTTGATTGTTGCTTGGTTTCCGGTGCAAAATGATGAATTCAGGTCTGATCGACGGTGACAACTTGACGCAAAAAGTCCTTTGGATTTCGCTTAAATCGCTCCAAACACAGCTTCGAAATTGAAAGCCGCACCCGCTTGTTGTCCACGTTGAGCAATCGCGACATCCATCAAGCCGACAGCTTTTTCATCTCCAACTTATCATATACTTACAATATTATTTACAGTTCCAGTCGATGAGCGTCCCAGGCGATTCTCATCACAAACGGATATTCGATCACGTTTAAATTGGTTGAACCAATATCGGACTGTTGTCATTTGTTGCCAATTTCTCTTTTATCTCCTCACACGTTTCCCCATCCAAAAGCAAAAAATAAATCACTGAACGATATAGTACTTTTTCCATCTTAGCCACAAACACATTAAACTACTTACTGAAATGGCTGCCAAATGCACTATGAATTAGTGTTAATTTTTTTTTGGATGTCATCTATCAGATGACAACACACGATGGCAACAGCAACTTGCTTTAGCAATGCCATCTGTCTTTAAACACGGGTATTTATTGAACCACCCTTGTACGTAAATGCAGAGGATATTTGCAAAAGGTCGGTGTTATTTTTAAATAAATATATAATGCAAGGTCACCAACAATTTACAAACTTCAGTTAATTAGTAGGACAGCTGATTTTTTTTCAGTTTACCAGAGAAATAATGAGGTTTGTTTCAACATATGATTTCAATTTTGTGCACAGGTAGATAATTTATTGACCGTTCCTCGTCAGATATGTAAAGTATTCCTTCCACTTCAATCCTTTTAGCTAAAACATTTTGTTTGTCCACTGTAATATTAACTTACAAATGATAAAACCTTACCTCTCTCCCAAAGCTTTTAGCAAATATTAATCGCATAGCCTAATATACGTAGTTGAAGCAAACTTACTGAGTAAAACTGGATGGCCCGGGGCTGAAGGCCAGTAAGGCTCGTATTAATCATATTTGAAAATCAATGTGGTCAAAGCTAATTTCTGGATAAATTTATGGATATTAGGGAGGACGGCGAATTTGATACTCTATACCGGAATGGTAATATCTTAGGTAAGGAGAAAATTGGAAAATTATGCAAATTTGAATTTATCTATTAAGTAGTATTAGAAATGATGAGTTTCATTTATATAGAATTACTAAGTTCTATATATTGAAAATCTTTAGTCCTACAAATTGTAAAATTAAAGGATAAAAATGCGTTATTACATTCAAACAGAGAAAAGATGCTGGACATGCAATCGACTACCATTAGATTCAGAGGAATACTCATTATTAAAAATTACGGATAAAGGATCTGGAGACACTCTCGAAATCTCTGAAATAGAAACATGCCATGTCCTGAAGCAAATAAAGAACAAGAGAGTACCGGAAGACGACGGAATAGTGATCGAGTCCATAAAATATGGGGGTGTCATAGAACTCAAAAGACTCTAAAGTCTCAAAAAACCCTAAAGTTTCATTGCCTGTGACAGTTCGCGAAAAACACTCCCATGGTTTTTTAAACCGGTCTAACAGTGAAATCTATGAGAAATTTCTTTTCTCGCCAGTTTTTGCCATCGGAACTATTCAGACAAAAATTTTACTTGAAAATAAGATGGATTGTCATTATGTTATGCCTGGAACAGTCTTTTATGAACGGAATACTCTCAATGACTTTCACTCATTTGTCGGCAGAATAAAAAACGTAAAAACTGCAAAATGCAAAAAACTCGTACAAAATTTCAACAAAGTGGAGTGAAAGTAATTTTGATAACCAAGCAACGTTATTTTCAGGCCTAGGCATCTCTCCCGTGGGGGAGCGGGATAGAATATCTCCCCCGGTACGTTCTGCCTGTCGTAGAAGCCTACTTAAAGAACAACTTAGATGGTAGATGCCCAGATCCCATCAGGTATCGCCCGGTGTGATACCATCGCATCGGCTTAGGCTGCGTGAAGTTGCTTAACGTTTCGTGGCTGTGCCGATGGCACCAAATAGCATAATGAGGCACCTGGATACAAAAAATTCCGAAGGTAAAATAGTCCCCCGTTCGGATCTCCGGGTGGACGCTCGTTCAAGGGCGTCAACATGCAGAAATCATAATTTTAAATTAGATTTTTGCAACATACGAGATTTAAACTCCAACATAAATTTAGTGCACCAACACCTGCAATCAAATAAACCTCATATACCCGCTCTTTGTGAAACCAAGGTTAGTTCATCGACCAGCACAGTCAACTATCTCTATCCTGGGCATGACTTTTATTCCCAATTTAGGCATAACTTTGGAACCTGTCACTTTATCAGAACCGACTTTTCTTGCCAATGAGAGGAGGCTCTGGAGCCCCGAAACTTTGATGTTATGTGGTTCAAAATAACTACCCAATAAACCACAAAGTTCATATGCATCCTCTATCGACCACCAAGTGATACTAACTTTAGAAAACTTTTCGCTTCTCTTGCAGACACCATCTATCATTTACAAATAATTATTCAAGTACCGAAATTGCCATCCTGGGCTACTTTAATGTCCACAACATCAACTGGCTTAAGTATGCGAATACTACCAATGAACAAAGTCGAGAAGCTGAATCATTCTCAATCAGTTGTGGCTTAACTCAGCTCATTAACGAACCAACACGAATTCCTGATCGAGACGGTGAGTTCGCCTCCTTGATCTGTTTTTAACCACCAATCCAGAGATTTGCACTGTCACCGTAAATCCGCCGTTAGGTTCTTGCGACCATAAAACACTTTCGACATCGAGTGTCTTACTAATCAGCGACAGAGGGGTGCCTAAATCTCGCAAGATTTAGTAGTACTATAAATCTGCTGAATGGGAAGAACTCATGGAATATCTGACTGCGCCAAGGAGGTTTCCGATATTATTTTGGCTGGTATGGAAGCTTACATCCCTTCTGCGAAGAAATGCCCTTCCAAAGGCAAGTGTTGGTTTGACCGAAAATGCTGTTGCTTCTAAACATTTTGCCTATCGACAATAGCGTGAAAATCCTAAAGTCATAAATCGTAATATTTTTGTTCATGCCCGGAACAGATGCAAAGAAATTATCGACGAAACCAAGGAGGCACATAATCAACGAATTAGAAACAAACTTCTGGCTTGTTCCAACAATTCCAGGTCCTTTTGGATAGTCGCTAAGGCAGCTAGTCAAAATTTCACAAAATTCACCATACCAGCACTCACACAGCCAGATAATTCCATTGCAACAATACCTGATGAGAAAGCGAACTTGTTGGCTGAACTCTTTGCTTCACATTCTACTGTCGATTTCCAAAGAAAAATACCACCTACCATTCCCATAGTGCAGTGAAGGATGCCCGATATTGTCTTTAGATAGCGTATCATAAAATGTATTTTAGTGAAGCTAGACACCAAAAAAGTTTCTGGCGCTGACGGAATACCTGCCATAGTGCTCAAAAACTCTGTGAGGGAACTAACACCAGTTTTCTGTAAATTTTTCAACTTATCTTACAGAAAGGGAATAGTTCCTTCCTGCTGCCAATACACCACATTTCAGCCGATACCTAAAAATGGCACGAAGACCTTGCCAAATAACTACCGACCAGTCGCAATGCTTTCAATAATATCGAAAGTCATGGAAAAGGCTATCATCTTCTCAATCTCTAAAATATCTTGAAGGATTCAACATTACTAGCGACCATCAATAAGGCTTTCGTAGATATAGATCAACAGGGGATCTTCTAACTTATGTAACACATATTTCGAACAACACAACTGAACACTTTGGAGAATCTCAAGCGGTTGCTCTTGACATATCCAAGGCATTCGACCGTATTTGGCACGATGGATTGTTGGCTAAGTTACGCAATTCTGGTATGTCTGAAAGGTTCTGTTTGTAGCTCTCATGTTTCCTCAAAGAATGTTCTTTACGAGTGGCAGTCGATGGATTTCTTTCTAATACCTTCACTATCAACGCTGGTATGCCCAAGGGCTCCACACTGTCTTCTACTCTCTTTCTCATATACATTTACGATCTGCTGGAAAAGGCCAAGAATACAATTTACAGTTTTGCAGATGACAGTACGCTTATCTCTTCATTCACTTTGAAGTGATTCAACTTAACAAAGACCTGGAAGAAATACTATCTTGAGGTGACCTTAACCAAGTGGAATGTATCTACACAAAAACCCAGGCGGCAGTTTGTCCTAAAAAAGTTAACGTTGCAGAACCCGACATATTTATGTCGGGCACTTCATTCCTCTAACATCGTCACTCAATTTGTTGGGCGTTAATTTGGGAGCAAATATGTCTTGGCATGAACCTGTAGCAAAGAGAGCTTCCCGAAAGCTGGGAATATTATTTCGAACTAGAAAGCTTCACACTCCACAACAACTTTTAATTCTATACAAAGCTCAAACTCGACTAACTATGGAATACTGCTAACATGTTTGGGCCTCTGCTCCCAAACATACATTGCATTTGCTGGATTCTCAAAATCTCATTTTGCATTTTCAAGTGCTCTTGCCGTTGCTGCGGCTCGAAGCTAACTGAGTTAGCTTCGAGAGGCAGCAGCAAGATCACTTGAAAATGCCTAGTGAGATTTTGACGACACGTCGTGCAAATTCATTGTTAGACGAATGGATTGAAACCTGGAATTTTAATGTATTATATATATATATATATATATATATATATATATATATATATATATATATAGGGTGTTATGAAAATTCCTGTACATAGTGAAACGGGGATTCATGGAATCATATCTTTTTTTTTCAAATTAGAACTCTTTTCAAAAATTAGGCCGTGGTATGAAGTAGGTCATGTGCTGGCGCAGGTGCATTATTGCCGTACGTACAATGGGCCTGCGCTGAGTTAAATCTCACCAACTCTATAAATGTCACGTTCTTGTTAACAATCAGCCATATTGTTTAGTTGTTTTGTTTACTAGTGGCGGAGCGAAAACAATATCTTCATTTCATCATTTCTTAGGGTCTATTTTTTACTTTACTATTGAGATCCGCTATTTAAGGTGAATTTTCTTCAATCGGTCTTGTGACAAGAAGGTACCAGTTCCAATGTATGCAGTGATTTCCATAACACCCCATATATATATATATATATATATATATATATATATATATATATATATATATACATAACATATTCAATTAATTGATTTTTACGACTGACACATTAATATGAATAATTAATATTTTTCATAAAAAATATCTTTACAAAATAAATCCTTAAACTTAAGTTGCATATATATATATATATATATATATATATATATATATATATATATATATATATGTATGTATATATATATATATATATATATATATATATATATATATATATATATATATATATATATGTATATATATATATATATATATATATATATATATATATATATATATATATATATATATATATATATATTTGTATCCCATTAAGCATTTTTAGTATTATGATAAAATTGAAATATTAATTTTATTTTTCTTTTAATTTTCCCTGGAAAGCTAAATCTCAGCGATGATATTTTTATTTATTTTTATTTTAATATCAATTTAAAACTGACAAAGTCAATATAATTTTAATTTATATCATGAATTATTGAAATAACATCAACATTGCATCAAACAGAACAGAATTTTAAAGTGATATTTTTATTTTCATGGAAAAAAAATCATTATAAACAACAATTTAAATTAAAATAGCTTTTTTTTTTACGTTTAGATATATCTCTGCTCTTTAACAATCTTGCAAACATTATAATTTCAGT
The DNA here is from genome assembly GCA_019049505.1 of Pachyrhynchus sulphureomaculatus. Taxonomy (NCBI): domain Eukaryota; kingdom Metazoa; phylum Arthropoda; class Insecta; order Coleoptera; family Curculionidae; genus Pachyrhynchus; species Pachyrhynchus sulphureomaculatus. The sequence goes on along the minus strand of CM032453.1, from coordinate 73,554,263 downwards.
AAAAATTAAAAGTTTGAATTGATTATTAAAATTTTGTGTAACAAAATCGATAAAGGAACAACTTTAAGGAATAAGTCTGTTTCTTGAGGTTTTTTTTATATAATACCGATTTTAACAGTAGTCACCTGACGACTTTAAAGTCGGCCATCGTTTCTATTGACTTTACATTTAATCCTCAGTTAACCTAAAATAAAAAAAAATCGATACGATACAAACTTTTGTGGAAAACACTGTATATTTATGTCCTTTCCAATAGCATGATGAACTCAACACAAAATATTCAAAGTTTTGCATATGGACTATCCGCTAGTAAAATATATTTTTTTATTAATTTAGTGTTTTCGAGGGAACAACATAATGGTTCATTATCGTGCCCATACTGTATATGATTCCGTTTCACTTAAACTAGTAAAATTTAAAAAATATATTTTTTTCAAATCCGTACAGTAGAAATGAAAATTTGTTATGGTGATACACCCTTTATATAGGTTCTTGGAGTAGTAGTTGTAGTACCTAAACTGTTTTACATCATTTACGAAAGTAAAGATTTTTGTTGATGAAGGAAGTTTTTAAATACTTTCTAACAGTTGTTTGTTATTGTGGCATAATCTGGATATGAATTATATAACGTTATTCTATATCACTTACATATGTTATTAAAGTTTGTTAAAGGAATTTATCATAGCTTATTAACAAAAATAAATATTGGTCTGTGCAACATATTCTATACATTTTTTTTTAAATAAAATATAACCTCTAATCTAATACGAACTTTATCTTCATGGCTATCAGCAGCCTATTAACATCATATATAAAGAAACAAAATAAAAGATATACTACCTATACTATCGTAATTTTCTTAAATCCTCATAATTCTTTCGTACTCTTTTAGATACAGTTTACCTTTATTAAAATAATCTAGCCTTTTTTTTTTTTTAAAAAAAAAACATGATTACTTATTATTATCCACATCCTGTGTATGACTTCTAAGAATGGCAATGGTACTATCATAATTACTTATACAATTTAAAGTTTTCATCCAGTTTACAACATTAATGGTCTGTTATTGTAATATACACCGTACATATTATTCATGTAAATTGGTAAAAAAATAATGATTCGTCCTGTATATGAGTTACATAATTAATGTACGAGTACTTCGTTATTTCATACATAAATTACTATTACTATCACTCACCCCCCCCATTACGCTGCAGTTATCAGTAATTTATTATCGGCCAATTTCGACAATAACTGGATAGCCAACCAAGGTCCGAACCGTTGGCCGGCAGGGTCACCGGATTTAACACCCATGGACTTCTATTTCTGGGGAAGATTGAAAGACTTAATTTTTAAATTGCCGACAAACACCAGGCAAGAGTTAGAAGTCCTAATGATACAAAGTTTTGAAGCTCTCACTCCTCTTGAAATAATTCACTCGGTAAGAAGTGTTCAGAAAAGGTGCCAGCTATGTGTAAATGAAACTGGCCAACATTTCGAATATCTCTTATAGAAAATTGTTTTGTTTTAGTTTGCTCTACTCGGAATAAATTGTTTTATTGTTGTTTTGTTTTATTTTCTACATTGTTTAAAGTACTATAGCATTTAGTAAATTTCATTGTAGTTATGATTCTTTTTTTACGATTTGATTGCTATCGGTAAACAATTAATATTGCCGCTCCGCCTAAGGCCTACTTCACAAAATGTGCATTTAAAACTCGCGTAAAAACTGAAAACCTTCATATTTTGGAGAAGAGTTAAGCAAAATATCAAGTGTGTTATATTTTGAAATAGTAATTTAAAGCTCTATTCGAATAAGGAAAAATATACAGGGTTTCCCATTTAAAAAATATATTTTTGCGTTAATAACTATTAAATTATTAGTTGTAAAAAAATGTAACTTACACTGTTGAAATCCACGTGAAAAAATGGTTTGAGAATGTTTTTACAGAAATCAAAAAATTTCAATAGGAAAAGAATTACAAACATTTTTCCAAAATACAGATTTTTGAAAAACACCATGTATATCTGAAATGGTACTAGATATCGATATGCGGTTTTCACCATTGAGTTTATCATAAAAATTGCGCCTCAGACACCGCCATCGGTTTTCGTCTATCTCCTTTACATAAAGGGGTTTATCTTCAAAAGTGTCCAATTTTGACCACCATGGTCATTCTGCAGTGACTTAGCTGTTACTTGATGGAGATCCGTAATAGCTAGGAACGAAAATTTAAACAACTATTTAAGATCATCGCTTATATTTATTGTATTAGAGCTGACAATTATATCGACACTATGTCTTCTTCTGAAGCAATCAAGAAATCCGTTTACACATAAAATTTTGGCTTATAATAGTTTCATCCATACATCATTAACTATAGAAAATTTTCTGAAAGCATTAAATATTATGAAACAAATTAGTATAAACTATGGGTACAGGAGTGACTTTGTAGATAACATTTTAATGAAAAAAGAATTTAAAAAAGCAATAAGACTTGTGCACCAGCATGAACAACTAAAGAAATATAAGTTTTATATACTCACTTATACCGGTAAATTGACCAATAAAATTCAATAATTTTTCCATAAAAACCATGCAAATAGTGCCTTCCAAACCAATAACACGTTAGTTCCACATATTAAAAATAATAAAAGTAAAACAAAAAAAGAAAATAAAACAGGAGTTTACGAATTATGCTGCGGCACTTGTAATAAAACTTTATAGGACAAATAGGCAGATTTTTTTTTAGATGAATAAAGGAACATATACAAAGTTATAGAATGAAAAATAATATATCTTACTATGTTAAGCATTTACCAGATGAAAATCATACTTTCAATGAAGATGTCAGAATTTTGCACAATAAAGAAAGGGAAATTACTGAATTTTTTAGAGCAGGTAGAGATTAACCCGAAAAAATCCTCGGGCTTATTACTCAACGATCAATCGGATGGGAGTGGGTCTCCTTTATTGAACTTATTTTAGGTATTATGGTGAATATTGTGAATTAATATAGACTTCATAACCAGGTAACTTGTATATTTTGTAACATACTCTGTGTTAATTTATATCTTGCTCCAGAAGAAGACACAGTGTGTCGAAACAATGGTCAGCTATAATACAATAAACATAAGTGGTGATTTTAAATAGTCGTTAAATTTTCGTTCCTTCTTATGCATCTACATTATTCTTTTTTAAGATATTTTCTGTTGTCGAAACCCCGACGTGGATTTAGACTATCATCTGACCCACTGTCTTGTTGCAATCGTATTTATGAAACCTATTCTATACTCTATTTTCGAAATTTTGGTGGTGCTAAAAGAATTTTGCCAATAGATATATTGTTTCCATGCCAAATTAAGTTTATGACATGGTCTAATGATTGGTAATTTCTATGGGGATTTTGGATCTTGATAAAAATCATAAAATTCATTAAAGAGTTGATTGAGTGGTCCGTTACTTTGTGACAGTACATTTTAACAATAAAACTACTTAATTACTTTGTTAACTGTCACTAAATATATTTGTAAAGATTTTACAATTGCGTTATCGCGATTTCGTAGTACAACTACATTGTCAAACGCTTAACTAAGACTAAAACAGATTTTTGGTATTTTATGTTTATATGATGAACAGATGTGGGTCTATTACATGTTAAAAAAGTGTGAACAAAAGAGAATTTGCTACGTCTAATTGACTATTCAGTAAATTTATATTATGGTCCTTTGAATGTCTGTAAATTTCTATAGATTCTAAGAAGTTGAGTTTTGACCCTTTAGGTGCCATATGGAGTATTTGTAAACAATCGATATTGGGAAAAGTATGGCCTGTTTCTAAGAAATGTGTAGCAAAGTGTGATTTTTCATTTTTTAGCCTATAAGAGGCATTATGTTCTGCGAATCTTGTCTTGAAATTCCGTCCCGTTTGGCCTACGTAACAGCTATTGCACTCTTGACAATTAATTTTATAAACTCCTGATTTATTGTATTTATTAGTTTTATCTTTGGCATTAAAAAAATATATTGGATAATTTTTGAGCGGGTTTTAAAGCTATTCTTGTTTTTTTCGGTAGTGAGAACTTGGGATATTTTATCCGAGATGGGGCCAAAATATGTCAGAGGTATGAATGTTTTCTTTTCTCGGTATTCTTTTACGGGGTAAATTAAGCTGAGAGTGATTTGTTTTTGTTTACGGCTTATTAAGGTATTAATTATTTTAGGTTGGAAGCCGTTATTCATTGTTTTACGAAGGGAGCAACTTATTACTGATTGACGATAGTTTATCACCACTGTTCCGATTTGATAAACTATTTGGAAATTCAAAATAATTTTCCAGTACTGAGTTTCATCTTCATGATTTTTAGGAACTTTTTCACTCATTTTGCTTACTTCATTCTACTAGATGTTAGTCTCACGAGTTGGTAAATTTTGTATTATTAAAAAACAACTAATTATCTTTTCCTTTTATTGATACTATAAAATAAATATACAGATACAATTTTCAATAAAATAACAAAAGATCAAAACGAATTGTTTATTTGTTGTAACAAACAAAAACAAACGTTTTTTTTTTTCCGAACAATTCAACGAGTTTTAAAATTTTAAACATGAAATATTAAAGAGACGAAAACTAATATTAATTTATGATCGAACCATTTGAAACATTAAATGTAAAATTTAAAGCGAATCGATAGAGGTAATTTATTGGTAGGATTACATTTTCATGTTAAAATTTACAGAATTTTGTGTATATAACACTCCATAATTTTTGATTAATATAAAAATGATTTTATTATACTGTACAGAATTAAAAATTTAGATCATAGTCATGACGGTTATAAAATTAATATTTATTAAAAATATTTTTATTGTTAAAATATCTGTTCAATCCTTAAAATCCCAATAAATAAACTGGTAGTCAAATGTCATAAATCAATAAATTAGCAAAATAGAAAGCAAAAAAAAACCGGTCTAGTGCAAGTTGGGCTTGCTCAATTAGTATTCCGTACTGTGATTGCCTTTAAAATAAAATAAAATCCTTACCTAGGCTAAGTTAATTAGGTCCCTGAGATCTAAAGATCAAATATGTATTTTCACGTTTTTTTTCTTAGTCAATAATGCAAATAGCCAATAAATCATACTAGCTCAATCTAGAATCTAGTAGTCAAAATGTAAAAGAAACGTTTACTACCTAAATATTTGTTTAATTATCTATAATATATATAAAATGCAACGTCTCTCTGTCTGTCTGTCTGTCTGTCCGTTAGTGCGCTTATCACTGGAGAATCACTTAACCGATTTACTTACTTTTTTTTTTTAAAACATACATATGTTCTCTGGCCAGGTTATAGGCTATATTTTATTACGATAGGTAGCATAAGGACTGAGCAGTGACGTAAAATAGTGAGTGAAGTCGGAAAAAAGTTTGCCGCTAGCGCGTTTCCTTGCAATACACAGCCTAAACCATTAATTATGGAACAATATTATGTCGCAGGGAATATCTATTATCTATAATCTACAATATATAAAATGCAATGTCTCTCTGTCTGTCTGTCTTTCCATTAGTGCGTTTATCACGCGAGAACCACTTATCCGATTTACGTGTCTTTTTCTAAATTCATACATATATTCTTTGGCCAGGTTATATAATAATAATAATAATCTATATCTATAATATATATAAAATGCAACGTCTCTCTGTCCGTCTGTTTGTCTGTCTGTATGTCCGTCCGTTAGTGCGCTTATCACTGGAGAACCACTTATCCGATTTACGTGTTTTTTTTTAAACAACGTATGTTCTCTGGCCAAGTTATAGACTATATTTTATTACGTTAGGTAACATGAGGAATAAGCAGTGACGATAATTGTGAATCAAATTGGAAAAAAGTTTGCCGCTAGCGCGTTCTCTTGCAATACACTACCTAAACTACTAAATATGGAACAGTATCAGGTAGCAAAGGATATCTATACTATATATATAAAATGCAACGTCTTTCCGTCTGTTTGTCCGTTTGTGCGCTTATCACTGGAGAACCATTTATCCGATTTTACGTGCTTTTTTTTTAAACAACGTATGTTCTCTGGCCAGGTTATAGGATATATTTTATTACGTTAGGTGACATAAGGAATAAGCAGTGACAATAATAGGGAATCAAGTCGGAGAAAAGTTTGCCGCTAACGCGTTCTCTTGCAATACACTGCCTAAAGCATTAAATATGGAACAATATCATGTAGCAAAGAATATAATATATATAAAATGCAACGTCTCTCTGTCTGTCTGTCTGTCCGTTAGTGCGCTTATCACTGGAGAATCACTTAACCGATTTACTTACTTTTTTTTTTTTAAAACATACATATGTTCTCTGGCCAGGTTATAGGCTATATTTTATTACGATAGGTAGCATAAGGACTGAGCAGTGACGTAAAATAGTGAGTGAAGTCGGAAAAAAGTTTGCCGCTAGCGCGTTTCCTTGCAATACACAGCCTAAACCATTAATTATGGAACAATATTATGTCGCAGGGAATATCTATTATCTATAATCTACAATATATATAAAATGCAATGTCTCTCTGTCTGTCTGTCTTTCCATTAGTGCGTTTATCACGCGAGAACCACTTATCCGATTTACGTGTCTTTTTTTAAATTCATACATATATTCTTTGGCCAGGTTATATAATAATAATAATAATCTATATCTATAATATATATAAAATGCAACGTCTCTCTGTCCGTCTGTTTGTCTGTCTGTATGTCCGTCCGTTAGTGCGCTTATCACTGGAGAACCACTTATCCGATTTACGTGTTTTTTTTTTTTAAACAACGTATGTTCTCTGGCCAGGTTATAGGATATATTTTATTACGTTAGGTGACATAAGGAATAAGCAGTGACAATAATAGGGAATCAAGTCGGAGAAAAGTTTGCCGCTAACGCGTTCTCTTGCAATACACTGCCTAAAGCATTAAATATGGAACAATATCATGTAGCAAAGAATATAATATATATAAAATGCAACGTCTCTCTGTCTGCCTGTCTGTCCGTTAGTGCGGTTATCACTCGAAAACCACTTATCCGATTTACGTGTTTTTATAAATTTATACATATGTTCTATATAATTCGATATAAGCCTAGATAATGGGAGATAAGGTGACATAATGAGAGATAAGGATAAATAATGGGAGATAAGTCGAGATAAGCTTCGATAATGGGAGATCAGATGAGTTATGGGAGATAAGTATAAATAATGGGAGATAAGCAGATATAAGTCTAGATAATGAGAGTTATGGTAAGATCATGGAAGATAAGGAAAAATAATGGGAGATAAGGAGAAATATTGCGAGATAAGTCGAGATAAGCCTAGATAATGCGAAATAAGGTGAGATAATGGGAGATAAGGAGAAATAATGGGAGATAAGGAGAAATAATGAGAGATGAGCAGAGCTAAGCCTAGATAATGGAAATTATGTAGAGATAATAGGAGATAAGGAGAAATATTGGGAGATAAGGGGAAATAATGGGAGATATTTTATTACTTTGGGTAACATAAGGAATAAGCAGTGACGATAGTAGTGACTCAAGTCCACGCGAGCGAAGCCGCGGGCCCGGCTAGTAAACAAATAAAATAAAATGATATCTCGGTATAAGAGCGTCTCGCCATTACGTTATAGTATTGTACGTAAAAGTATATTACAGAAACCTCCATCATACGTCAAGAAACATGGTTTTCATACATTTTTTTATACCAGATAAATTACACAAGGCCACAATAAAAATTTTTTGTCAATTTACTTTGACTACGATAGGTCTAGGTTATGTTTTTTGGGTGGCTGATGACGATTTCGAGGTCCGTTTTAATCCATCATATCTGGATTTTTCATAAAATAGCCATAAAATTGCTAAAATGAGCTCAAATTGAGATTTTCATCGTTTTAAAGGGCATGGTTCCAGAATGATCAAATTCGCCATATACTCACTACTTTTGGGGTCCGCAGGTATTACTTTAATGTCTCAAATAAGTTTTGACAGTGACCATATGTTCTGCAGCTGTCAAGTGCCAAAATGCCTTGACGATTGACCTGGTGCTATTGGCGATTCTAATCAAGAAGAGAGAATGCAATATATAATTGAACAGCTGTCAAGTTTTATTTGACACCTGTGAAGTTTACTTTGACAGCCGTCAAATGCCGAATGAAATTGTCAAAACAATGCAAATATTCTATTCCATTGAAAAATCGTATTACTATAATGGTTGGATTGGTTATAGTAAGAAGCCTGATATAATATGCTAATTGACAGCACTCAAGTGTACTTCAGCAGCTGTCAAATGATGGATAAAGCAGGTAAACTCGTGAGAGTTTTCTAAATCATTGATAACAACACTATGCCTTATGCCTTGTTCGGCGCTGTTCCAGTCCTGATATCCACGCAAGCTAATTTCACTCACAGCTGCCAAATGTTAGTCAGCACTGTCATGATGATAGGGTTACTTCATTCCCTGGAAATCTCTATTTACTATATGATCTTGGTAGCTCTGGGAACCGTCCTAACATATAAAATGTTACTTGACAGCTCTCAAGTATACTTTGACAGCTAGCACTACTGAACAGAACTGTCAAGGCCATTAGAATAATCTAATAGTTTAGATCTTCGAGAAAGACACTACGCCTTATGCTTTCATCAATTCTGTTTCAGTGCTGATATCCACGCAAGCTAATTGGCAGCTGCGAGTGTAATTTGACAGCTGTCAAAGTAATCTTGACAGCTGTTAAATGATATTTTGCATTATCTCATCTTGATCAGAATCGCCAATAGCATCAGGTAGCATCGTTACATTAGCAATAGAGAATCTCTTCGTCAAGGCATTTTGGCACTTGACAGCTGTAGAACATATAGTCACTGTCAAAACCTATTTGGGACATTAATGTAATACCTGCAGACCCCAAAAATGGCGGGTATATGGCGAATTTGATTTTCCCAGAATACTATGCCCTTTAAAACGATGAAAATCTCATTTTGAGCTCATTTTTACCAATTTTATGGCTATTTTATGGAAAATGGAAAACCATAACCCGTAGTCAAAGTAAATCGACAAAAAAAATTTTTGTGGTCCTGTGTTATCAAACGTGATAATTTTTGCTCAATTTACATTTTATGGAGTATATTCCAGGATTTTTTCAAAATTTTTTTGATCAGTACTTTTCGAGATAAGGAGAGGCATCGATTTTTGGCAATTTTCTAAAAATAAAACAAAGAAAAGTGTGCGCAAGTATTACATCATATATATTTTTGAACTCGTGTTTTCATAAGCTTTCATTTGTCAGCCCATTCGATGAACTGGTAATTTTTCCGATTTCACTCCAAAAACTAAACCTCTAAGTTAATTAGGTCCCTGACATCTAAAGATCCAATGTGTATTTTCACGTTTCAATTTAACCCCCCAAAACTAACTCCTTAAGTCAAAATTTCAAAACTATGCGGCTATGACTGGGCCATGAATTCTTATATTTGTGCCAAGCTTCAACCTTCTATGTCAGATAAGACTGGAGAAATACAGTTCCACAGAAGGAAAATATGCTGCCTAAAATTTTTATAAGAGTATTATAAGTGATTATTTATTAGCACAAAGGCAATTTCGACTTAAAATTTCTAGAATTTGGTATATGTAACACTCTATAATTTCCATATTCTTCTTTCTCTTTGTACAGACAGGATTGCTTGTTTATTACCGACATCACCCATCTAAAATTGGGAAGGATGTGGCTCCAACGTTTCTGGAGTCAATCTATGCCTCTCCGTTTTGCTGGTGACCTGTGTCTTATAATTCAAGTTATTCTTTGTTCTGTCGTTCTATCTATATGTTTTTTTCATTCTATTTTTCTTTTTAACAACCAGTCGTTCATATTATCCTTACTGCGTATATGTCGAATGTGGTCACTTCTCTCTATATCCGATAAGATCTAGTTACATTTCCGCGGATTTAAGCCGTTGTTGTAATTGTGATGTTCACGGGTGTGCTTCGTTATGTGTGTTAACAAAAGTCTAGTTGTGGTGATGTAAATCGAGATTTCGTTTTAATTCTTAGGTGTTTTTTTGCGTCGTATTGTATCGTTTTGCGGCTTGCATCCTTACTTCTGTGTCGGTATCACCAAATCTCGATAAATCTAAGATGATATATTTAAAACTCATTCTTTTTGAATAATTATCGTCAACAATAAGCTTACATCTTAACGGTAGTTTATATGTTGCCATGCACTTTGCTTTTATTACCTACATTGTCGGCATTTTTTTTGCTATTTTAGTTGTCGGAGCCGATTTTGCAATTAAACTTTTGTTTCAAAATGGCGGACGTCTTCAAAATGGCGGTTTTTGATTATATAGCGACTGAGACACAGAAAACACTTACAGTTTCAAACCAAGTTGTGCTAAAATGCGTGTATGTATGTTTTTTTATGTCGCAGATAATATATCTAATATCACAGTTACAAGATTAATAATAATGAACCCAAAATGGCTGCCATGAACAATAAAAGTATTATAAATATGAATAAACGTACCATTATTATTTTATATCCATAACATTTGCATAAATAATTTCTTTAAGGTTGTTAATCATAAATATGTTTCAACAATTGACTTAAAATGACAAATCAAGTATGGCGGATGCCAAAATTGAATCGGGCAAGAAAGTTTCTCTGTGGCATTTAGACTGTGGCAGTCAGATCATTCAAGTTATTCAAGTTTAGTTGCGGGATTTAAATTTTCATGCAGTTATTGCTAGAATATTGCTGCTGTAAATTTTAAGTATCGTAGACAATTTTCTAGCAGGTACAAAAAACAGCGATACACTCAGAAAAGGACAGCTCACACAGCTAGAAAATGGCTACAACAGCTAAAACGTTTTGTTAAAATAGGGACAGCTAAATATTTTATGTAAGAGTAAGTTAAGGTTAGACATATTTATTTTCTTATTTTTCTAGTCTATTCCTATAATTCAGTAGTTCTGTATATGTACTAAAGGGTTTTCTCGTTAATAAAGATTATTATTACTCTTACAAAATACACGCAGAGAAATGCTAAAATAGGGACAGTTAAATATTTTGCTGCATTAGCCACTGTTTAGCAACAGCAGCCACTTTTGTGCTACAACAGCAAACAATGTGGCTAGTGCAGCAAAATATTTAGCTGTTCCTATTTTAACAAAATGTTTTAGCTGTTGTAGCCATTTTCTAGCTGTGTGAGCTGTCCTTTTCTGCGTGTATCGCTGTTTTTTGTATCTGCTATAAAATTGTCTACGATACTTAAAATTTACAGCAGCAATATTCTAGCAATAACTGCATGAAAATTTAAATCCCGCAACTAAACTTGAATAACTTGAATGATCTGACTGCCACAGTCTAAATGCCACAGAGAAACTTTCTTGCTCGATTCAATTTTGGCATCCGCCATATTTGATTTGTCATTTTAAGACAATTGTTGAAACATATTTATAATTAACAACCATAAAGAAATTATTTATGCAAATGTTATGGATATAAAATAATAATGGTACGTTTATTCATATTTATAATACTTTTATTGTTCATGGCAGCCATTTTGGGTTCATTATTATTAATCTTGTAACTGTGATATTAGATATATTATCTGCGACATAAAAAAACATACATACACGCATTTTAGCACAACTTGGTTTGAAACTGTAAGCGTTTTCTGTGCCTCAGTCGCTATATAATCAGAAACCAACGTCCGCCATTTTGAAACAAAAGTTTAATTGAAAAATCGGCTCCGACAACTTTGTTCGGAATTTAATAAGCTTCAATTTTAAAAAAAATCGTCCAAATCGAACCAAAATTGAAGGCTCTAGACAATTTTGAAACACGATTTTTCGTTTTTCCCCACTGTGCGGCGCCGCCATTGTTATATCTTTATTTTATATCAGTTTACAAATGTGTCGAACTTTTTTACCCGTTATTACATTGAAAACTAGTGGGTTCAAGGAAACCTCTAGGCTAATTCGTCTTTCTGCAGGTGTTAGCTGTATATGTTCGCCATCTGTTTTGCATACGATATCGTTTTTCCTCTTAATATTTTCGGATTTTGATGATGTTATGAGGTATATATTCTTCGTGAAGAAGATCTCTTTGCACTTGTTCGAAGATTTTTTTCTAACTCTATGAAACACAAAAAAAACGATTGGATTCTACCAACTTTCCAGTAATTTACCTTATGACGGAATGAATCGTGCGGTCCGTCCAAGACTTTCCTAATATAAATCTCTGTTGTTTCTGTCAGTGAAAACATGATTGTTGATTTAATTGTAATAATCTTTGTTCTTGGTTTTAGACTTGCGGCTAGGAGGTTTGTTTATTCCAACGTAGTTTGCTGGTATCTATTTATCTCTTTTTTGATCATCAGTATTTAAGGGCTAGTTCCCTATCTGACTTTAATCTTATTTTTGGTAAAGATTTTATGGTTTAGCGTTTTTTGTTGAAGTTTTTCTTTACGGTATTTAAACAGGCAATTAGTAACATCTTTTTAGTGCGAATTTATATTTTTGAATCGTAATTTCTATATGTTCTTTTTATGAAAACTCGGTCCATTAATACTCTCTCTCTGTGAAATATTTCATTACTTCATTAATTTTTTTTTATTCGATTTCTGATTATTATTCTGATAACAGTTCTATAATTGTTGACTGATATATAAATGGTTTTTTACGTAATATGTTTTTATAATTATTAAATACAAAATTAAATATATACATGATAGTTATGATGGTCATATAATACTTGAACTGATAATATAAGGACATTAATAAATGAAAAGTACAACGATTCTTTAGTAGAAAAAACTTTATACAAACATTTACTGAATTTGGTGTGTAACATTATACATTGCGAAGTTTTTATAAATGACTTTTATTTGACATTAACCATGCCCGCGGCTCCGCTCACGTGGACTTGATTCACAATTATCGTCACTGCTTATTCCTTGTGTTACCTAACATAGTAAAATATATCCTGTAACCTAGCCAGAGAACATATGTATGAATTAAAAAAAAACACGTAAATCGAATAAGTGGTTCTCTACTGATAAGCGCTCTAACAGACAGAGAGACGTTGCATTTTATATATATTATAGAGATTATTATTATTATATAATCTGGCCAAAGAAAATATGTATGAATTAAAAAAAAACACTTAAATCGAATAAGTAGTTCTCGAGTGATAAGCGCACTAACGGATAGACAGACAGAGAGACGTTGTATTTTATATATATTATATTCTTTGCTACATGATATTTCCATATTTAACGCAGTATTGCAAGAGAGTGCGTTAGCGGTCAACTTTTTTCCGAATTGATTCACTATTATCGTCACTGCTTATTCCTTATATTACCTAACGTAATAAAATATATTCTATAACCTGGCCAAAGAACCTATGTATGAATTTTAAAAAAACACGTAAATCGGTTAAGTGGTTCCAGAGTAATAAGCGCATTAACGGACAGACAGACAGACAGACAGACAGACAGAGAGACGTTGCATTTTATATATATTCCAGAGTATTTAAAATTACATACTATTCAAAATTATGTTTAAGTGTTTATGTCTAAATCTTGTGTATCTTCATATTGTATAAAGTATAATAACAACTAAAATTTGGTCGGCTTATTGCTCGAACGTAACGAGCGAGAGTGGCAAAGTGGGGAGATAGAGCGTAACTTCGGTACTTTGAAATTTAGTTGCTCTAGAGTATTCCACCGGGGTGAAGCGCGCCTGTTGTGGGCGAAAGTTTTACAAAAATAACGCTTTGAACTATTTACACAGGGTCAATGAAGCCAAAAGGGCTGAAATAATTTCAAAACTCTGATAAACCGTGTTGTTCACTTGGCAGGAAATAGAGTTCCAGCACATATCGTGCAACGCTTTCGTGTTACTCAAGAAAGATCTTTTCAAACCACCACTAGATCTCTGTCTAATAACTCTCTTCAATAAATTCAATAACTTAATTAGGTCAAAAACTGATAAACTAAAAGTCTGTCCCAATGGTTTACCAATTTAGCTACAGTTGATTTTCCTCCTGAGGTTCATAAAATTCTTGCTTTGGGTCCAAAATTTGTTTATGATTCCATTCCAGGTACTGATATCCCTGTAAAAACAATCCTTTCTGACATTGAATCCTTCATTAAGCTTGCACCCGCCTCCAGTCAAGATATTCTCAGGGCCAAATGTACCAATGCAGTTACTAACGCCGTTTTACAAAACCGGAATACTTCTTTTGAGAAGACTTTGTTCATCAAGACACAAAAATTTCTCAAACAACATAGTGAGATCTTAATTACTCCTTCAGACAAAAGCTCGGTTACAGTAGCCTTAGAGAGACTACATTATGAAACTAAGATGTTAGAACTTATTGATGATGAACAAGTTTACAAGAAGCTCTCTCATGATCCCACTACTCAACATCAAAACAAGAGTAACAGTTTTATCAAGCAGTTAAAGACCAAAAAATGGATCGACGATATAACAGCCAAACAACTTTACTACTACAAGGCGATTCCTCCAAGGATTTATGGTTTATCCAAGATACACAAAGAAGGGGTACCGCTCAGACCCATCGTCTCCACCACTTGCTCTCCCACTTCAAAACTCAATAAATTTTGTGCTAATCTTCTTGAAAAGTCCTTCCTCAATTATCATACATTTGCCATTAAAGACTCTTTTGCGTTTAGTAATTTCTAATTACCAGAAAACCACGTTATTATATCACTTGATGTAGTCAGTCCTTTCACGAATATTTCATGGCAGTTAACCAGCCAAATAATCGACTCTGAATGGGCATTAATCTCACCCAACACCAAAATCAGCAAATCCTTCTTCTTATCAATAATGGAATTTATTTTCCAGTCAACCTTCTTCAAATTTAAAGACTCTTTCTACTCTGAAATTTTTGGATGCCCTATGGGCAGTAACCTCAGTCCTGTTCTTGCTTCAATCGTTATTTCGTATGTTTTAAAAAGCTGCACTCAAAGATTACACAGGGCAACAAAAAAATATTTTTGTTTTGGTGCCTGGGATTTTAGAGCTGATTTTAACTATATTTGGGACGCTAAATCTATACATGCAATCCGTTTTTCTCTATCAGCTCTACTTTTTTAGATACATCAACTTATCTACCAATGTGGTTTTTATTCAGTATATTCATTTATGAGAGTTCTAAAATTATTATATATTCATTAATGTAGGTACAATGGTTTTATTGTCAGTCTGTAATTGAGTAAATTCCAGGTAAATCTATAAATAGTGGAACCATTGCCTATCAGGTACCTGAACTGACCCTTTTAATCACCTAACTCGGGTAAGTCTCGTCAGTTTGTGCGTTCTTACTAATGAGAGTAGATCGAATTCGGCGTGTTATTTTATGTTAAGAAAAGAGTGTTTTTGTGTTATTGAACAGAATTAAAATGAGTTCAGGTTCCAGTTCAAGAAGAAGTTGTGTAAATCAACCTGATGTGTTTTGCTATATATGC
The DNA here is from genome assembly GCA_019049505.1 of Pachyrhynchus sulphureomaculatus. NCBI lineage: Eukaryota > Metazoa > Arthropoda > Insecta > Coleoptera > Curculionidae > Pachyrhynchus > Pachyrhynchus sulphureomaculatus. The sequence continues at coordinate 73,538,733 of CM032453.1, read as the reverse complement.
GGAGAATACATGTTTCAACAAAACAGACAAACTATTACTGACTTTGTAAAGCGAGCGTATCTTGGATACTTTGGAGTTAAGCTTGGTGATCAGGACAAAACGTGGGCCCCGCATCTCGTATGTAAAACTTGTACAGAGCATTTACGACAGTGGACTACCGGGAAAAGAAAATGTCTAAAATTCGGCGTACCAATGGTTTGGAGAGAACCAAAAAACCACTTCAATGATTGTTATTTCTGTTTAGTAAATACTAATGGAATCAATCGAAATAACCGCAGTAAGTGGACTTATCCCAATTTAGACTCGGCAATACGCCCTATCCCGCACTCAGATGAAATACCGATTCCAACATTTCATCAGCTACCACATATCTCTGATGACGAATATTTTCCCTCTGATCGCTCTTCTGATGCTAATAAAAGTTCTAATGCTAATGAAACTAACAGTGACTATGAGGGGACGTCATCAGTTCCTCAACGCTTCAATCAAAATGAATTAAATGATTTCACCAGGGATCTCAATTTATCGAAAAAAGCTTCTGAAGTACTGGCTTCTAGGTTGAACGACAAAAATTTACTGGAACAAGGAACCAAAATTACCTTTTACCGAACAAGAGAAAAAGATCTGCTACCATTCTTTTCTCAAGAAGACAATCTTGTATTTTGTCACGAAATTAGGGGACTCATGAAAGAAATGGGACTTTCTGAATATATTCCAGATGATTGGCGCCTATTTATTGACAGTTCAAAGCGAAGTTTAAAATGTGTCCTTCTACATAATGGGAATAAATATGGTTCAATACCACTAGCTCACTCAACGAAACTGAAAGAAGAATATAATACCATAGCTTTGGTCTTGCAGAAGATAAAGTATTACGAACATCAATGGATGATTTGTGTAGACTTAAAAATGGTAAACTTTCTTCTTGGGCAGCAAAGTGGTTACACGAAATATCCGTGTTACTTGTGCCTCTGGGATAGTAGGGACAAAACACACCACTGGGTTAGAAAAGATTGGCCTCAGAGAGAAAACATGGACGTTGGGGAAAAGAATGTCATTAACGACGCTTTGGTTGAAAGAGAAAAAATCATACTTCCTCCGTTACATATAAAGTTGGGCTTAATGAAGCAATTTGTAAAGGCTCTTGATAAGAATGGGTCTTGTTTTGCATATATAGGGGTAAAAATGCATCAGTTGAGCACAGAAAAACTCAAAGCAGGGATATTTGACGGCCCACAAATAAGACAATTAATTAAGGATCCTGCCTTCATAAATTCAATGAATCAAGTTGAACGAGAAGCTTGGACATCATTTGTTGCAGTTGTAGAAAATTTTCTAGGCAAACATAAAGCTCAAAACTATGTTGAAATGGTTAACAAGATGCTTAATAGTTTCAAATCCTTAGGGTGCAATATGAGTATTAAAATAGACTATTTACACAGCCACTTAGACCGTTTTCCAGAAAATTTAGGAGACATGAGTGAGGAACAAGGTGAAAGATTTCACCAAGATATTAAAGTTATGGAGGACCGCTACCAAGGAAGATGGGTCATGCACATGATGGCAGATTACTGCTGGAGTTTAAAAAGGGACTGTTTAAAAAAACATTCAAGAATGTCGCGGATAAGAAGCTTTCCAAGTGTTGAGTGACTATTTCATTTCTTCAATGTTTTTTTTTTGTTTGTAAGTACGACATAATATTGTATTTTGTATAACTAAAATAAAAATTTCGTATCTACTTTTGTTTACTACACTTACGGATTTAAGTTACAATAATGTAACTTATATTTCTCTAAAATTGTATATCTTAAAAATTTGAGCTCCTAGGTACAAATGAATACGTTATTTGAATTCAGGACATTAAATTGATATAGAATCAGCTCAAAAAACCTCGACACCAAAACAGCTGTTCCCCTGTGTTATCCTTCCGACTTCCATTCCTATATCAATACGTAGACGATTTAATTCTATCCATACCAGCTGATGGCAAAGAAGAAGTTCTTCATGTTTTCAATTCATTCGACCCACATTTACAATTCACTATGGAAGAAGAAACCAACAATGCTGTTCCATTTCTGGACACAAGAGTCGTTAGAGACTTCCATAACATCATCAAACTTGATTGGTATAGAAAACCTACTTCGTCTGGGAGATATATCCATGCAAACTCTGGCCATGATTGGAAGGTGAAAGTCAACGTCATCAAAGGCTTATATAGAAGACTGAAGATAATAGTCCATCCTGATTTCTTACTCCAGTCACAAGAAACACTTACAAACCTTTTCATAGATAATGGATACAATCGAAAACTCTTACTAAGAACCTTACCTTACTAAGAAGTCAACAAGCTTACTCATATCCACCAAATTCCCCCAGAACCCCCCCCCTCCACCTACGGCATATCTCTCCTCCCCCCTTTAACTCCCCCAGTCGAAATAAATTGGTCGCTGCTCTCTTTACCATTTATTCCTGGCCTTACAAGCAAATTGGTCCACATTTTGCGTGTTATTCTTAACATTAAAATTGCCAAATATTACTTCTTCAAAAACAGACGTATTTTTTCAGCAAGCTGAAGGCCCCGCTGCCAGTTCTTTCCATGTCAGACTTAGTTTACTCAATTTCCTGCCTCAATTGCCCATCAATCTATATTGGCCAAACTTCTCAATCCTTGAGTCGTCGTATTGCACTCCATAAGAGTGATACTAGATGCCATCCACACAGATGTGCTTTGGCGACCCATTCTGTTGACAATGGTCATTCTTTTAATTTCAGGGAACCCAAAATTCTTCATTTCTCTAACAATCTTTCCAAGAGAGAATTCCTTGAAATGTGTTACATCCAGGAGAATCACCTCAATATCAATAAAAGAACCGACCTAGATGGTCTTAGTAGCATATATAGTTTCCTCCTCTCCTGTGATAAATCAATTCCACACAATAATTCCCTGTCTTCAAGTGTTTTATGATCCATCTGAACCACGTTGGTCTTCTCTCGTTTAGCTCTATAATTTCCAGGGTTTCTCTCCTCCTTCCTCTCTCTGTTTACGGTTCTCGTTGATCCTGGGCTCCACAGATTCCTTCCACCTTATCTGGGCCATCTTGTGCACCTAGCGATTACTGTCTACCTTCCATTGACAGTATCTTGCGTCACCCCTTCATTACCTCCTGGTTCTTCCAGTCTTCATTGGTTTTTGCAAACAATCTCTTCCTCCAATCGGATTCCAACAAGAAATTAATACATTAATAATTAATTAATTAGACAATCTTCCTCTTCGTTGCTCTCATTACTTTCTCTCTCTCTCGCGCTCCTCGCTCACCCTTCACCTATAATTAGGTTATGATTTATCATTTCTCGACTCCATACCGGGTTTTTTTGGTCGTTCAATTGGCTATCTCCTTCTCACTTAAAGGTCCAATACTTGCACTTCCCATTTTTATCGGTTCCTTCCAGGTGTCGACCCCGCATTCTGGTTAATTGAGTTGTCTTGACTAAACCCCTTATCTCTGTCGGTCAGCTGTCTCCTGTCGTCCTTGTCATCTTTCCTAAATGGCGGTGGCCATGTGTGGTTGGTCACAGGTGAAATAATTAACAATGTTCTCAACATCCAAGGTTTCCAATTACATCCATGTTTTAAATTTGGTTTTTAGAATTTTGTCTACAGTGTTTTAGTGTGTATTTTATATATTTTATGGATTAACCAACTTTTATATGTAACAACTTTTTTATGTATAAGCAACCTACGGCCATTCAGGCTAACGAAATCTTTGCACTTCTCATGTGAGTTTTTTAATTTATTATGACTAATATCTTATTCTTGTTCTACACTAATTTTATTTATTATAATAACCTAACAATTACATCATTAATTTAAAGTTGTCCAGACACGATCAGATACGCTTTGTTCTTCTTTTCAGTTCTGCCCTGAAGAAGGTCCCAATCCAGGACCGAAATACTTGTATTGGCTTAATGAAAATTGTGTAATCTCTTATCACGCCCTGTTTTTGCCGAGTTCCCCAACTAAGATTGTATATATATATATATATATATATATATATATATATATATATATATATATATATATATATATATATATATATATACATATATATATATATATATATATATATTATATATATATATATATGTGTATATAGATATATATATATATATATATATATATATATATATATATATATATATATATATATATACATTCCTACGACATGCAGCTGTTGCAAGAATTATTAAATTCAACTTATACTGTTCAGTGGATTAACTTGATTAATCAAATGTTTGTTAAAAATTGCATTGGATGAAACGGGAGACATGTTAAGCATAATTAATTTAAGTTTTTTATAATAGTAATAATACGTTCTTTAGGATCAATGAAGAAACTTATTATTTTCTTTCGTTTAAAGGTTTTTTTAGAACAAAATGTGGTCATATTTTTGGTCATATATTTAAGCTAGTGCTTCTTCATTGCCCTTATAAATTCCTGTGTATACCCGTTTTTAATGCATATTTTGTATACAGATTACCCCATATTTATGGAATAATGATTCTACAGCATTTGTTAATCAGTGTATCAAAACAATGTTTAAATAAATGTTATAGGGTGTTATACGGCGCACATGCTGACGTTGACAATAAAATGTTTTGAACTGTCAGTTCGAAAAAATTACGCCATCTTGACTTTTTTTGAATGGAAAGCCCTATATATTATTTTATTTTTGAGTCCTACTAAAAATTATAGATATAATTTGACCGATATACTATATGTCTAAATTGATCTGGTTTGGAATTATTATCGTTTGAAATTTAAAATAAAAAAGACAAAAAACTATTAGGTTTATTTTTAAGGTAACAACTGCTCAAAATGCCTACCGTTAACAGCGAGGCAATGACCCAGTCTGTCATAAACAGCCTGAACAGAGTTTTGCAGAGACTTCGGGGTGATCTGTGCTACTTCATATTGAATTCTTTGTTGTAAACCTTCGATAGTTTCAGGTTGACTTCAGTAAATTGGGGTTTTCAAATCGAGAGGCATAAGGTCGGGACTCCTTGCAGGTCATTCTACAGTACCTCTTCTGCCTATTTATTGATTAGGAAAAATCGCATCCAAATATCTACGAACATTGATTTCATAGTCAGAAGGTGCTCCGTCCTGTTGATACTACAGATTCCTGTTAGTGGTATCCAAATTAATTTTATCGGGAAAAAGACCTGCACAAGTTGGAATAACTTGCTCTTGGAGTAACTATAAATACCGCTGTCCTGTAAGATTTCCATCGATAAAAAAGAAACCAATGAAATGACGTCCACAACTACCTGCCCTCACGTTTATCTTTTGTGGTATTTGAGAATGACTGCCGATTATCCAGTGGGGATTCTCAGTAGAAACAGTACCGGCAGTTATGCCTGTTAACTCTTCCGTTAAGATAAAATGTAGCCTCGTCAGAAAAAACAATATTATGAATTAGGTTAGGATCATTATTCATTCGTTCCATCATGACCCCGCAAAATTCAACGCGTCTATCGTAGTCATCTTCAGATAATTCTTGCAATAGAATAGGTTTGTATGGATGCACTTTTTCTTCATTCAGTATACGACTTAAGGTACCTTTACTTATATTGTGGTCTAGGTAAAGCTGACGAGTGGCTGTATGGGGATTCTCTGTAATTTCCAATAAAACATCTAACTTTTTATCATCGCTTGTTTTTACTTTTGGAGGTCCAGATTTAGAACGATCCTGAATATGACCATGACCCTGATGTCTAAATCGTTTTAATGTTTTGCTAACTACGGATTGGGTAATGGGTTCTCGATTCGGATATTCTGCGTTAAAAAGATCACAGACCTCCTTTTGTGTTCTCCTACGGTCTCCGTAACCAACCATCATTAATAAAGTGATTCTTTCAGTTTCTGTTAAATGTACCATTATGATCTTACACTCAAATTGCAGTTTCACAAAATGCAGCAATTAACGTTTTAGTCAATAAATCATTTTTTGGCTCATTAAGTCAGTAAATGTTTGACACAAGCCAGCTTAAAAAGTTTTTTTTTAATTTTTCAAATATCAATAATTCCAAAAGAGTTCAATTTAGACATATGGTATGTTGATCTGTTGTATCTAGAATATTTAGTAGGACTTAAAAATCAAATAATATATACGGCTTTCCATTTTAAAAAATTTAAGATAACGTAATTTCTTCGAACTTCGAAACATTTTGTTGTCAACCTCAGCATGTGAGTCGTATAACACCCTATAACTTTCATTTAAACATTTTTTTGATACACTGAATAATGTGGAATCATTATTCCATACATATGTGGCAACCTGTATATTTCACTCCTCGAAAAAACTAATCAGCGGTAATAATACCATCAGTAGGATTAGAGAAACAAACATCTTTTTTATAAATTTTGATCTCAGTTTCTAATAGCTTTAGCCTTTTTGTATTATAAATTTCTTTTGTTTCTACATTGGCTCAGTTAACCTGTAGTTATATATTCTTGAAAAGGTATTTAAGCTAAAAGTTCGTCTTTGACTTCCAGAAAGTTCTGTATATTCCCTTTGTGCTTGTCGTTTGTCATAAACATTTATAATAAATATGTCGTTAATAACCCTTTTTTATTCTCTGAAAGAATAATTTTTGTACTAATACTTAATTTTAAGTTACTACTAACAAAATGTCACTGTTAATTTGTCTTATTCTCAAACGTGCATTGCACACTTCGACAAAGTGACAAAAAGAGTCTTTTCTCACTTCTTTTGAACAATAGTAACATAAATATGTCCACTTATTGTTGTTTCTAGAATTAGCAATTCTACAAAACTCAAAAATGATATTCGGCGTGTTCCATTAAAAAAAAAATATAAAGTAGGTATTATATCTCAAAAATGCGATTGTTTCTGTTTTATTTATGTAAAAAAAAAATGTTAAAAATGGTACAACCTCTGTATTTAATTTTTTTTTTCTAACTCTTCAAACAAGTTGAAGGGTGTTTCGAGGTTTCATTTTAAATTGCGTGCTATTTTTATGTTTCAGATTTGCAGCTGTTATTCTTTGATATTTGAGTAGTAAAAACTATACGGTTAACAAAAACAGAACGATATATAGTTGAACAACGCACAGAAATTGTAAAAATTTACTACATAAATGGTGAAAATTTCGCGGAGACAGTTCGCAAAGAAAATTCGATCGAAATGAAGCGCCTTCTAGTACAGCCATTGTGAATTTAATCGGTAAATGTGAACGCCTCGGTCAAGTATCGGATGTAAAGAACCCAACCCGTGCTTGCCCAGCCAGATAAACTGAAAATATTGCTGCTGTAGCTGAAAGTGTTGCGGAAGATCCGCGTATGTCAATTCGAAGACGTTCACAGCAATTGGGCGTATTCATAGCCAGCTTGCAGCATATTGTGCACAAAGACTTCAGTCTAAAGACTTACAAACTCCAGCTGACACAAAAAATAAAACCGATAGCCCATGGATAACGCCGTGCGTTTGTTAATTGGATGTTGGAAATGCAAGAAAATTACCTCAATTTTTTCAAGAAAATATGAATTTTTCATCTATCTACGTAAATAAGTAAAACTGTCGCATCTAGGGCTCAGAAAACCCAAGAAAAATGGTTGAACAACCTCTCTATTCATAATAAGTGACAGTTTGGTCTGATTTTTGGGCTGGCGGTGTCATTATTATTTTCAACAGGATGGCGCTACATGTCACACAAGTGGTGAAACAATTGGGTTATTACGGGAAAAGTTTCTTGGTCGTGTAATTTCCCAAATTGGTGACTTTAACTGGCCACCCTCATCGTGCGATCTAACACCCTTAAAATTTTTTTCTTTGGAGTTATGTTAAAGATAAAGTCTACTCCAGTGCTCTAGCAACAATTGAAGCGTTCAAAAAAATATCAGAGCTGAAATTTGTGAAATATAGCCATAATTGCGCGAAAATGTGATAGAAAATTTCCTCAAAAAAATGACTACTTATAAGAACAGTAGAGGCAGCCCTTTGGCAAATATTGTATTCCATCATTAATCGCATAATTTAAACACTGGATTTAAATAAAAATATCACGGAAATTTAAAAAAAAAAAAAAATTTCCAATAATTTAAAAAGGAAACCTGTTGTTGAAACACCCTGTAGTTAAATAAGTGATCCATTGATAATCAAAAACCCAGTGTATTTATAAAACATATTTTTTATATTTTATTAAAACGACTCTTCATTTAATTATCAAAATTATTGGAAATATATATCTAGGTGCGTAACCACGATTATTCCAATGATGGCTATATAGTAATTGTTGTTCGCGTAAATAGGCATGTTTAATTAACTCTGTGCCAATTATCGTTGGACAGATCATTCCGAACTTGTTATGAATTATGTAGCTCTATCTAGACTCGATTTTATCCCCTCTATTTTTCTTTGCTAGAAATTCTTCAGAGGCGGCTATAGCGTAGTGGTGAAGGTGCTTGAGATCTACGCCAGCGATCCGAGTTCGTATCTCGGCTTGAGAAAAAATAATAATAAAAAAGATAAATAAATAATAAAATAAAAATAAAATTTACAAAGTGACGGTCGCCTCTCTCGAGAAGGTAATGGCCCGCCACCCTTAGTAACATGCCTAGTAAAGTCCTTTCACTTTAGCTATTCGGAACCGGCATTAAACTGTAGGTCCCCTTTGTCTGTAGAAAAGCTAAAAAGGCACTAACCACAGGCAAAGGCAAGAAGATATGGTACTTCAAAAGCAGGAAGAAAGAAGTTCTTAGACCTCGAAGCACAAGGCTTATTTAGTACTTTTATTTATTTAAGCACGATCGTAGTCAGAACTGCTAACTTTCGAAAACGGTAGATCCAGAGATCAGAAAGAAATCACAATTTTTTTAAAATACACTTGAGCTTATTAGTACAGGAAATGAAGCTCAAAAAATGGCAAAAACCTCGCAATTTTTTCGTCCAGCATCGATTTGTACAAAAATTTGAGATTAGGCTCATTTCACCCTCTAGTTCATTTTCTATATCGTGCCGTTGTACGCTTTTTGTTTTTTAAGGGTGACAACTACCCTTAATTGTAAAAAATTAGAAAATAACATTTTAAACCTTAATATGGGTAAAATTTGGTTTGGATTAGTTAAATAAGGATTGTTTTATGCTTTAAGATACAATTTCATAATGTTTTAACCCCCCAAAAATCAAGCCTTGTTAGAGTTTAATATAAAAATATTATTTATCCTAAAAAAAAATGATTTCGTCTTGCATCGATTTGCATAAAAATTTGGGATTAGGCTCATCTCACCCTCTACTTCATATTCTATATTATGCTCATGGGCGTTGATTATTTTTAGGGGTGAAAACTACCCCTTATTGTCAAAAATTATAAAATAACATTGTAAACCTTAATATGGGTAAAATTTGGTTTGGATTGGTTAAATAATGATTGTTTTATGCTTTAGGATATAATATCATAATATTTCAACCCTTAAAAACCACCCTTAATAACATTGCAATTTTTATAAAGTAATTTAATAGATCTAAATAGAAAAAAAAGTAGAATTACATAAAAAAGTTTATTAACACAAAAATACACCGCATATTCACATACATTTACATACATAGACGACTAAATTTACAAATACAGATACAAATACATATACGTTTTTTAAAAGTCTGTCTCATTGATTCGATCTTCATCGTGGTCGATGTCATCTTCGTCTTCTTCGATTACTGGTGGACTATTATTACAGTCTTCACCCGAGCACCCAGAACAAGTGGAATTACAATACAACCCAACTTTTCTGCACCCGCATAAAAACGCCGCACCCTTTTTTGCATTGGCAAAAAAATCATTTTTAAAAGTTCATCGGTGCAGGCGGTTTGTTATTACGCTCCGAAGCGGGCTATTCGAATTTTTCGAAAAAAAAATTGATTGGTTTTTAAAACATAGCTCCTTCATTTTTAGTGATAGAAAGTTTTTTCAAAAACGATTTTGTAGGGCTTTTCAAGAGCTATAAGACTATCTGAATTAAATTCCTTAAGATCCCTTAGTTTTTAAATGGGGTGAGTTTAAAGGGCTCGAATAAGGTGGTGTTCGCTCGTAAATAGAGGTTTTAAACGGCTATATCTCGCCAAATATTCATTGTACAGAAAATCTACGCACAGAAAAATTTTAGTCATTAAAAAAGCTACAATATGATTCTCTATCATTTTTTTCGTATCTCCAGTATTTTCGGAGATATTTTGAAGAAAAGGGTGAAAAATACGAAATTGCAAAAAATCGTTTTCTCTTTAAACTCCAATTTTTCTAAAATTAGGAATTTTAAATTGGTCAAACTTTTTGGGTGTATTGATAATACATATATAAAGAGAATCACAGAAGAGTGAAGATCAATTTTAATTAGGGGGGTAGTTAGGGGGTTGTTTTCACAGATTTTTTCCTAGAAAAAAGTAGGTACCGACCTTATTTTGATCATAAGTCGCTCAATTTTCATGCTAGAGACTTTTTTTAAAAGGGCTAATTATATACTTTAAAAAAAATTCTATAAGTTTTCCTCGAAAAATGCAAAGTTTTCCCGTTATTTGGCTTTGAATCTTTCAAATTACGCATTTGACGAAAAAAAGCTAACCATTAACATGCCGTATCTCGGTTCGTATTGGTCGTAGAAAAATTATAAGAAAAGAATTTTGTTTGTTTTTTAAAAAGCTACAATTTTGCTCTCCACAGTTTTTTTGATAAAATGCATATTTTTCGAGTTATTCGCAAAAGACCCTTTAAAAAAGTCGATTTTTTCGTCGAAAAATTGTTACTTTCAACCGCGAATAACTCGAAAAATATTAGTTTTACGAAGAAAACGTAAAGAACATTTTTTTCTTAGAATTACCCATCGATTTCTATAGCTAAAATGTAATACAAAATTTCCACCCCCGAGATGGGGTGACAACCACCCACCCCAAGGTTTTAACGTACAGCGGCATGATATAGAAAATGATCCTTGGGCTATTCCCTACATTCTGTGAAAATTTCAAGTAAATCCATGCTGGACGAAAAAATTGCAAGCCAAAATGCTTCATTTCCTGTACTATATATATATATATATATATATATATATATATATATATATATATATATATATATATATATATATATATATATATATATATTAAATCTTTTTGCAGGAATCATTTACTTAAATCTCTGATACAGTATTTGACACAAATTAAAATTTATCAATCTTGTTGGGTCAAGAGTATTTTTATGAGCATAGGATACTTGTTGCAGGAAATACGTAAAGCGAGACAGTCCTAGCATGCACCGCTCTGAGAGAAATTAAGCAGGTTACATCCATCAAACACTTTCCATGAAATATACTTATACCTGTAGAATAGATTAAAGTCGACAACCGTTCTTCGATGTCCCAAGGAATCAAGGTTGCTAGTGAGGGCTGGGTGTCCATTCAGGTGAACAGCTCTCTTCTGAATAGAATATAACAAATCTAGTGTACTACTCAGTATATATCACCACTACACTAAACACTTTATTTTTGCACTCGACGCGCGTTTAGCTAACCTTGTTAAATGTTAGCTTTATCATCGCTCCTGATGAAGCTAACATGGTTAGAGAAACGCGGGTCGAGTGCAAAAATAAAGCCTTTGGTGTAGTGGTGATATATACTGAGTAGTGTCATTGTGCCAAAAATTCCACATTCCCAACTTAAAAATCTAGTGTATGTTTGGGAGCTGAGTACCAAATAATGGAGCAGTATTTCAACGTTGCACTGTGGGCCAGGAACCTGACTTTTCGTTCAAAATTGTGTAGACCCCTCAATTATTAACGAAATCGGACAATTTTTTTTTAAATACTCGTAAGCAAATTTCGGACAAACGTAAGGAAGTTTGCAAAATATAACCTCAAAATTTTTTAAAATTGCACAATGCAGCATGAAACCGGCCGGCGAGTGAAATTTGGAAGTTCACGTGATTTCAAGTTTACGCGTTCAAAACTGGTTCATCGGGGGTTGCGGGGGAGTTGAATCTATTTTTGGGTCATTTTGATAATATGCATCCTTCTAAGGGGTCAAAATGGGTATTGGGCGGAAAGAAATTACGATATTTACTTGAATTATAGTATCGTGTTCAAAACTAATTCTTCGGGGATTTCTGAGGTCGCTGAATCTATTTTCAGGGTGATTTTGTTTTTATATGCCTCCTTTTGAGGGGAGAAAATGGCGGTTGGACAATTGATTCAGAGACCCCAGAAACCCCCGAGGAACCAGTTTTAAACGCGAAACTCTAATTCAGGAGAATATCGTAATTTCTTCCCCTCCAATCCTCATTTTCATTATTCAAAAGAGTGTATATAATCAAAATTTCCCTGAAAATAGATTCAGCGACCCCAGAAACCCCCGATGGACCAGTTTTTGAACGTGAAACTCTAATTCAAGTGAATATCGTATTTTCTTCCCCTCCAACCCTCATTTTCATCCCTGGTGCATATGACCAAAATGACCCGAAATTAGACTCAGCGACCCCCGAAACCCCCGCTGAACTAGTTCTGAACGCGTAAACTTGAAATCACGTGAACTTCGAAATTTCACCTTCCGGTTCCGTGCTGCTTTTCGCAATTTTAAAAAATTTTGAGATTATATTTTGCAAATCGACTTCCTTACGTTTGTCCGCAATTCGCTTAGGAGTATTTAAAAAAAATTCTGATTTTGTTAATCATTGAGGGCTCTAGACAATTTTGAATGAAAAATCAAATTCCTGACCCACTGTGTGTTAGTCGAATTTGCGCTAGGTTAGAAAGATTACAAAATACTAGTGTTAGTTCGCTGGCGAATTTTTTTAGTACTATGGCAAGTATTCCATCGGCACCAGAAGCTTTTTTGGTATCTAGCTCTATTAAAATGCATTTTATGATGCGCTGTCTGAAGACAATACCCGGCATCCCTGAATGCACAATGAGGATCGTGGGTGGTGTTTTTCCGTCAAAATCGTGAGTTAAATTTAAAGCAAAGAGTTCAGCTAACAAGTTGACTTCCTCAACAGTAGTATTATCTGGCCTTGTAAATGATGGTATAGTGGATTTAGTGAAATTTTGACTAATGGCCTTATCGACTGACAAAAAGAACCTGGAATTGTTGGGGCGGGCAAAAGTTTGATTTGAATTCTTTTATTGTGTGCCTTCTTGGTTTCTTCGCATATGTTCTGGGTAAGAACAAGATGTTACGACTTAACATTAAGATTTTCATGCCATTGTCCGTGGATAAGATGTTTAGCAACAGCTTCTTTTCATATTGTGTTAAATCAAGGCTTGCCATTGAAACGAGCTTTCTTCAAAAAAGGGACGTACGCTTCCATATCAGCTAAAATGATATCGAAAACCTACTTACCGCAGTCAGATGGGTCGTCGGATCAAAAAGAAACATCTAAGGAAGAGAAAATTCGAAAATATTCCGTGAGTTCTTCCCATTCAGCAAATTTGTAATGCCACATCTAGGGCGGTTATGGCGTCCCTCTGCCTCTGACCTGTAGGATACTCATAAACCATAAATGCAGATTTAGACAGGATTAATGAATAAGTAAACGAAATAATTAGTTGAGAACTTATTATTTCGTCTATTACGGTACTAATCAAAATATGGATTAATATATGAATGGTAATCTATCAGTAACTAGGACCACGGTATTTTTAAAATTATATTTTCAGTTATTTTTTAAAATTTGTGACTTTAAATAAGTGCATTCGTATTAAGTCAAATGACAATGTTGGACAAATTGTGTACTTATTTGTTTCAATTTATTAATCTCGTACTATAAAGCCGATCTTCGTCTATATTTTTTAACCTAAGTAATGTTAACTGCTTTTATAGCATTTTCGTAAGAATTCTACTTTTCAGTTAAAATTTCGAAAATACTTTAAAAATAGAATTGGAAAAATCATCATTTTTTGTTTAAACATTCAACGGTACTTTTGTATACCTCACTAGATTCTCTTTTTAATACATTTCATATTTGTCATTAATTTTTCGCAGTGAAACTGAAATTCTCAAATTTTTCTTGTACATTTTTTATAATTAGAAGCAAGTAAACAGCGTGAGCTCTTGTAAAGTAGACTCTGTCGAGTTTCATGCTGGAACATTCAAACAAATAACTTCAGCTTTAGATCTGCTACTGTGAAATTTTTGAGATAGCGGGGAATCTGCGTATAGAGAGAAATTTAATTGAACACTGCAGTCAATACTGAAATAACTGTGGTGGTGGCTAATTGTAGGATAAATCTTTGTAATTTCACATAACGTTAAGTTCTTCAAAAGTGTTTTTATTTCCCATAATTGCTGATATTAAAGAATTAATATCCCGATTTTTTACCTTTTTCTTGTGAATTTCCTTATTAAAATGAGTCGATAAATCTTTTTCACCATCTCATTTTAGTATGAAGTTAACGTTTCTAATTACCCATTTTATGTCTTGTTCATCTACTCTCTACTGCATTTTAACATTCCTTTTTCTTCTTTATTTGCGTTAGTTCTCCGTCTTCCTATATGTTAAATAAATACAACTTATATGAGCAAATGTGTTCCGAAAAATATGTAGAAAGATATCAATTATACAATTAATTAATAACCATAAAACACGTACCATATTGCACAATTATTACAATGCCCCTACTTCGTGTGCACCTTCTCCCAATTCTCTCTCTCTCTCTCTCGCTCTCTCTCTCTCTCTCTCTCTCTTTCTCTCTCTCTCTCTCTCTCTATCACACCCGTACATACAATACTTCACAGGTACTTACGCACCCCCCTGCACAGCTAGGCGCAATAACTTGCTACAAACCATCACTAACGGATCTCGTGCATTACATCTGAGACCACCCGGAGATATACGATGTTAAATCGTAGCCCGGAAATGCACCATTTAAATCTCTAGGCTCCGGGTCAACCCAGAGGTTTGGTAGCCTTAAATTTATGGTTCATCTTTTTAAAGTGCCTATTCGGTTCGAACGTTGGCAATAATTCTATCATTACGTTATCTACTCCAGCTCTGAAAAGATCGGTAGTATTTGTTGAGAACCAATTTCGCAGATTGTTTAGCCAGGAAATACGTCTGCGTTCTGGTCCCCTTTTTTCAAATACCTTTCCTTCGGGTATTTGCTGTAGTAATTCATATCTATGGGGATTTCCAATTATGTGTCCTAAATACTCCAATTTTTTTACTTTAACAGTCTCCATAATTTCCAGTTTCTTGTTCATGCGACGTAAGACATCCTCGTTGGTAATATGGTCAGTATAAGAAATTTTCAAAATTCGGCGATATAAGTTTCTTATAAGTGGCTTCAGTCAGCGTCCAAGATTCCGAATGATTCCATTGTTCGTTTATCATGGTACCTAGATATAAATATTGTGGAGGTCTTTGTATTTGTTGATTGTTAACCATCAACAAGGTAGCAGGAACCGGAGACTTGCTGATTACCAAGTACTTTGTTTTGCTGATATTAAGTTCGAGGCCGTATCGATTACTGATTTCGTTTATTTTTGTCATAAGATGTTGCAGACCCTTTTAAGTTATCAGCCATAACTGCTGTATCGTCAGCATAACGAATGTTATTTATTCACTCCCCATTAAGCAGTATTCCTTCATCAGCCTCTTCAAGTGCCTCTTTGAAGATTTGCTCAGAGTATATATTAAACAATAGTGAAGACAAAACACAACCCTGCCTTACTCCACGCTCAATCGATATTGCTTCTGAACGCTCCCCTTCTGCTTTAATAAATGCCATCTGGTTCCAGTAAATTTTGCCAATAATCCGCAGATCCTTTCCATCCAGCCCGAGGTCTTTCAGTAGTTCGACCATTTTGTGATGTTGGACTCTATCAAAGGCCTTTTGGTATACGATCAGGCACAAATATACGTTACAATTGACGTCTCTACATCGCTGAATCAAAATCTGCATAGAAAACAAACCCTCTCTGGTTCCCATGGCATTACGAAAACCGAATTGTGTAGCTGACATGTTTTCTTCACACAACTTGTATATTTTTCTGTGAATGATTTTCAGAAATGTTTTTAAAGGATCGCTTATAAGGCTAATTGTTCGATACCTGCATTTTTTGGGATCGGTATAAAACTCAGACTTTAATCAGCTTTCTGGTATTCTGCCTAAATCATAGATTTTATTGTAGATCACCGTAAAACCACTTAATCCCATCCTCATCTGAGAGCTTAAGAAACTCCCCATGGAATTCATCGAGACCGGTGGCTTTTCCATTTTTTAATTGATTTATTGCAATGCGCACTTCATCTGTGGTAATACAGGGCCCAAACAAGCATTGTGGCTGATTTGGTCTTGCATCAGAAAATAACTCTGTAATATAGTCTTGCCATATCTTCAGTTTGTCTTCCTTATCGATAACAACGTTTCCTTGAAAATCTATTAAACTTCCATTTGATTTCATTCTCCGTTCACCAGTTAAATCTTTGATTTTTCGATAGATATTAAAGCTAGGATCCTTTGCCTGCAACTCCTCTATCTCTTTACATCTTTCACCATGCCACCTGTCTTTAGCTGTTCGAATTTCTTTTTGTATTTGTGTGTGTAGTCTGCTATATTTTCTTTTGTTACTTCTGTTTTTGTGTAACCGTCTTTCCTCCATTAGTCTTAGAATGTCATATGTCATTCATTCCTTCCTTTTATGTGTTTGTTCCACAGTTAGATCCTTATTCTTTAGCCCCCTGGTTATTTCATTTAACTTTTCTATTTCAGATTCTATGTCTTCGTTTAGATCTGTGTCTCGGAGTTCTTTATTAAGATCTTCTTTAATTACCTTTACATTTTCGTCTTTAAGTTGTCGCATAATATATATGTTCTTCTGTTTTCTTTTTAATTTTTTCAATTTAATTCTTAGAACCCCTACCAGGGCATTGTAATCCGAGTTTATATCAGCACAGGAATATGTTTTGGCAGATACAACACTATTTCTAAAAACCTTTATTCACTAGAATACAGTCTATTTGATTTCTGGTGATATGGTCTGGTGTTAGTGATAACATAATCTATTTCTTCACTGAAAGTGGTTAGAGGTAGGAAAATATCAAGTTCAGAGCAGTACAGTAAGAAGTTTATTTGAAGTGTTGGTTTAATCAAAGGATATGAGTTCCGTTTAAATATCTTGTTGACTGATTAGATTGCAATATTGCAAACTGACTTTTTTAATGATGATCTATAATTACATTGTTTTTTTTTAGTTTTTCCAACACCATTGTTGGAATATATAATTATAGAGCACTCTTAGAAAAGACATACTTCTTGCAAATTACGAGTTGCAGATTAGAAATGGATGGATATGTCTAATTTTAGTTTCTAAAATTAACAGGATTAAAATTGGATATAAAAAAGATATGTATTAATATTAAATGGCTCCCCAATGTGCTATATAAACTCAAAGGTTCTATAAATAAACATAAATAGCAATAGATATTTCCCCTTTCAAGTTTCTAGTTTAATTTTCTTTGAGCACCAAACTTTAATTCACCTCTTAATAATTTATACAAGGATGATAATAAATACCGTAATTATGAAGGGATTAATAACCCCTTCAGCTTGTGCAACCCTATTGTAAGTTATAGTGTTATAAAGTGCAATTTTGGACCTGTGAAGGGGTTTCGATTAATTAATAATGTCTTATGGTAAGTAGGTATTGGTCGAAATCCAGGGAAACAAGGTAATTTTGTTGAAAATGAAAGTTACAAAACACCCGGGAGGCTCTGTGGATATTTTCTGCGCTGATTTAAAACTGTAATTACAATACGACATCTTAATTCGGCTGAAAAACTACATATGTACAGATAAAAATTTAACTGTCAACTGACTTAAAATTAGTATAAGCTGTAGACTGGAAAAAATATTTTAGAAAAACCAGCCAATTTCCGAATTACTACCAATATCGTATCATTGCTTGGGGTTTCACCAGAATATAAATAAATGCGATTAATTTATATCCCCTGTTCAGCTTTATTAACAAATTTCGAATTCAGATGCGGTCACTAATGGCCTTTGCCATCGATTTTGGGGTTTTATGCGAACGAAATATTCAAATACCACCATTTCTTTTTATTCGGCTACACGGCACACACACAACATGCTGAAAGCCCCCTTGTTGATTTATGGCTTGATAATGTTAGATTAATTGCAGATGTATTGGCTAGAATATTGGTTTGATAGATCCACAGGGTGGAACAATATGGAATCAAGATACAGATAATTTAGAGCAAAATTTTTACTGTGTCATCTTTGTTAATGTACAGAGCCAATGACAATTTTAGAGCTCGTGACGTGGTGGCCAGTGATTAATCAGTGAAAGGATAACTAACCTTTGTTGTATACATATTAATAGTCTAAATATAGTAGGACCTCCGTTATCCGGGGTAATGACGGGGAGGGGTGTATACGGATAATCGAAAACCCCGATAAACGGATCACAATTTTTTATTGATTAAATGTGCTAGGTAGGAATGCTAATTCAGAAAAAACTGGATAGAAGATATATTTTTTTAATAAGAAATAAACGTTTTACATTATTAATAATTTTCAATATGTATACAGATGTTCATAATACATATGCATTAAATTTTCATTTAGAGAAAAAAATCGGTAATGTTACTTTGTTTTTTATTAAAGATTTCTTTTCTAATATCTGCTATTTCGGTTTCTGTTAGTTTTTCGAAACCCTCTTCGGTCATGTCCACTTTCCAGCCAATTGATCATATCATCCCTGTCAACATGGATGAAATCTGGGAGACCTTTAGCGATGTCGAGATATGAGTCAGTTTCAATATCTTCTGAGGTTTGCTGGATTAAATCTTCTTGTTCTAATATTTTCGCCCATGAAAGTTTTAATGTCGTAGGGAGTAAATTTACCCAGGAATTACACACAGCAAAAATAGCGTCTTTTGTCGTCCACTTTTTTAGGTCATCTTTCTTTTATTGATCGGTGCTACTAATTTCGTATAGTAGAAATCGATTTTTTTGCAACTTCGGTTTTTTAAACTTATCCATAGGCTGAATTAGTGACGTTACGTTCGCTGGACGATGGTGAACGAAAATTTATACATCTTTGGTGGCCAAGATTGATTCAGCTGGATGGGACGGAGCATTAACGAGCAATAAAAACAGCTCTAAGGGGCAGATCTTTCTCTTTTAAGTGTTGTACTGAAGGTACAAATTTGTCTTTAAACCACGACGTAAAAATTGGAAGACTTCTAATTTCGGTTCCTTCAAACGATCGAAGTTTTTTTGCCTTGCCTATAACAATTAATTTTAACTTGTGTTCTCCTGAAGCATTAGAAAAAGTCGTAATTGTGAGTCTTTCTTTGCTGGATTTGGACCAGGAGCAGATTTTTCGGACTGAGCTGCTAAGATTTTTAAAGGAAGCATTTTCCAAAACAATCCTGATTCAGCCGCATTATAAATATGATCGGGTGTTAAATTAAATTTTGTAACCAAAAAGTTAAAATTTTCAATAATGTGGCTGTAACATAATCACCGCTAAGACTCTCACCTTTAATGTCCAACTGCCTAATACCGTGTCTTTTTTTAAACTTGTTAAGCCATTCATGGGAAGAGGAGGATGGCTCCTCAATTTTTAAATTTTCATGAAACCCTGACGCTTTTTCACTGACCATTGGCCCGGAAATAGAAACTACCTCCGCGCGTTTTTGCATGAACCATTGATACATCGCTTGATCGACGTTTTTTAATGTAGAGGTCTTCATTGTTTTTCGAGAAGGACACGTCGTTTGGGCCGACGACGACACGAAGTAGGAAATGTCTTTTTTCTTCTTCACCATATCGCAAACGGTTTGCCCGCCAACTCCGAATTCAGCGGACAATTTTTTTATACTTTCACCTTTTTCAACTTAGTTTATTGTAACTAATTTTTGTTCTATTGTTAACACGACCCGTTTTCTTTTTTTGCGACATTTTGGTTGTTTTAAGATGACGACCAAAGCACAACTGAGTAAATAATTTTCTTCAGCAGACAAATAGCCCAATGGAAGTTTCATAGAAAACGACTCTAATATTACCGTTCTTGGAATATGAATTGAACTTCCTGAAACATATCATTGTCCTGATACCAGCTTGCCGTGTTTTTTCCATTCTTTATTTATTTTCTTTTTTGAATAAAAATAATACCTACATATTTTTAACTACATAATAGTAATAAGTGTTAATCTAAATATGTAATATGAATTTTATTAATTTTTTAATAAAAATAATACATAATTAGAGCGAAATAGTGTCAAAAAATACCTTAAAAAAACCGACCACTCTTGACCTCGGTTGATTGAAACCCTGTAATAGACAAGAGAATGATTGTCTATAAGATTTTGTAACTCCGTGTAAATTTTAGACTAACCTGCACTAAATTATGGGCAGCGAAAAGTTCGTTGAGTGGGCAGTAACGACTGATGCAGATAGGGCTTTTGAACTTTTTACGCTAGGGATTTTTAATTCTTGTTGAATCGCGGTTACTTGAGTTCAAGTATGTTTCATCTATGTGTATCTTGATATACTATAATAATTAGTGTACTATTCTAAAGCAAACCACGTTATGTGGGTGGTAGGTGTAAAAGTTTTTAATAATTGATGTTGTAATCAATAAGAGGTCACCCTTAATAATTTATCCTCACATAATATAATAATAATTTAAAACAATTATGATAGACAGTGTTGTGCAAACTTTAATAAAATCATAAATAATAAATCCCGCAAATGGGTATTGAAATTGGAAAGAACAGCAAAATAAACTTAAGAATTTTCGTTAATGGAAAAAGTGGAAAAAGTATTGACTCACTCAAATTTTACTGGCATCTAATGTTCACAGATTATAGAACATTTTGATTTATATAGGCTGGCTCAAAAATCCCTTTATAAATTGACCTAGTTGCATAACTTTTCCCCCGTAATGCGCTTATCCCTAATCCTATAAAAAGATCAAATGCCAAAAAGTGCTGATCCTTATGTGATAAATATTTTTGGTGATTTTAATTTTTTTGATAGTGCTGATGGCTTAGAATAAACTTCATAAAAGCAGGAATAAAAATTGTAATATAAAACATTTAAACAATTGTATCTCATATTTTCATTATGTATAGTTTCTTTATAAATAACTTTTTGTTCTTATATACGGTTGTCTCATAAAACTTTTACTTTTTGACAATAGAGTTTAAGCTTATTGAAAGGAAGTGCCTTTCTTCATACCGTGGATAGATTGTAGTTCTATCATTGTCCTAGGTTCTATGCCGAAAATACGAGTAACACATTCTGAAAAGAGCAAATCTGTTCAAATTCAAAAATCTCTTTATTTTTACTGACAAATTATTACAGATTCTACATACATGTGCTTTGCAGCATTCTCGTCCACAGAGAAGCCTTGCGGCGGCTCATGTTCTGCCTTCGTGTTGGCTCCTTATGTACATGATTATATAATAGTGCCATTTCCGATAGATACTTAAATGGCAGTTTATTTTTTACTTGTTTTGTCAGATTTTTTTTTGTTATGCTTTGTTTATTTATGTGGGGAATCAGTTTATTGTTTGCTGGGAAAAATAATTTGTTAAAAAACCCAGCTCGATATAGTCAGCTACATGTGGTTCATAGTTTATATTACAGATTTCTATTCTAGTCTCACTTACTATTCTTTGTATCATGTGTTGTTCTTTCATACTCTTGTTCACACCTTATGTTCCTTTCACTTTTTTTATATTATTTATGCAGATTACATTGGTTTATTTACAATTTGGTATATACATATTTATAGCCTATATATATATATATATATATATATATATATATATATATATATATATATATATATATATATATATATACATGTGTGTATACGTATATATATATATATATATATATATATATATATATATATATATATATATATATATATATATATATATATATATATACATGTGTGTATACGTATATATATATATATATATATATATATATATATATATATATATATATATATATATATATATACGAGGCTGGTTTGAAAAGTCCGTGCAGAGTCCGAGAGATGGCACCACCGGCGCGTATCGAGGTCATGTTTAGTTAGTAGCATCTCTTGAATGAACGCACACTAAGTTTCAGCCATATTGGTCTATTTCTTTGTGTTTAGCATTCGTGTGAATCAAGGAAGTCGAGTGATTTTCAAGAAATGGACGAAAAAGAATTTCGTGTGGTGATTAAACATTACTTTATGAAAGGCAAAACGCCTCAGGAGACTAAAGAGAAGCTTGATAAACATTATGGTGACTCTGCACCTTCGATTAGAACAGTCTATAAGTGGTTTCAAAATTTTCGGACTGGCCATATGAGCACAAGTGACGCTGAGCGTTCTGGACGGCCTGTGGAGGTTACGACTCCAGAAATCATTGATCAAATCCATGATATGGTGATGGATGACAGAAGAGTTAAGGTGCGTGAGATTGCTAGTGCTGTGGGCATCTCGACTGAATGGGTACATAATATTTTGCATAAACATTTGGACATGAGAAAGCTATCCGCAAGATGGGTGCCGCGATTGCTCACGCTTGACCAAAAACGGAATCGTGTGAAGTGTTGCAAGGATGGTTTGCAGCTGTTCCAAAAGAATCCGGAGGACTTTAAGCGTCGTTTCGTTACTGTGGATGAAACATGGATACATTACTATACTCCTGAGACCAAACAACAATCTAAACAATGGGTTACCAAGGGTTAATCTGCACCAAAAAAGGAGAAGACCGTTCCTTCGGCCGGAAAGGTTATGGCGACTGTCTTTTGGGATTCGCAGGGATAATCCTCATCGACTATCTGGAAAAGGGTTAAAACTATTACAGGTGAATATTATTCATCGTTATTGGACCGTTTGAAAACCGAGCTGCAAGAAAAACGCCCGCGATTGGCCCACAAGAAAGTCCTTTTCCATCACGACAACGCACCAGCACACACCTCAGCAGTTGTGGTCGCAAAATTAATGGAAATAGGATTCCAACTCGTTTCACATCCCCTATTCTCCACACTTGGCTCCCTCGGACTACTATTTGTTCCCCAATTTGAAGAAATGGCTGGCGGGACAAAGATTTTATTCAAACGAGGAGGTGATTGCAGACACTAATGGATATTTTGCAGACTTGGACAAATCCTATTATTCGGAAGGGATCAACAAACTGGAACATCGTTGGACGAAGTGTATAAGCCTAAAAGGAGACTATGTCGAAAAATAAAAAAGGTTTACCCTAAACACAGGAGGTACACAATCAACGGATTAGAAACAAACTTCTCGCTTGTCCGGCAATTCCAGATCCTTTTGGTCAGTCGCTAAGGCAGTTAGTCAGAATTTCACCAAATCCACCAAACCACCACTCACACGGCCAGATAATTCTATTGCAACGACACCTGTTGAGAAAGCGAACTTGTTAGCTGAACTCTTTGCTTCACATTCTACTGTCGATTTCCAAGGAAAAACACCACCTACTATTCCCATAGTGCAGTCAAGGATGCCCGATATTGTCTTCAGACAGCGTATCATAAAACGTATTTTGATGAAGCTAGACACCAAAAAGGCTTCAGGCGCTGACGGAATACCTGCCATAGTTCTCAAGAACTGTGCGAGGGAACTAACACCAGTTTTCTGTAGACTTTTCAACCTATCCTACAGAAAGGGAATATTTCCTTCCTGCTGGAAATGTGCCACAGTTCAGCCGATACCTAAAAAAGGCAAGAAGACCTTGCCAAATAACTACCGACCAATCGCACTACTCTCAATAATATCGAAAGTCATGGAAAAGGCTATCAATCAGCATCTTCTAAAATATCTTGAAGGATTCAACATTATTAGTGATCACCAATATGGCTTTCGTAAAAATAGATCAACAGGAGATCTTCTGACTTATATAACACATGTTTGGAACAACGCAATTGAACACTTTGGAGAATCTCGAGCGGTTGCTCTTGACATATCCAAGGCATTTGACCGTGTTTGGCACGATGGGCTCTTGGCTAAGCTACGTTCTTATGGTATGTCTGAAAAGTTCTGTTTGTGGCTCTCATGTTTCCTCAGAGAGCGTTCTTTACGAGTGGCAGTCGACGGATTTCTTTCTAACACCTTCACTATCAACGACGGTGTGCCCCAAGGTTCCATACTGTCTCCTACTCTCTTCCTCATTTATATTAACGATCTGCTGGAAAATACCGAGAATCCAATCTACAGCTTTGCAGATGACAGTACACTTATCTCTTCATTCACTTTGAACGCTCGGACATCGACTACTCAGACGAATATCCGCAGACAGCAGGAAGTCATTCAACTTAACAAAGACCTGGAAGAAATTCTATCTTGGGGTGACAGTAACCAAGTGGAATTTAACGCTACAAAAACCCAGGCGGCAGTTTTTTCTAAAAAAGTTAACGTTGCAGAACCCGACATAGTTATGTCGGGGCACTCCAACCCTCTAACATCGTCACTCAATCTGTTAGGCGTTAATTTGGGAGTAAATGTGTCCTGGCATGAACATGTTGCAGGCATAGCAAGGAGAGCTTCTCAAAAGTTGGGAATATTGTTTCGAACCAGAAAGCTTTACACACCACAACAACTGTTAATTCTTTACAAAGCTCAAATTCGACCAACTATGGAATACTGCTCCCATGTTTGGAGCTCCGCTCCCAAACATACACTGCATTTTTTGGATTACATCCAGAGAAGAGCTATTCGTCTGATTGGACACCCGGAACTGACCGACGGCCTTGATTCGCTGGAACATCGAAGAACGGTTGGCGACTTGAGCCTATTCTACAAGTACTTTCATGGAAAGTGTTCGAAGGATGTGGCCCGTTTAATTCCTCCCAGAGCGGTGCATATTAGAAGTACACATCGCGCTAATACTTCACATCCGTATGAGGTACAGCTTGTACAACGCTTTTCAAGTAGTCTTTTATATGGAGAACATCATACCTTTGGAATAGTTTGCCCAGGACTATGTTTCCCATCGAGAACAATCTACAGCGATTCAAGAACAACGTGAATCGCTTTCTCTGCGCACGTGTCGCTCCTGTAGCGCTTTAGGGACTTCCCTGTAGCACGTGTGCTAGACCCATAAAAAAAAAAAAAAAAAAAAAAAAACATAAGTAGTTTTTATTTTTGCACGGACTTTTCAAACCAGCCTCGTATATATATATATATATATATATATATATATATATATATATATATATATATATATATATATATATAAACGTTTCTGATTTTTATTCAGCATTTTTCACTGCACTATTACACTTTGTTTGAAACTTTTTATTATTTTTTTTACGTTTTTTTTCAAATATTACATTATTTACGTAATAGTTAGTTTATATTGATCGAATGTTCTACCAATTGCTACTCTTTGTGCTTTGTGGTCTATTTAAGTTGTTTACAGGTACCCGACGCTTACCAACTCAGCGTACCGTGGCATGCTTTCAGCATGCTTTATGGTCCTTTTACATGATCATATCAGTTCTCAGTTCCGTCTCAGTTTCAGTTTTCGTTTCATTTCAGTTCGGAAGGAGGTTTGTTTTTACACCGTCCGTTCAGTTCTCAGTCCGAGTTACACTTTCAAAGTGTTTTTTGTGTTTCGCGTTCAAACGCGTGTTGTTTACTGTCCCAAAGTGTACATGTGTATCCTAGTTCAGGTATGAAGACTATCTCACTGCAGTAGCCTTAGCTGTGGCGTTGAAGAAACGGTAGAAGAAAAGAACCCCATACCGTCAGGTGTCAGTTCTGTTTTCAGTTTTTCCTTTTTACACATAGGAAAAACGGACAGTTCGACTGAAATTGAAACTGAACTGAGGACTGATATGCCGTGTAAAAGGACCATTAGGCGCATTTTAGATACTTTATCAGTTTGGCCTCGAATCCCTGTACGGAAGTTTTTTATTTGGCTTCTCCGAATTCCTCCAATTTGTACTGGTCATGAAGCAGTTATGGAGCTTCGAAGTAAATTAACGTTCTATGATACAATGGTTTGTGGGTCGAGTTATGTCCTGTTCTGGTTTATGTTAGATCTTGCGTCAGAGTCGATACCTGCGTTTTATGTCTGTAAAATTTCTCTGCTGTTTCGTCTATTATCTTACTGTTTGCATGTTTGTCGGGTAATGTAAGTCTCTAATTCTTATGCACCTGTCGTTCGATGTCACGCGCCTTAGTATTTTGTTTTACATTCGCTGTAGTCTGTATTTCTGTGTCCGATATACCACACCAAACTGATGCAGTATACATTAGTACTAGTCTAATGATCTGTTTATAGAACATTAATTTATTTCTTGGCTCCATATGTAAATTTGGAGCTAATAATGCGTAAAGTTTCTGCGTCGCGACGATGCCTTTTGAAGCACGTTAGTTGGGATAATTTCTTCACATTTAGAAGCTTTTAATATTATCTTCCAGTGCTTCAGCCATGGAAGTATGCTATTTAGATGCTTACAGATATGCGCTTTCGCAGCATTCGCGTAATTCGAATGTGCCTAGATGAGCGCATCATCTGCAAATAATCCAATTTGTTAATTTTTGGTAATTTTCTATTATATTCAAACTAAATTATTGTCGTTTTTTTCACAGGAATTCATTATCCAATCACACTGTGAAAATAATTCTCTGAAACAAAAACACCTGGTGAAATCGGTTTATAATGGAATTAAAAAATCAGCAGGAACAAATGAAATGTCCTTAAGTTTTTTTTTTTTATTGGTCTAGCACACGTGCTGCAGAGAAGTCCCTAAAGCGCTCCAGGAGCGACACGAGTGCGGAAAAAGCGATTCACGTTGTTCTTGAATCGCTGTAAATTCTACTCGGTGGGAAACACAGCGCTGGGCAAATTATTCCAAAGGGATGACGTTCTCCATATAAAAGATTGCTTGAAAAGCGTTGTACGCGGAGTAACAAGCTGAACCTCATACGGATGCGAAGCACCAGCGCGACGTGTATTTCTAACATGCACCGCTTTAGGAGGAATGAAGCGGGCTACATCCTTCGAACACTTTCCATGAAAATACTTGTAGAACAGACTCAAGTCGCCAACCGTTCTTCGATGTTCCAGCGAATCAAGGCCGCCGGTCAATTCCGGGTCCCCAATCAGACGGACCGCTCTTCTCTGAATAGAATCCAACAAACGCAGTGTATGTTTGGGAGCGGAGCCCCAAACGTGGGAGCAGTATTCCATAGTTGGTCGAATTTGGGCTTTGGAAAGAATTAACAGTTGTTGTGGGGTGTAAAGCTTTCTGGTTCTAAATAATATTCCCAACTTTTGAGAAGCTCTCCTTGCTATGCCTGCAACATGTTCATGCCAAGACATATTTGCTCCCAAACTAACGCCCAACAAATTGAGCGACGATGCTAGGGGAATGGAGTGCCCCGACATAACTATGTCGGGTTCAGCAACGTTAACTTTTTTAGAAAAAACCGCCGCTTGGGTTTTTGTAGCGTTAAATTCCACTTGGTTACTGTCACCCAAAGATAGAATCTCTTCCAGTCTTTGTTAAGTTGAACGACCTCCTGCTGTCTGCGGATATTCGCCTGAGCAGCAGATGTCCGAGCGTTCAAGGTGAATGGAGAGACAAGCGTACTGTCATCTGCAAAGCTATAGATTGGATTCCCGGTCTTTTCCAGCAGATCGTTAATGTAAATGAGAAAGAGAGTAGGAGACAGTATGGAGCCTTGGGGCACACCTGCGTTGATAGTGAGGGTGTTAGAAAGAAATCCGTCGACCGCCACTCGTAAAGAACGCTCTCTGAGGAAACATGAGAGCCACAAACAGAACCTTTCAGACATATCATAAGAGCGCAACTTAGCCAACAATCCATCGTGCCAAACACGGTCGAATGCCTTGGATATGTCAAGAGCAACCGCTCGAGATTCTCCAAAGTGTTCAATTGCGTTGTTCCAAACATGTGTTACATAAGTCAGAAGATCTCCTGTTGATCTATGTTTACAAAAACCATATTGGTGATCGCTAATAATATTGAATCGTTCAAGATATTTTAGAAGATGCTCATTGATAACCTTTTCCATGACTTTCGATATTATTGAAAGCAGTGCAACTGGTCGGTAGTTATTTGGCAAGGTCTTCTTACCTTTTTTAGGTATCGGCTGAACCGTGGCACATTTCCAGCAGGACGGAAATATTCCCTTTCTGTAGGATAGGTTAAAAAGTCTACAGAAAACTGGTGTTAGTTCCCTTGCACAATTTTTGAGAACTATGGCAGGTATTCCGTCAGGGCCAGAAGCCTTCTTGGTGTCTAGCTTCATTAAAATACGCTCCTTAAGTAAAAAAAAGTATTTTTTGTATTTACTTTAATACATTTTACCGAGTACCAAGGAACATATCTTAATATGTATACTCTTAAATTTTTCTGTCATCAATATTTATATTTGTAGTTGCTGAACAAAGCAAATTGTTTGTGGAAAAATTTATAGTGCTCTCGAATATAGCCTTGTTTCTAATGTTCTATCAAAACAAACTGAGCGAAGTTCATATAAACTATTTAGAATGTATGCCAAAGTAATAACAACATAACCAGAATATTCTTCAATGTGTCCTGTTCGTCCGTATTGTGTATTCGGAATTGATTTACCACACAGTGGCACAAGGTGTATGCGAAAAAACAATCCTAGTCATCGAGTGAATGTTGAACATAAATAACTCCATAGAACCATATGGTAAATCCTAAATTTTCAGATTTTGTCTAATGATTATGTCTCTCCTTAGATTTTTTATTGCATATTATTTGCAAGCAGCAAACCCTTACTTACTGTTTTTGAGTCTACTCGGTAATGCCTGTATATAATTTCTATTGGTCCATATGGTTTTTTACCATTTTCCTGTTTACCTCCACCGTTGAGAGAGTTATTGTACGTATGAAAGAAATCATACTTCCAAATATTTACGTATTTTCACTTTCGAAAAACATTCTTTTTTAATTTCAGCCAACTAACTGACAAAATATGGCTGGTCATATATAATATCCACCTGTTTGAATAGGTTATGACCAAAATTGGTAATTGGAAGTAACTTGTACAATATATACATGCTATTCAAAGCTAATCTACTATGACGGTCTAAAAGTTTAGCCATTTAAGAACAGATCTGAACAATGTCTTTACTTTAACATTGCTGTAAATAGTTATTTTAAGTAGCGTTAAATTGTTAAATGGTAAATTACTTTATTATTCCTTTATATGGGTATATGGGTATATGTGGCGACCCGTGGCTCCGTGGCGTAGAACTTGCTTGCGGTGCAGAAGGTCTCGGGTTGGTATTTATTTATTAATTTATTTAAGTATATTTGGCCTGATCACGTACATAGGTAGCAGTTGTTTGTAGAAATGCAATAACGTCTGAGGCAGTACTACCGTGGTATCTAAAAGGTGCTATAAAATACAAAAATGTATATTTCGCCACTTGGACAACGTTGACGGATATTATGACTTCCTCGCCGATATTCTTAGGATATTAAAAAAGGGTAAAATCCGTACTCAGGTGAGGAGATGAACGATAAAAAAAAAGGTGAATATACAAATATATGTACTTCAAATTTGTTGATTATCCTAAGCAAAAACCAATTTTAATTGTAATAATAATATTAAAATATAAAAACTTTATTAACCCTCGCCCTTGTCACATTCGTCCCCTTAAATTGTGTTGCTTAAATAAAATAGGGACATTTTTTAAGTGTCTCACTTAATTCACTGTTTTCCGGTTTAACATACAAAGAAAATTCTTTCACTACTAAACTTAGTTTTCCATGAAGAGCCTAAACGTGATAACAAAAAATTTGTCACTTGTCAAATTTAACAGTTTATACAGCCCACTAGGATTTTTTGTAAATGGCACCCTCTACACATACATATGATATTTACTTTAAGTCGTTACCGATATACCAGGCATTCAATTTATTGAACCCAGTTTTAAACTTTATGCTTACCCGATTTACTCTTAGTCTTTCAATTATCAAGTAAATTTTTTTACCGATAAACTTAGCTTTTGTGAGGAAGATAAATATGATAAGAGAAAAATTGTTACTTGTCAAATTTGACAGATAACAAAGCGAAATAAGATTTTTTTTAAACGGCACTCTCTACATATAAGCACAATATTAAATAGCATTTATCAGTTCGTTTACAAAAATAGGTAACTATTGACATTTATTTTAGGTAGTTACAGATTTTGAACCGAATCTTAACTTTTAAGTAGCTCACTCAATTTAATTTTCCTCTTTGGGGTATGGAAAAAATTATTTTACGAGTAAACTTAGTTTTTTTTATATGGAAGTCAAACATAATAACAAAAAAATTGTCTCTTGTGAAATTTGACAGATTACCTAGTCAATGCCGATTTTTTTCACCAACTGAGTTACTTAAAAACTAAAATTCCTTTCAATAAATGGAATGCCATATATATATATATATATATATATATATATATATATATATATATATATATATATATATTTTGGTGACCGCAAAAAATCGATGTCGGAATTTTGTTCGTCTGGACCCCACAAAACGATTCCCCTTTCCAGATATTGAGATAGGCGAAATTTGAGCTCGATTAAACGACGTTAACCCGTGCCGCTCGTCGCTCAAAGTTGGAAAAAATCCAAATTTTTTGCCAAAAAGCTGACATATGGAGCCATAACTCCAGAACGGTAAATAATAGAAACACGCTTAATATCTCAAAAGAAAGCTAATGTTGTTCTTCAAAATTTATATTCTATATATATAATTGTTGTTATTTTAAGTCAAACCGAGTTACAACAGCCTTTAGCCCCAAAAACATGACCTGGTACCAGTAGGAGACAGTTTGGGAGTATTCTAAGAATTTTACGGGTTTTTACATAATGTGTCTCGGAATTAACATTTTTTTGTTAAGAAGTATTTTGGAACTCAATATTCAAACATAAAGAGCCTTTTGTTCAAATTTAATCTTTTATTATATGGGGATTACCTGACTAGTTTACCAAAGAAAGACCCGTTTGACAGGTAAAAAGGAGGTGAATCTAATTTCTATTTTAGGGATGGTGATTTTTTACTTCGGCGTACAACCGACCTTTTATTTATTCAGTTTAGTTTCTAAAGTGCCTTTGAGCTGGTTAGATCGAACAATTATCTAGTGAAGATATTTTAAGACACTGAAGAGGACAGCATCTACCAGGAACTTGAGAGCTAGGAGGAAATGGACATCCCTGAAGAAGCTGCAGAAGATCCAGGACCATCTGAGAGCAAGAGGATGAAAGTTTCATTTGCAAGGGGCGTTAAAGAGATTTTAAACATGAAATTGTCCATTTTATTAGATCGATGTAAGGTATCCGACAGAAATGCCACGAGAATTTTAATAGCTACTCTAGAAGCACTAAATCTTGACCCTCTTGAGTACAAAGTCTCGAAAACTTTATTACATGATAGAAGGCAAATGTTCAGAGAACAATATAATAAAAAAATTTTTGATAAAGTAAACATTCCTGAAAAAGAGCCCGTGGTTGTCCATTGGGACGGTAAACTTTTACCGGGTGTTTTAAAAAATGAACAATGTGAGCGAATATCTATAGCTATTTCATATGGCGAAAAGGAACAGCTGCTGGGAGTTCCTGTAACAGCAAACAGCTCTGGAGAGGAGCAAGCCGTAGCCGTATATGAATGCCTACATGAAAGGGGTCTTCTCAACACCGTCAAGGCGCTGTGCTTCGACACTACAGCATCCAACACGGGAAGACTCAAAGGAGCATGCGTCATATTGGAGCAAATGTTAGGAAGAGAATTGTTATACCTAGCTTGCCGTTACCATATCTTGCAAATTCTGTTAAGAGCCGTATTCGACACAAAAATGGGATCAACCACTGGACCTCATCCAGACATTTTCAAGAGATTCCTAACTGCGTGACCCAAGATAGACAAAGGAAAATACGACGCAAGTATCAGTGACAATCTAATACAAAAGCAGCTAACTCCAGGAGTAATTGCAAATGTTACTGCTGAATTCGAGACCAAATTAACTGAGAGCCACCCCAGAGATGACTACAAGGAGCTATTGCAGTTGGTTCTCATATTTGTTGGATCACTAGACGGCAATGTTGTGGGTTTTAGGACTCCAGGAGCCATTTATTACGCTAGGTGGATGGCAAAGGCTATTTACTGCTTAAAAATGTTCATTTTTCGTCGTCAATTTAAGATGTCTAAAGAAGAAGAAAGTTCTGTGCGTGCCATTTCTGTTTTCCTAGTTAAAATTTATTGTAAAGCTTGGTTCAATGCTCCAAAAGCTCATCTTGCACCAAAGCAAGATTTAGGTATTTTGCATAGTCTGTTAGACTATAAAGAATGTGACAACGACATTGCAGAAATAGCCCTGACGAAATTTTCGAACCATTTGTGGTATTTGAATGCAAAGTTGGTGGGATTATCGTTTTTTGATCCCACCATTACAGACGATGAAAAGTTGTTAATGGCTAATAAATTGCTCAGTAGCACAGATGAACCATCACAGCACGCTAGGGTTGTAAATCCAAAAGTTAGGAAAGAAAACTTAAAAGAGGTAGTTGATGGAGAATTGGTAAATTTACTTACCAAAGAAACGTTTACATTCTTTGACCAATTTAATATAAAAACAGATTTCCTAAGACAACATCCAAACACCTGGCCTCAAAATAATGACTTCCAAGAAGGATTGAAAATTGTCAAAACATTAAAAGTAGTTAATGATATGGCTGAGCGTGGAGTTAAATTAATAACCGACTTTAACGACCTTCTGACAAAAGATGAAGACCAAAAGCAATATGTCCTGCAAGTTGTAAGTAAATGCCGAGCATTATATCCTGACGTTTCAAAAACTACTTTAACAAAAGCTCTAGAATAGATTAGATAACTATGTAAAATTATCAACTCATGTAGGTACTACGTCTGTATCTTTTCTGTGTCTGTTTTGTATGTATTATATACCTAATTTTCATATTTTAAAATAAAAAATATCATTAGACTTATCAGTATTACTTGTTTTTTTATTATATTTCTACTTTAAACTCAAAAATATACCAAAAAAAGCAAAATTTATCACCTAATAACAAAATATACGAAGTATGCTCCTAGTGGTACCAGGTCACGTTTTTGGGGCTAAAGGCTGTTGTAACTCGGTTTGACTTAAAATAACAACAATTATGTATAGAATATAAATTTTGAAGAACAACATTAGCTTTCTTTTGAGATATTAAGCGTGTTTCTATTATTTACCGTTCTGGAGTTATAGCTCCATATGTCAGCGTTTTGGCCAAAAATTTGGATTTTTTCAAACTTTGAGCGACGAGCGGCACGGGTTAACGTCGTTTAATCGATCTCAAATTTCGGCTATCTCAATATCTGGAAAGGGGAATCGTTTTGTGGGGTCCAGACGAACAAGATTCCGACATTTTTTTTCCCCCTCTGTGAGATCCGGTCACTCTAATATATATATATATCCCTCTTCAAAGAATTCAAATGATTTTTAGGAAGTACCAACCTTTAAACGACACGTGTCAAAATGTCATGATATTTCGAAGATTAGTTTACAAGTTACAGTGGTTTTAGTGACTCTACTTTTGGTATTTTCAAAACAATGGAAAAATCGAATTTCGTCTGTTGATTAAACACTGTTTTTTGATGGAAAAAAAATACCATTCAAGCAAAGCAATGGTTTGATAAGTGTTGAGGGGACTCTGCCCCTGGAAAATCATTCATCATTTACTGGTATGCTGAATTTAAACACGGTCATACAGATACAAATGATGCTGCGCTCTGGACGCCCAAATGAGGTGGTTACACCGGAAACATCATCACCAACACAGAATCCACAAAATTGTCCTGCATGACCGCAAAGTGAAATTGCGTGAGATAGCTGACACCCTAAAGATATCAAAAGAACGTGTTGGTCATATTTTGCATGAACAATTGGGCATGAGAAAGCTCTATTCAAGATTCTTTTATTTACAGTGGATTAAAAACAATAACGTGTTGATGATTCTGAGCGAAGTTTGAACCTGTTTAAGCGCAACAAAAAGGATTTTTCATGCGATATGTGATAATGGATGAAACATGGATCCACCACTACACACCGGAATCAAATCGGCAGTGAGCTGAGTGGACAGCAGCCGGTGAAAGCCGCTCGAAGCGACCAAAGAGACAATAGTCAGCTGAGAAGGTTTTGGCCTCTGTATTTTGGGATGCCCATGGAATAATTTTGATCAACTATACTGAGAAGGGAAAAACCAGCAATAGCGAATATTATATAAAGTTATTGGTGCGTTTGAAGGTAGAAATCTTAAAGAAACGGCCCCAAATGAACAAGAGAAAAGTGCTCTTTCATGAAGACAATGCACCGTTTCACAAGACTATTATCTATTCGCAGATCTCAGAAAAATGCTCGTGGGAAAGAGATTTGGCTCCAAAGAAGAAATTATCGCCGAAACTGAAGCCTATTTTGAGAACAAAGACAAACCCTTCTACAAGAAAGGTATAGAAATGTTAGAAAAGTGTTGGACTGATTGTATCGCTCTTGAAGGATAATGATGAATAAAGTCAAATTTTGCAAAAAAAATGGGGTGTAAGTAGCTAGACTGAAAACTTTTCAGTCTGCGTGTTATATATACATATA
Organism: Pachyrhynchus sulphureomaculatus; assembly: GCA_019049505.1. Classification (NCBI taxonomy): domain Eukaryota; kingdom Metazoa; phylum Arthropoda; class Insecta; order Coleoptera; family Curculionidae; genus Pachyrhynchus; species Pachyrhynchus sulphureomaculatus. The sequence goes on along the minus strand of CM032453.1, from coordinate 73,504,024 downwards.
TATATATATATATATATATATATATATATATATATATATATATATATATATATATATATATATATATATACTCGTATATATATAAATATATATATATATATATATATATATATATATATATATATATATATATATATATATATATATATATATATATATAGATTATCTGTAATGAATGCAAATAAATATGAGAAGTTATATATTTACGGGTGTCCATATATAGAGTATACCATTTAAAAAAAAGCCGGTCAAGTGCAAGTTGAACTTTGTGTTCCGTACGTTGATTGTTTTTAAAATAAAAATTTTTGTTAGGGTGGTATAAAATGATCAGTGACTTCATAAAACACACCCCAAATGAGTTTTCAACAAAGTTTGTTTCCAATCTTTACTGAAAACCGGTGACCTTGAATTTTTTTTTTTTATATACCAAATAAATTATTAAAGGTGTGTGTCGTGATAATTTTCGTTCAATTTATACCCCGTGGAGAATATTCCAGAATTTTTTCAAAATTTTTTGATCAGTACTTTTCGAGATAAGGTAGGGGACAGCGATTTTTTAAAAGTAGTACGAAGAAAAGTGTGCGCAAGTATTATATTGTATATATATTTTTTACTCGTGTTTTCACAAGCTTTCATTTGACACCACACTCGATGACCTAATAAAAAAAAAAATTTTTCACTTCCGATTTCACCCCTCAAAACGAACCCTTTAAGTCAAAATTTATGTTACGGTGGTATAAAATGATCAGTGACTTCACAAAACACACCCCAAATGAGTTTTCAACAAAGTTTGTTTCTAATCTTTACTGAAATCTGATGACCTTGAAATTTTTGTTTTTTTATATACCATATAAATTATTAAAGGTGATAATTTTCGTTCAATCTACACCCCGTGGAGAATATTCCAGAATTTTTTCGAAATTTTTTGATAAGTACTTTTCGAGATAAGGCCCGGGACAGCGATTTTTCGCGAATTTTTAAAAATAATACAAAGAAAAGTGCGCGCAAGTATAATATTATATATATATATATATTTTTTACTCGTGTTTTCACAAACTTTCATTTGAGACCTAGTAAAAAATTTTTTTTTTTCACTTCCGACTTCACCCCCCAAAACTAACCCCTTAAGTCAAAATTTAATTCTCAAAACTACATGGCTCTGATGAGGCCATCAATTCCTATATTATTACCAAATTTCACCTTTCTATGTCAAATAGTTTCGGAGAAAATCGGGTGTGACAGACAGACAGACAGACAGACAGACAGACACCGAAGTGATCTTATAAGTGTTCCGTACGGAACACTAAAAATCATATTTAGCGTTGTAATCTGTCCAATCTGAACAGTGATAATTTTTTTGTTTTCATGTTTGACTTTCTCATAAAAACTAAATTGAGAATGAGAAGAAATTTTTCGAAATAGGAAAATAGTCACCCAAAAGTTAAAATTCGGTTTAATAACTTGAATACTACTCAGTATATATCACCACTACACCAAACACTTTATTTTTGCACTCGACGCATCAGGAGCGATGATTGACTCAATCATCGTTCCTGATGTAGCTAACATGGTTAGCGAAACGCGCGTCGAGTGCAAAAATAAAGTGTTTGGTGTAGTGGTGATATATACTGAGTAGTATCATTGTGCCAAAGATTCCACATTCCCAACTTAGTTAATAACTTGAATGCCCTGTATATCGGTAAAATAAATATTAAGCCTTAGATATTTTTGTAAACCGACTGAAAAATGCTACTTAATGGTGTGCTCATATACAGAGACATTTAAAAAAATTCTGGTTGGCTCTGTAAACTGTCGAATTTGACAAGAGGCAAATTTTGTGTTATATTTAGCTTCTTCGTGGAAGAGAAAGTTTAATACGCAAAAGAATTTTTTGCGTATGTAGAATAGAAAAACAGTGAATTAGGTGTTCTAGTACATCAAATTTAAATTTGACATTTCACATCATTCGAGAGTTTGGTTGCTAAAAGACAAAAAGATCCACGGGCCATGTTTTTCGTGATCCTAAAATGTGGAGAAATGCAAACTTTTTCAAGAGTGATTTTTTTTTAAGAATAGAATATTTCCCTTTAGTATTTGAAATAAAAATATAATGTTATATTGTGTATAGCATATTTTGAAGTTAATGGGAGTTTTTTTTTTAATTTTAACAAAAAAGGAAATCTTCGTCTTATATTAAGAATAAAATTTTAATGAGTTTCTATTTTCCAATTTTTTTTATAATAAACTAGAAACTAATTATGTTTTAAAAGTTGGAACTTCAATATTAGTCTAATAGAACTACCAGCAGCTTGCTGGGATTATTTTAATCAAGAATTACCGAAAATGAGATTTCCGAAGGGGAAAATTTGTTTTATGTCATTTATATTATAGTAGTTTAAGTTAATTATTTTAGAAAGGGGGTTAATTTTAGAGAAGCAGTGCCTATTTTTTAAGAGGATTGTAAAGCTTACTAGGTATGCACTTAAAGTCCGTTTCATATCTGCAGTTCTTGATAATTCGCGAGCAAAGGTTATAAAGCGTGTTCTAGTAAATTGATTCAGTCGTATTTTATGATAGAATTATTGTTTTTTATATAAATAAGTTGTCGACTTTGAAGTACATAATTTTATTCAAATATATCATTGTTTATAAGAATATTTTTTTTAATTTAAAAATCGTTTTGAAAAACCTTGTTGTTGATGTTTGGTTAGAGATTATTTTTCCTAAAAAAGTATTTTGCATTAAAATTTGGACTATTTTTATATAACTATGCAACATCTTCTTACTATTCCCTTCTTAGTAACATTGCAAGGTTTTTTTTTTTTAAGTTTTCTGCCTAGCTATGAAGGAAAACTAGCAGAATTTAAAAACATATATTTGCTACATAACTTCGGCAAATCTCGATTTGTTCTACTTAATTAAAAATAACCGGCCAAGTGCAAGTCGCACTTACGCATTTAGTGTTCCGTATATTGATTGCTTCTAAAATAAAAATTATTGTTACGGTGGTATAAAATGACCAATGACTTCACAGAACACACCCAACACAAAACATAAAAAAGTCTTTTCCGATATTATGAAAGCTGATGACCTTGATTTTTTTATATATACCAGGTAAATTATTGTGTGGAGAATATACCAGAGTTTTTCAAAATTTTTTGATCCATACTTTTCGAGATAAGAGGGGGGCAGCAATTTTTCGCAATTTTTTAAAAATAATACAAAGTGTGCGCAAGCGTTACATTATATATATTTTTGAACTCGTGTTTTCACAAGCTTTCATTTGACATCCCATTAGATGGCCTGCTATTTTTTTCTCACTTCCAATTTCACTCCCCAAAACTAACCCCTTAATTCAGAATTTTAGTTTCAAAACTACACGACTCTGATGAGGCCCTCAATTTCTATATTAGTACCAACTGTCAACTTTCTATGTCAAATAGTTTCGGAGATAATCGGTTGTGACAGACGGACAGACGGACAGACGAACAGACGGACATATGGACAAACAGTCAACGAAGTGATCTTATAAATGTTCCACATGGCACACTAAAAAATTGTTTTATTTCTGCCTAAAAAATCAGCTCTAAAGCAGTTTGAATCTGATTATCTGAGAAAAATTTTTGACCCTAAAATCTTGATAATGATAACAAATAAAAAAAAGTTCCTAAGGGTGCTAGTAGTAGTAGAAATAGCAGTGGGGCGGCTTATTACCAAGCAAACAAACCATAGGGATCCTTTTTGCCAACCCCACTTAATGTTTGGGTAATGCAAGCCTCACAGTTTAACGTGAGATCCGAACTATGTGATCGGTAGTTGGTACTCTTTTAGTCCGCTGTTCTACAGTCTTCTTTTCTTAACTCTTCGCTGGCTATTAACCTCGACGAGGGCTGCCAAACCTTTATTACCTCTTTAAACTCCTTTATAGCATATGTATGTTAGCGACGGCGTGTTTCATTCAACAGAGCGATATCTACCTCACTCGCCTTCCGGTTTAAGTAACTATTCGCCAAGAACATGCCGTCGGCAGTTTTTCCCTGACGGAGTAGGTTTTCAGTACTCGAAAGCCGACTTCAGGGATCCGTCTCACCCGTATGGAACTTCAACGTCAGATTTTCATGATCCGATCAGTCTCCCACCAACAGTGTGCCGGCATTTTTTTTCGTCGGTGTTGACACTCAGTTCTCGATGGCCTTATTCAGGTATCCTCTTTTACTTGAGGTACCTCCATCGTTAGCCTTTCATGATTCGAGCGGCCTCACCAACAGCCAATTGCCTATTTTACAGCGAGCCGGTTTTTTGAGAATTTATTGATACCTGCTGATAAGCAGCATATCGTGGAATGTTGCCTAGCCAAATACACTTTAAAATAAAATTGTATTAACCTGCCGGGAATAGAACCCAAGACTCTTGGCAAGGTAAGCCAGAACTATAACAATGAGCTAGAGCCGTCACGCTAAAGGTGGGCCATAGGGTAGATGTTTTAACTGGATGAATTCACAGCTTTGGGTAAGGGCTGCTGTTGTCGTGCAGCAGCAAAGCTCAAATTTTTCATGCATTTGAACTTTTTCTCTAATGAACTGTTTTGGATGGTCTTGTCATAAACTCCTCTATTGATTATGAACTCCTTGTTCATATATTCTGTAAGAAAAATTTTTGCTCAGAAGATCCCCATGGAACCCAAGTTTCATCGTCTCTGATAATTCGCGAACTCTCATTGTTGTCTAAAGTGGCAAAATATTCTTGCAAAACTTTTTTCCTCATCGGTTTCTGCGCTGATGTAAAGGAAATTCATTGTGCGGAAATTTTATTCATCCCTTAATCTTGAAAACTGTAATTTTGGATGCTTTAGCTTCGTTCCCCTTCGTTCGTAGACCTGACAGCAGTAAGTCTTCAATAAGCTTAAAGTTCTCATCATGTCTTGTCTGAATCGGTCTTATTGATCTGGAGTCATCCTGAGTTGAGTCTTGGAACCATTATAACTGTTTGAATCAAAATATTATTTAAGTATAAGATGAACCGTCATTGTCGCACGCTTAGGACATTCTTTTTATACTTTTGGTACATTTTCCTGTTTTGTAGGAAGCATTATAAGCTAATTTCTCTCATTCATTTTTCGGAAAAAAAAATCATAAAAACTGCCAGATGCCACGAACTCTTATGAAATTTCGTCAAATCCACAGTAATTTTTTATGAGTTCATTTTTATGGCTCGTCCGACCCAAGGAGATAAAAAGTAGTGTATTCATCAAAAAAATCAACAGTCAAATTGTGATAAGGTGTGTGTGTGTCTAAGTGTATGTGTGTGCATTTTTACTCCACCTAGAATTCCAATGGTTATTACGATTTCGTTCAAATTTTACATTTAGTGTCTTGGTAAAAGTACTATGAGGTCAGTTTTTAAATTTCCCACAACAGAAATAAGTTTTTATATGGTAAATAATCAAAAAATGCTATTTTTTTTGGACTAACCGTTTTCATTAACTTTTCCCACATTGACTTATTAACCCTTACAATTAGTAACTGTTACATTCCTCTAAAGTGACGGTATCAGCTGCAGTGCCGCTATATGATCAGCACTTTTTCCAGAAAGTCAGAGGCTGCACACAATCTGCAAATGCGGAGCGTTGTGTGAAGACCTTTTAGTGTCCTAAAAGGTGTTAGGCAGGGGTGCATACTATCGCCAGTATTAATTAATATCAACGTATAAAAAATATTTCAACTTGCTCTAGAAAATGAATGCAGAGGGATAGAAGTTAATGGAAAGCCTATAAATAATATTCGGTATGCAAACGATACCGCAATACTTGCCAATAACATGAAAGATTTGAAAATTGTAATCAACCAGCCGTGCCCGTGGCTCCGCTCACGTGGACTTGATTCACCTTTATCGTCACTGCTTATTCGTCATGTTTATATTATTATATAGCTCGAGGGACCTAAGAGGCCCCTGACTTGGTTGGATACTTGTCTCCACTTCTTTTTGTCTCCTGTTAGCTTTTCCCAGTGCGGGATTCCCATCAACTCCGGATCTTGCTTTACTGCCTGAATCCATGTAGAGCGAGGTCTACCCTTGCCTCTTCTTCCAACCACTCCTCTTATTAGGGCTTGCTTTGCCTATCTTTCTTCCTTCATCCTTGCCACGTGTCCCAACCATCTTAATCACTGGCTTCTTATGTTTTGGCTTACAGGCGTTTTAATTCGTAATTTGTTCTTCTTCTCCGCAGTTCCTCTTCTTTCCTTCCTCCGTAGATTCTTCTCAAAGCTTTCCTTTCTCACACCTCCAACGTCTCCTTTTTTCTTGCATTAGTTTCCACGTTTTGTATTGGCAATGTTATTAGCGATCACCAATATGGCTTTCGTAAACATAGATCAACAGGAGATTTTCTGACTTATGTAACACATGTTTGGAACAACGCAATTGAACACTTTAGAAAATCTCGAGCGGTTGCTTTTGACTTATCCAGGGCATTCGACCGTGTTTGGCACCATGGACTGTTTTCTAAGCTACGCTCTCGTGGTGTCTGAAAAGTTCTGTTTGTGGCTCTCATGTTTCCTCACAGAACGTTCTTTACGAGTGGCGGTCGACGGATTTCTTTCTAACACCTTCACAATCAACGCCGGTGTGCCCCAAGGCTCCATACTGTCTCCTACTCTCTTTCTCATTGACATTAACGATCTGCTGGAAAAGACCGGGCAGCTTTGCAGACGACAGTCCGCTTATCTCTTCATTCACTCTGAACGCTCGGACATCGGCTGCTCAGGCGAATATCCGCAGACAACAGGAGGTCGTTCAACTTAACAAAGACCTGCAAGAAATTCTATCTTGGGGGACAGTAACCAATTAGAATTTAACACTACAAAAACCCAGGCGGCAGTTTTTTTCAAAAAAAGTTAACGTTGCTGAACCCAACATGGTTATGTCGGGGCACTCCATTCCCCTAGCATCGTCGCTCAATTTGTTGGGCGTTAGTTTGCGAGCAAATATGTCCTGGCATGAACATGTTGCAGGATTAGCAAGGAGAGCTTCTCAAAAGTTAAGAATATTATTTCGAACCAGAAAGCTTTACACTCCACAACAACTGTTAATTCTTTACAAAGCTCAAATTCGACCAACTATGGAATACTGCTCCCATGTTTGGGGCTCCGCTCCCAAACATACACTGCATTTGTTGGATTCTGTTCAGAGAAGAGCTATTCGTCTGATTGGAGACCCGGAACTGACCGGCGGCCTTGATTCGCTTGAACATCGAAGAACGGTGGGCAACTTGAGTCTGTTCTACAAGTATTTTCATGGAAAGTGTTAGAAGGATGTAGACCGTTTAATTCTTCCCAAAGCGGTGCATGTTAGAAATACACGTCGCGCTGGTGCTTCACATCCGTATAAGGTTCAGCTTGTTACTCCGCGTACAACGCTTTTCAAGCAGTCTTTTATATGGAGAACATCATCCCTTTGGAATAATTTGCCCAGCGCTGTGTTTCCCACCGAGTACAATTTACAGCGATTCAAGAACAACGTGAATCGCTTTTTCCGCACACATGCCGCTCCTGGAACGCTTTAGGGACTTCCCTGCAGCACGTGTACTAGACTCATAAAAAAAAAATCCATATATCACCGTGGGTCTGACGACTGTCGTATTTATTCTTTCTTTTACTTTTCTTGCTACATTCCTTGATTTCAATATTGAATTCATTGCCCTCAAACATCTCTGTCCTTTCGCTATTCTTTCTTATATCTCCGTCATTTCTCTTCCAGTCTCTATTATTGTTACTCTCAGATAATTAAATTTGTCTACTTTTTTAAAAATATATCTTTTCCCTAAGTTGTTTATTATATCTAAACTTTTGTTGTTTTTATTATCCTTCTTCTTTGTAATTTCCACGTATTTTGTTTTTTCCTCATTTCTCTCATCTTTAGTCCTCTCATCCTTCCCCTTTCTTTTATCCTACTTATGGCTTTTTTGAGGTTCTCTTTTGCTCTTGCAATCACTGCTACATCATCCGCATAGGCCAAGCATTGTCATGTTTGTTGGTATATCGTTCCATTTGTTTTTACTTGTGACTCCCGGATTATCTTCTCTAGTACCAAATTAAATAGACATATCGACCCTGGATCCCCCTGTCTTAATCCTCTCTTCACCTTAAACTTGTCTGATACTTTGCCCTCAACCAGCACTCTATTTTCTGTGTCATTCAGGGCCATTTTACTTGGAATTTTTAGTTCTTCCATTCCATTATCTTGTAGAGTCCTTCTCTATTTACAGAGTCATATGCTTCTCTGAAATCCACAAAGACCAAGTGTAGTGCCAAATTTTGTTCTAAGCTATTATCTTGAATTTGCTTAATCGAAAATATCTGGTCTGTAACCGAACTATTTTTCCTGAATCCACACTAGTACTCTCCCAGAATAGACTCGGTCACCACTACTATCTTGTACACGACATCCAGTAAGGTTATTCATCTATAATTAGCACATATAGTTTTTTCTCCTTTTTTGTATATTGGACAAATGAGCGCACAGGCATCTTTTCTGTTTCCCATATTTCTTGCACCAACCGGCATATTCCATTTTCCAGATCTACTCCTCCAGCTTTTATCATTTCTGCTGTTATACAATTTCCACCCAGGGCCTTATTTTTTTTTTGGGTTCTGAATATTTCTCCTATTTCTTCTTTGCAGAGTTTGTTTGTCCCCTCCTGCCCCTCAGTTAATTTTGCTTCATATTTCTCATTTCATTTCCTCATTGTCATCTCCATTAAGTGTTTCTTTAAAGTGTTCCGCCCATCTATTCAGTCTTTCTGCCAAGCTTACTGCTAAACTTCAATCTTTTTTCCTACATATTAGCATTTTGTCTCTGTTTATTCCCTTTGTGTTTTATAAAAAAACACGTAAATCAGATAAGTGGTTCTTGAGCGCACTAATTGATAGACAGACAGACAGACAGAGAGACGTTACGTTATATATATATATATATATATATATATATATATATATATATATATATATATATATATATATATTATAGATTTTTTTTGATATATATTAAATTAATAATTAAAAAAAAAAAAAACACGTAAATCGGGTGAGTAGTTCTCGAATAATAAGCACACTAACGGACAGACAGACAGAGAGGCGTTGCGTTTTATATATATTATATAGATTATTATTATTATTATATAACCTGGCCAGAGATCACATGTATGAATTTAAAACAAAAAACACGTAAATCGGATAAGTGGTTCTCGAGTGATAAGCGCACTAACGGACAGACAAACAGAGAGACGTTGCATTTTTTATATATTATAGAAGATTACAGAAAACCTGGCCAAAGAACAAATGTATGAATTTAAAAAAAAACACGTAAATCGAATAAGTGGTTCTCGAGAGATAAGCGCGCTAAAGGACAGACAGTGGACTTTACAGATATTCTTTGCTACAGGACAATGTTCCATATTTAATGGCTTAGGCAGTGTATTGCAAGAGAACGCGCTAGCGGCAAACTTTTTTCCGACTTAACTCACTATTATCGTCACTGCTTATTCCTTATATTATCTAACGTAATAAAATATAGCCTATAACCTGGCCAGAGAACATATGTATGTTCTCTGGCCAGGTTAGGCCAGAGACGTTGCATTTTATATATATTATAGATTATACAGAATGACATTGGCGAGGAATATGATCTACGTATAAATATTGGGAAAACCAAAATGATGGTGATGCGAAGATTAAACTGTGGATTGGCATGACTAGGGATACCTTTCTAAAGTTGAAAAATATGCTGCTTCAGAGATCACTGGCCCTGCGCCTCCGAGTAATAAAATGCTACGTTTGGCCGGTCCTATTATATAGTGTAGAGATATGGTCGTTAAGAGTGAGATCATTGAATCGTATCGAAGCTCTCCAGCTATGGATACTGCGACGTTTGTTACAGTTTTCTTGGATAGAACACCTAACCAATGAAGAAGTGCTTCAAAGTACCAGGGTGGAGAGGCAACTACTTAATATCGTAAAACAAATTACTTGAGACATATACTAAGAGGCGACCGCTACTCGAGTACAAAACTTATTCTTCGAGGAAAAATGAAGGGTCGGCGAGGAACCGGTAGAAAGTAGCACTCGTGGCCCCGGAATATCAGGAACTGGCGTATAGTTCCAGACGCTGGGTCCATTTTTCGACTAGCAGAGGATAACAAGCTCAGTATAAACTGAAGAAATACAGAGCCCCCTACATATCTGAATACATGCGACAGGAAGAAGAAGTGTGAGGATGATCAGAATTGTACTTAGACAACCTAGTTTCAACAGGTCAGACGTATACGGTGACATTATACACTTAAAACAAATGTTTGCTAGTTATTTGAATCATTCAATGATGTGCCGAGAAGTAATCAATAATTGCACTGTTCCCTGAGAAAAGTGCTGGGAGTGCATGGGTTTACATTTAGATGGTATTATTTTTAAGGAAATAAAGAACTCTAGCTAGATATATAAGTTTTTTTATTTAACCATTTATTTTTCAATTTTCTTTATGGGCGTAGCACACGTGCTGCAGGGAAATCTCTAAAGCGCTACAGAAGCGTGGCATGTGCGGACAAAGCGATTCATGTGACTTTTGAATCGCTGTAAGTGGTACTCAGTGGGAAACGCAGTCCTGGGCAAATCATTCCAAAGGGACGATGTTCTCCATATAAAAGACTGCTTCAATAGTGTTATACGAGGAGTTACAAGCTGAATTTCATACGGATATGATGTGTTAGCGCGACATGTATTATAGCATGCATCCCTCTGGGAGAAATTAAGAGGGTTACATCTATCGAACAATGTCCATGAAAATACTTGTGAACAGACTCAAGTCGCCAACCGTTCCTCAATATTCCAAGATGTCAATCGGTGAATAAATTATTTAAATCTTTTTTGAGACACTTTGTATTATAATTTTACGGTACATTTTAAAAATAACCAACTTCAGACTAGAGATATTATATCAAGTATAAAATCATCTGTAATGAAATTAATTTTCTTTGCGACTGAGTTATTCTTAAAAAAACAGTTTAAAACTTTCTATGAAACGAAAAAAAAAAGTTATAATTTCAATTTAAGACAGTCTCATTGAGGCGAGAAAATCTATTTTGTAAGTGTTAAGATGTATTTCAAGGACCTGAACTAAATTAGAAATTTAAAACTTCAATATACGAACTTTAAGTTTAAGGACATTCGAGACAATTTGAGAAACGATGCTTTAAATTTTAGCTTAAAGAAGTTTGTTTTACGAGAGTAACATTTTCTAAAGCAAAAATTGATTTTTAAAAAAAATTAAACTAAAGAAATAAAACAAATTATGAAAATTGTAACTAAATATTAATTTTCAATATCTCATTATGGCGATATCAGTGATATGATCTGAGAAATTAGAAAATATACGAAAAAAGTTAAATGTGGAGGGTTTTAGGGATTTGGGTACTTAATGAAACTTAATTAAGATATTCCTAAAAACTGAGATTTATTTATTTTTCTGTTTCTAGCTAGCTAAATGCTGTTAATATTGGAAAATAATTCTCAGATTTTACAGGAACTTTCTAGGATCATTTATACTGAACAGTTATTTTTTCTTTATCTACTTATTATGGTGGACATTAATTCAAAATATTAAAATGCGAATCTGGATTTTGAAATATTTACTTAAAAATTTGTTTTAGCCCTAAAATTTCATAGAAAATTTAATTAATTTTCCATAGAATCTAATCAGTCGAAATTGAGCTATCATTTTTTATGAAACTTAGTACATAACATTTGTATCTAGTATAATATATTGTTTTATTTTTGAGCTGTAGCTGTAGTAAAGCCCGCATTAAAAAAAAAAAAACTGTTTCGTTGATGGTACTTACGAGACATCTGAATAAAAAATACTAATCCAATCCTATTAGTAGTCAGGAAAATAGAATTTTTAATTTTTTTTTGATCAGATATGTCACGCAATGAGATGTTCTTGTTAATATTTTGCATCTGTTATGAAAATCTTGCCTAACAATTGTTCCTTATTTACTTCTGTGACGTTAATTTATATGAATAGAAAAAAATTCTGTACCTATATGCCATGTGTGGGAAAGGGTAATACTGTAGCAGTTCTCGGTTTAGTTCAGGTGACATCACATTTTCCAAAATGGTCAAAATTCATATTTTCTGAATAATAATTCGTTTGGAAAATAGTAAGTGTATTTTCAGGTGATAAGTTATGTTTGGTAATAATTAGTATCTGTAACGAATATTTGGATAAACGTGATATTATTATTTTTAGTGTTCCGTACGGAACACCTATAAGATCACTTCGGTGTCTGTCTGTCTGTCAGTCCGTCTGTATGCCCGTCTGTCACACCCGATTTTTTTCCGAAACTATTTGTCATAGAAAGTTGAAATTTGGTAATAATATAGGAATTGATGGCCTCATCAGAGCCATATAGTTTTGAAAGTTAAATTTTGATTTAAGGGGTTAGTTTTGGGGGGTGAAATCGGAAATGAAAAAGAAAATTTTTTTACTAGGTCATCCAGTGTGGTGTCAAATGAAAGGTTGTGAAAACACGAGTAAAAAATATACATATAATGTAATACTTGCGTGCACTTTTCTTTGTATTATTTTTAAAAAATCGCGAAAAATCGCCTTCCACCCGCCTTATCTCGAAAAGTACTTATCAAAAAATTTTGAAAAAATTCTGGAATATTCTCCACGGGGTGTAAATTGAACGAAAATTATGACGAATACATTACCTGTAATAATTTATCTGGTATACAAAAAAACAAAAATTTCAAGGTTGTCAATTTTCAGTAAAGATTGACAACAAACTTTGTTTGAAAATTCATTTAGGGTGTGTTTTGTGATGTCACTGATCATTTTATACCTCCCTAACAATTTTTTTTTATTTTAAAAGCAATCAACGTACGGAACACTAATTGCGCAAGTTCAACTTGCATACGGAGCGGAAGAATCGGGCGGTGCGAGCGACGTGAGAACATTCTTGGTCAAAGGTTTTATTTCGGGAAAATTTTTTGCAAAGGTTCTGTTTTTAAACTTACCAGTTTCATTAACATGGTTGTGTACCAGTGTGTGTGTGTGAAAATTTAAGTCGAGGAAATGTTAGAATTGCCATTATCTGATTTTTTTTTTTATTGTAATATAAAGTTATGAAAATACTTATTTAAAACATATTCGTTATAATGTATCAGAGTGCATTTTGGTCTAAAATGTGAAAAATTTATTTCTAATAAAAAATTACTACCTTGAAGAGAAGAAGAGAATAAAATTTACCTGTTTTTATTCAAAGTATATTTATTTAACTGAGAAGATCTGCTCTTGAGAAAAGACTGTAGTAAATTTCTATTAACAAAAAAATTCTCTTAGTTAAGTAAACCGTTTAAATATGTCAAATCTAAGGGTAAATATTTTTCCTAGATGTCCATATCTCGAAAAATATCTTTATAGCATAAAGTTTCTTTTTACCGAATGTAGAATGTTTTCGATTGAAATATTACTTGACGCTGGTCAGCTATAGCGTCGTATATATATATATATATATATATATATATATATATATATATATATATATATATATATATATATATACATATATATATATATATATATATATATATATATATATATATATATATAT